>VWZT01016398.1:121711-133561 GCA_013397055.1 Pachycephala philippinensis | reverse complement strand
GGAAGGAAGGAAGGAGCTAAAAAGTGAATTTCAAACCCTAAAAATGTATAATAGTAGATGGCAAGTTCTCACATTTCGCCATCGTTTCCAAGGTGGATGGGACTGGCACTGACCCAGTCCCTTCCCTCAGTCCCTGTGCCATTAGCTAACCCAGCTGCCAAGCAGAAAGGGCTTGTGTAGCCTTTGTGGCAGTATTTTTTCAAAGGTGGTTTCCGATCTTACTATGAATAACCTAGGGGATGTGGTAGTGCATTTTGTCTTGCCCTCTCTGTGTTAACACCTTACTGGCTTTGGGCGTGCTGTAAGAGACTCCTCACAAACGCTGGCAGGGCCATTTCAGAGTGGCCCTTGGCACAGAAGCAGAGCTGTTGCTTTCCTTTACACAGGAAAGGTTTATTCTGCTCCGAGGGCATGGGAAGCCTGAGGCTGTCACCATCCTGTTCTTGTCAGCCATTTCTCATGGAAACACTCCTGCTGAAGTACACGGGGTATTTCTACCACGAAGGGCTCTTAACAGGTTTGCCAGTGCTGTGCAGGCTCACGGTAATTACGGAGACATCAGTCAGTGTTCAGAACATTATGCAAGACCTCAGCCATATGAGTTCACTTCATTTTAGGGAGCAAAACCCTGTGAAAATTACTTTCAGAGTCCGTGTGTTCCAAGCATAAGGAGGGCTCCATGTTTTTCTGTGATTAATTGCATGTTTACAGTTTTACTGAACAAAACCTGGCTTAACTTTGTGATAGGAAAAATGTCTGCTGAACAAAAGCGTCCAATTAACATGGCCCAATTAAAGCTTTAAAAGAAATAATCTTCAGTTAACAAACACCAGATGTACTTGTCAGGGTTATCTCACTGCTGTTATATTAATCATTTATAAGCTCTGTTCATTTGAGCACTTACTTGGTAGAGAGTACTATTGCAAGATTATCTTTCTAAATATTATGCCAAAAATAACCACTTCCCTGATCTTGAAATTGTTAAAACATCAGATTAAAAAAGAGGGAGAGATATTGGGAAGAGAAGTATACTTCATATTTCTTTAATATAAAATGACCATTTAACCTATTAAACAGGTTGAATAAAAGACATTTTACTGCTTAGAAAAACCAGAAATGTTCATTGTACAGCATTTTACTGCTTTGGGGGGAAAATTAAGTTACTCATCTGCTAAAGCAGCATGTGTGATAAGTACAGAATTGATCTGCCAACAGAGAGACGGAGGAATTTTCTAAGTAATGTAGACCACAGCCAAGAAGATCAAATCAAGGGACAAAAAATTCAGAGATTTACTGTAGCCTTTTTGCACCCTGGGCATTCATATTAGGTGGATGCAGAGTTGCAATTTCCCCTTCCAGGATTTTCCAGTCCTCTGAGCTTCAAAAGGTACTGCTAGACAAATAGATGTCACCAGGACCTCTATTCTTCCCACCTCACACAAGGTCCCAAATGAGCAGTGCAGTCACCCTTGGCCTAAGACATCAGCTGCTTTCTGAAGGAAGGGGAGCACCCATGTGATTGTTTCTCAACTCAGCCCAGGAGGTAGATGCCCAGCGTTAGGTCAGATGAATTTGAATATATAACCCCAGCTCACAAAACTGGGTCTTCAGTCACTTGCTGAATGTTTCTTCAAATGTGCAGAGTGGCAGTAGATGTCAGTGGCTGTAATTTCTTTTAGAGACTGAGGGTCTCCTCTGCAGTGGGCCAGTGTATTTTGATGGGATTTGGTGTGTAACAACAAGGCTCTAAACACACCCTGCCCCAGTCACCCCCATCACTTTGGCCACAACTCATCAGGTCCCCCACTGCTCTGCATGGGGGGACATTTGTGGAAACCTGAGTGAGGACGAAGAATTGTTTCTGGAGTGATATTGGGAAATGAAACCTACAAGGTCTCTGTGGTCAGAGAAAACGTGTTCTTGATTTTCCTTATCTTGTGCCATGACAGCTGGGCTGCACAAATCCAGAGCAGACCTCTTCAAGTGATGCCTCCTCATGCTCTTAGTTTGGGCTCCGTGCCATTTCCAACAGTTTCACTTAACTGCCCATCAGCCTGAAACCTTCTTCAAAGACAAGAAATACTAGATTATCTCACCTCCTCAGGAAACTGTTATAAGAACAAAAAGCAGTGATTGTTTAGAGTGTGCCGGGTTTGTTTTTCCTGTGTATTGTCTGAGTTCCTGCCTGCTGCTGCTGCGCCTTGCATGGGTCCTTTACTCTGTTTTGTCCCACTCCCTGCTGCCCCCACTTGATGGAGCCCACCCCCATGAGTGGGGAACAAGACCAAGTTTTGGCAAGAAATGGTTCAGGATACAGATGTCATTTTCCTCATATACATATCTATTGTCATTCTGCTTCCCACAGTAATAAAGCACTATTTTATCCATGTGGACTTTGTCCTTTAGGGGAAGATGACAATGGTTTAAAAATTATTTTATGTTTTTACATCAAGGCGGGGTTTCATGTGACAGTGTTTTTTGGTGATGCATGCCATAATCACTTGATTTTTTGTCCAGAGTATGAAATTACATTATCTCTCAAGATCGGGAGAAAAGTGTATTTGCCTTAGTGGTGAATACTGATCCTCGTAGGATGGGGGACAAAGGGACTCAGCTCAGGTCACAGGTAGTTTCATGCAGCATCTCATTAGCAAGACAAGCCTTCCTCCAACCAAATATATTGAAAGGCATTTTATATCCTTCCAAGAGGCAAAAAAAAATACCTTGGATGACTCTTGCTTTAAAAAATAGCCACAAGTGCCTTGTGCTGAACCAAGGACATAGCAGATTGAACACTAGCCTGAATTTGGTGATTGGTTTCCCTTTTTGGCAGAAATTTTGGCAGATATTGAAAATTTTTCTGATCTTGAACAGTGAGTTGAGAGGAAAATTTGGTAGAGAATCCAGGAGAGAAATCAGGGCCTTGAAGTTGGTGGGAGGCTGCTGAATGGGGAGAATTTCATCCAAGAAGCCTGGCTTGCCTGTACCTCATCCTTTTCCCACCCTTCTGTATTTTGTGGTTGTGTTTAAGTAATTGTCTAGTGTAAGCTTATGATAATTTAATTCCTTGTATTATTAACTAATTATAGCCTGTTATTTTAGATGACTGATGGATTAATTTGAGTTCAAATATGGAGAGTGGTGGTGTTCTTTATTGTACAAGGTACTTTTCCAAAAGGTCATGGACAAATATATTTGTTCCTGATGTTCTCTCCCCTCTCATTTTTCAGTATTTCTAATTGTTTCACATAAACTGAATTTTTCATAAACAACAAATGGCAATGGTAGAAAGCACTGCCTCATGCATTATGGCACAGAGAGAAATACATTCTTTTTCTCACTGAACTCATGCCAGTTTTAGTGGAAGTCATACATATGCAGGCAAGGAATTGGCAGAGGTGTATTCAGGAGCTCTGTTGAATCTGTGGGAGTATTTGTGTACGTACTTGTGTGCAAAAGATAGAGAGAATGTTGAAAACTGGGAACAGTATCATCTGACAGCTCTACAATGACTTGTATAGTCCTAATTTAACAATTTACTTTAAAGACACTGTGGGATCCTGTTTTGGGTTCCCGT
The DNA here is from genome assembly GCA_013397055.1 of Pachycephala philippinensis. NCBI lineage: Eukaryota > Metazoa > Chordata > Aves > Passeriformes > Pachycephala > Pachycephala philippinensis. The sequence goes on along the minus strand of VWZT01016398.1, from coordinate 129,984 downwards.
GGGACCTCCATTTGAGCATGGCACACTGTTGTTTCTTCTGTCTTCTATAATAAACTGTAATGTACCAAAGTTAGCATTACCTGGGCTGTTCATTTTCAAATTAATTTTGAAGTGAATATAGTGTTAATACAAATTACAAATGGACAGCACAGAAACTAAAGTCTTCTGATTTTTGGTGTTACAGCAATGGCTGTGGTAGTACACACTGCCCGCTTGTATTCATGCCTGAACGCTGTAGGCTGAGCTGGAGAAGCCACAGCTGAATTGCTGTCACAAGTCATGGATCAATTAAAGCACTGGGAACTCTCCCTGTACCTCACATGGAACCTTTATGCCCCAGCTCCTTTCCTGACCCCACACTTCAGGTATGGTGGAGGTTAGGATGAACAGGAACTGCTTACACCCGGTGAAACAGTTTCATGCAGACACCTGTTCTTTGGCTCATTTGTGAGTATTTCCTTTATAACAGTGGTGAATGGGAATATATTTTTTACAAAATGAAGGTTATAATCTCACCAAGTGAAGGAGCTTAGATCTTTGACATGCCCCTGTGATTACCATGGCAAACTCTGATCCTGGTTGCCACACACTATTTGCTGTTCTCCTCACAGTCCTACAAGGCCAGAATTGCTCAAGTCTATGAATTATTTAGACCTATTGGATAGTCATATTTTCTTTTTGGGAACCAATTTGATGTAAAAAGAGAAAGTGCTCTTGTAGCTCACGCTATGTTAAAGCCAAGTCAAAGGTGACTCCAGGGCAGGTGGTGCTACCTCACTACCTTCTCATTTTTTCTGCTACATTCTTGCTACTTGAGGAGCAATTGAGACTCTAGTTTGACATAGAAATCAGAATAAACCTGTGTGATCAGTTCTTTTACAATCTCATTGTGAGAGGTCACTTCCCTTTAGATGCCAGGGAAGACTTGGTGTCTCTGTACTGCCCCCTCTTTCTTCTACTGTACTCATTCATCATTGCTTCTCCACATGCTGTAACACCGCTGAGCAGGGATACTGAAAGAACATGTGCTTCAACAGTGCCCTAGAAACCTAGAGTGAGTTTTACTAATCAAAGAGCAACAGAAAAATGTCAGGAATTCAATAAAGCGAAGCCTCAGCAAGAATGTGAAGACTATGAATAAGAATTCACTCTGCTAAGCCATCCTGAACCCAAATCTTGATTTGTTTTTACTTTTCCAAGAGATGTTTCCATTCTTTAGTTGCTTGCAGTTATCACAAAGGGATCTGTACAGCCTTAAGCAATAAGGCAGTGTTAAGAAAGAAAGCAAAACTACTGAGACAGCCAACTTCCAGTCAGAGATCTAAGGGGTAATTAAAATGCAGTCCTTCTGGATAGACAGTGTGTAAGAACATTCCATTATCATAGTAGTGGAATAAAATCTTCTAGGTATATAAGAACTGTGACAGCGAGTAGTGCACGTGGTCTGCTTCCCTGTTTCTGGCAACAACTGATACGGGTGGGTTTTCAATACAGCACAGAGCATGAGATGAACACAGCACAAATCATTGCATGCAACAGCATTTTCCATTGGTAGCAAGAGAAAAGTCACTGTTTAACCAAAGGTTTTGTATTAGTTTCTCTGAGGTTTTTTTAGCTGTAAATATATTTTTTGTAGTCCCTATTTTTTTTTTTATTTTTTTTCTTATTTTTCCCCCCCAAGCTGAAAGCTTTTCTCCTTGTAAAAGTATTAACTGCATAGGACAATGGAAAACTTCTAATAAAAGAAAAAGTATATACATTTTACAGATAAATAAAACGCACAGATGAAACCAATCTAAGTAGCAGATTGTGACTGTACCTCTGGCATTGCCAATTTGTGTATCTATAGGTAACCAATTCATTTTATTCCCCATTATAAGCGTAATTGTTCTGATCAGCAAAACAACTTTTATCTAAAACCAGAAAGGTAAAAATAAAGCTTTTAGCTGTGCACATTGTAAGGAATTTAAAAGACCTTTTTAAAAGTACTTTTTATCCAACTGTATTGCATGAATAAAAGGAAAATTATTTATAATTTCTCTTTTTTAATCATTGCCTTTTCCTCTTTTTGGTATATCAAAAGCACAGGCTCTTTCTTACATTTTGGTTTTCATTTGCTAAGATTAAGTGTTTGATTTTTTTTTTCTTTTTTTGTTAATGTTGTTTCTGAAGTTCTGTGCTGTGTCCATGTGCTCCTAAGCTTTATAATTCATTTTTCAGACATACAGATCCATTGGCACATGCAAGTGTTAGTCTTAAAAACCAAGGCTTACTGTGCACAGCATCAAAGTGTGTCCATAAAAAGATTAACCAGGACCCGGGGCGTGAGCAGGGAGATACAACTCTGCCCTGACTCTGGCCAGCTGTGACCAGGTCTCTTCATTTCTTCCTCCCCTTCCCCAGCTACCTCCCTGTCAGTACAATGTGATGCTTTCCTGATGTAAGAGAAGTTGGAAACTGCTGCCTTGGGAAAAGTATGAGGCAAGCAGGGCCCCATATGATCAATGATGGCACACGCAACCATCACATTAGATTTCAGACTTACTTGGTCCATTGAAATAAAAGTGTACTTCACAGGGCCAATATTGCTGACACAGCAGAACACAACTGTATCAACTTGCTCCTTTTAAGTTCTCAGTTTCCTAAATCATTTCAAGGTGTAGAAACAGCATTCTTCTTTGTTTTATTTTAAATTGGTTCTGTGGAAAGGTCTGGATTTTACAGGAAACTCTGTAACACCATGGCACGACAGGGTCAGGGAGCCCAGGTCATTGCCTGTCCACTTTGGATAAAAAAGATTTGAAACTGTTTTTTCAAAAGGATTGCTTTATCAAAATGATGGGAGGCTCTCCTGGACTGCAGGGCCTTTTCCGGGAGGCAGGCATGCATCTGATCTGTTTTTCCACCCCTCTGTCAATCGACAGCAGTGCTTTGCTGCTCAGCACCATTAAATTTCTGGCAGCAGAGACAGAGATATCTGCAGGTTTCCCTTGAAGTCTGTCCAAGCCCCCTTTGGCCAGACCCATGAGCTATGCACAGAGAGATCTCTGGGTCCCTTAGAAACAGAGTAAGCCTGAAACATTCCTCCGGAATTTATTAACTTTTTCTACAGCTTGACATTTCTTTAGTGGCTTGGCCCTCCTGGATTTCACACTGCTATCTTTACGGGCTGCTCAGAGCCTTTATAGTTTTGTGGTTAACATTAATAACAGAATATAGAAATATCTGGTTTATATTTGAAGTCTGTGAGTAAATCAAGATGACATCTGTGGGTACCCAATCCCCTCCCTGGCATCAGCACATGCTGCTCTTGGGTGGCTGCTCCACCTCTCTCTGTCCTGCCCCAGGACCTTGGCACAGATGCTGGAGCACACGCCTGACTCTGGGCCCTCAGAGCGTACACGTGCACCACAGCTCTTGTCTTGTTCTTATTCTTGTGTGATCTCGTGTGATCTGTAGGTCTGTGTCCTGTCTCACATGGATGAGGGTGTGATAGCTCACACCCCCATGGTGTTTGCAGAACAGGATTCCCACCTGCTTGGCCCTGATGGGACCTCACTTCCTTTCACACACAAACCTGGGCTGCCCCTGCCCGATGCAGTGGGCAGCGGTGTGAGCTCTCGTCCTGGGCTGCCCCTGCCCGATGCAGTGGGCAGCGGTGTGAGCTCTCGTCCTGGGCTGCCCCTGCCCGATGGAGTGGGCAGCGGTGTGAGCTCTCACTGTGGGCTGCCCCTGCCCGATGCAGTGGGCAGCGGTGTGAGCTCTCACCATGGGGCCACCACCTCTGTGGTATGAACTGGGAACACAGTATTCTCCCACATAAACTTCACTGCTGCTTTTTTTGCTTATTGCTCTTTCCTACTGTGTGACTAAGCACGACATGTTTTCTCCTTGTCAGTAGGAAACAACACTGACCACAGAAGGAGTGAGTTTATCAGGGAATATATCTGACCAAGTCCTTGGAGTCCAGATTATGAGAAAGTTCATAGAAATATCTCAGCTCCACGCATTTCCCATAACGATTATTTATCAGTTGATCTTCCCCTGAATAGTAAAGGAATTATAAAGGATGCTCTTTTGGTTAAAAAAAAAAACCAAAAAAACTCAGTCTTGCAATTTTTCAGCATAAGCCAGATTTATGAAAATTATAATTACAGCATTAAATTCTGTCATTCCAGTCCTATATTAACTCTGTTGGAAAAATTGTGTCCAAGAAACTCATAGGAAACTAATACTAAACTCTTAATCTCCATTCATTTCAAAGAGTAGCAAATCTGTTTATGTATCATATCCTGAAGAGATGCTGGTTTCTGCAGCAGTTTCTCTCCCAGAACACTAACCAAGCTTAGGAGAACTGATTTTTTTTCCGGAGAAGGAAATAAAATTAAGTCAAATCTTTGCAACAAACTTACTGTAAGTTTGGGTCAAATCATGTATATCCCCCAATGATGTTTTGCACCTCATACCGGAATAGTCTGTTTTCTGCCCTGTCTTTTGTGGACCAGTCCTCTCCCCGAAAGGCAGTGTTTTGATTTAATAGCCAAAGAATGAGTTGAAGAGGGCAAAGGGTTCCTTGATGCCAGTGAGATAAATGGAAGGCAATATGCTTCAAGGGAGGTCCTGCAGTGATTTACAGCAGACAGCAATTGTTAATAGGCCGACATTAGCTTTCTACTTCTCCAATAAATGTGTCGGGTTGGAATGCAAGTGTGCAGCCTCACTGTCAGCTTTATGGTCCAAGGAACTTATGCTATTGAAAGCACAACAGCTTTCTCAGCCCGCTTGTGTTGGCTGCCAAACTTTCTCCTTGATCAATCTCTTCCCTTGATGACCCTTCTGAGGCTCATTATTTTCTGAGCCGTCTCCGTTGTGACGTCTGAGCATTGGTTGTGCTCAGGCCAGCGGGTCTGTGGCAGAGAGAAATGTATGGAAGAGGGCTGTGCAACAGCTTTCATGTCTGCAAACAAAGGTCAGGGATTGCCACAGCTTGGAGCTTTCTTCAGGTGGTGTGTGTGCATGCATGTGTTTTTGTGTCTCAATGCCATTGTTTGCTTAGTTTGAGTAAGAAATTACCACAAGTGTTTATGAAAATGCCTAACAGGCAGCACAGATTATGCTGAGAGTCTGACTCCTTGTTTTTCCATACGTCTTTTGAGAAGTAGGTAAAATCCTTTAAAATGGGTCAGCAGTGTTCTCTTTTTTCATGGTCCAGATGTGATGCTGTTTATTATCATGTGGTACTGCTTTCAGGTAGGGCATGTGAATTTGTGTTGTGTCCCTGGTCTCCTCCTGTACCTGTCAGTGGCTGCAGCTGCGGAAGAGGCAATACCCTTGAAATGATTACTTTTCCCATATCTGGGCTTTCTTTGCTACTGGATTCCCAGCTGATTAAGGCTCGTATCAGTGGAGATGGGGCGTGCTGAGCTGGAGCTTGTACATTAGCAGAATGTGGGAAGAAGTATAAAGGGAATTAGAACAAGATGGGCACATGTCAGAGAAGGAAATTTTTTTCTAGAAGCTCACCAGTGAGGTGAGAGCACAGAAGCTGAGAACAGCAGTGAAAGTCAGCTAAGGCAAAATAAATGCTTAAGGAAGTTCAACCTGCAAAGCAAAGGTGCTGTAAAAACATCATGTACGTGACAAGGTTGTTGACTGTTCCCAAGAACAGTGTCACAACTAGTTGTCTGGGCTGGTTCCCACATACCAGTGAATCCTCCACCTGCCCATCCCAGCTCTGCCCAGGTGTAATCTAATCTAACCTGGGAGGTCTGCTTTGTGTAGAGACTGAAAATCTGAAAACGTGAATAATCCCCCAAAACAAAACCCTACTAAACCACCTCACTGCATTTTCAGCTTTCCCTTTTGAGAGCAGGTAAGGTGAGGGATGGAGCACAGGTACCAGATGGCAGGTGCACTGCTGGGTGTTCTGTTCAGGTTTTCTGTTGATGGGACAGGGCTGGGTGTGGTGGGCAAGTGAGGTAATGCAGAAAAGATATGAAAGACAGACAGTACTTTTGAGGATGGATGTTTGTCTTTCTGCACCAGTAAAAGCCCTGAATTTGACTGTCTTTAGGGTTTTGATATTGGGGGAAGAGATGTTTTCCTTTGGGGAGGAGGAGCAGATGAATTTGACAGCTGCTTAAAGTGGAGCATGCATTAATTTTTAAAATGTTTCATAATTCATTATTTTTAGTCTATTAAAAAAAATTGTGCCCACAGATACACTGAAGTTTTTATATTGATCATAGATGGTGAATTACCAGAAAACAAAATCTAGTATCTCATATTTCCTGAAACTCATTGTCACTGAAATTGAAGCTAGAAGTAAGGAAGGGGGAAAATATGTAAAAATGCTGTTCAACGTATTAATGAGATGGGATTTTCTCATGGGAAGAATTCACAGGGTATGCAGGAGGGAACACAAGCTTCATTTTCGTGTTAGTAATCTATTCACTCCATAAAATTGTTTAGGAGAGGTGTTTGGTGGTGATAGCAGAGATCCTTTCTTGTTCTCCTCCCCAAGTATCCCCCTGCCCTGTCACACCCAAAGCGCTACATTCCTGCATGCTGTTTGCTGTAGCCTCTGAGGAGACCAGGTTTTCCTGCCCTAAGGAAAAAGGGAATTCCCTGCCTCAAGTGCATTTCCACTCAGAAATGACCATGCTGAGCAGGCATGTGCCTCTGTAGCCACAATTCATTCAGAAATACTGTTCTGAATAATGACTTTTAAGAAGTGTTTACTCCCATCCTTGGTGCAGCTCAGCAGCGACTCGAGCAGGATTCCGCTTGCAGCAGAGACACTGCAGTTCTGGGAGATCTCTTGGAAGACGACTGATAATTGAGCAAAACCCAGAGAGAGAGGGAATCTCTCCTTTCCTCATGAGGAATTTTCTAGGCTTCAGTGTACGCTTGCTGGTACTGCAATGCCCTGAGGACATGCAGTATCTAGGAGTTAATGTGGAGTTGTATGGATTAATAACTGTTCAGTTTTCTAATGTGGCAATGTGAAAAAAAAAATCCTTAATGGGGATTATTGTCTTGGTTGTGTAAATATGTAGTTAGCTATACTTAAAATGCATTTTATCAGCCTCTTTGGAATCATTGCATTCTCTCATGTAAATATGTATTTAGGGCATTTTTAAAATGCAGGTTTTTGCCCTGATTATGTAAATATGCTTGTACACTAAAAATGGCAATTTCTTCTTTGCCCTCCAAGCCCCCCCTTTTTTCTTCTTTAGAATATGTAAGTCAATTTCATGCTTAAGAAAGTGAGAAGTGCTAGTACATAATGGCTGAGAATATTTAGGGCAGGTCCTACGCAGCCCTTCTCAAAGAGCCTGTCAGTCCACCTAATAGAGCTATCTCTGCATTCCAGTCCTTGTTTTTTGCTGAGCCTGTTCATTAAGACTGTCAAAACTACCAGACTGGAAATTACTAGGCTGGCATTTTGGGCACAATCGACACATTTTCTGTACCTCATGAACTGGAATACAAAGCTTCCTTTATAGAAATATAATGTTCTGCTAATGACAGTACAGATAGCAACCATAAATTTCATTCCTTTACGTCAGAGAGAACTTGGATTCCTTTATCTTGTCTTCACTTCTATTAATTCCTTTTTTTTCAATATTATCATGAGTCAGTTCATTCTGATTAATCGTATTAGTCAAATTTCAGGAACAAAAGGAGCCAGTTTTGACACCTGGGTGGAAATAATTTCATTTTTCTTAGCTGTCTAAAAGTATGTAAGATGTCCTCTAGAGACAGTGGAGAAAGACCAGTACCTCTGGAGAGTGAGGCAGCCTAAAACAGGTGAGATGAACTCTCCTGGGGAGGTGATTGTTTCCTTTGACTAAGAAAAGAACCTAGGCCAAACTTTTAGGCAGGTGAAATAAATCCTATCATTCCTGCTCACTCAGCTTTATGGTGCCTAAACTCTCTACAGGGGCAAGGACTCCTCATGGCTGCCACATGGGAAGGATTCCTTTGGTGGTTCATCCAAAGGTCCTGGTCTCTGATGACCCAGAGCAGGAATGATGTTAGATTGCAAAGTGTCACCCATGTTCACCTGCGTTTCCTTCCTTCTTGCCTTGTCAGGTAGAGCTTGCCATTATTTCACCTGTGGTGGTTTGAAGAGACTGAGTTGATAGACAGGGTTTTAGACCAATCGCTTCTCACGATTTTGCATATAAAAGAGCACTGGTGAGGGGAAGTGCTCTCTTCTTTTCTGGTCCCTCAGCCGGGAGGGGTGGTGGGGCCGGGCCCGCCGGGCC
>VWZT01016398.1:11266-121234 GCA_013397055.1 Pachycephala philippinensis | reverse complement strand
TCCTTAAAAAGACACCCCATTCTTAGTTCATGATAGCAGTTGTGGGAAAACTGCAAAGTTCATGAGAGAGAGAGAGAGATATTTCACAGCAGCAGATTTTTTCTTTTCTCCGGGCGGGTCTGTTTGTTAGTGACAGTTTGAAACACCACACTGGAGCAGAAGAAACCTCTTTTTCTTTCAAATATGAATGGGACTTAAAGACTGCAATTCTGACCTGAAATCATATCTTATCCTTTGTGCAAGTATGGAAATTATTAGAGGGAGGTGCTGGGGGGAGAAGTGCTGGGAGGAGAAGTGCTGGAGGGAAAGGGAGAGTTTGTTGTAATCTTTATCATTCTTTTATTACCTTTAATTCTGTTAGTAATAAACTTCTTTGTATTCTTTAAAGTTTTGAGCCTGCTTTGCCCTTCTTCTAATTCTTATCTCACAAAAAGTAAAAGATGCAAACTAAACCCCCACATCACCCCAGGACACGGTGAGAACATTTCCAGGGGTTTGGGAATTGCTCTGAGTCCCACTGCTGACAAGAGAGCAGCTGGTTTGGGTTGGCACTGCCCTGCAGAAAGAGAGGGAGCTTGTTTGCACAGTGCTGTCTCTGCCGTGTAATTCCCGTGGGATCCACGCTGGAGCAGCACAGGCAGCTCAGCTGCTCTGCCCACAGATAACTGAGTGCACTGTAGTTTGCTATGCCACTTGGAGACTTTATAACCTGTCCTGATGTGAGAGGAAGTTTTGGTATAGCACATCAGCTCCATTTCAGTGCTAACCAGGTGATCCACAAATGAAAAAATGAGACACTCATCCCATCCATCCCACAGCCTGTTCTGTGCACCTGCCTGCTTCTGCAGTTGTATTTGGCCTAGTTGCTAAAGTTCCATCTCTCCTTTGGACATATGAGGCCTATAGAGGGCGGGGGAGAAATTTATGGAGAGAAGGGAAAAAGTCAAATACAGGAAAATAAGAAAATGTTTATTAAGAAAAAGCAGCAACCAAATTCTTATTTAAAAAAAAAAAAAAAGAAAACCTACAATAATATGTTCTTTAGAGACAGGCTTTGCTGTTGCTGGCATGTTTATTCACTGGGGTTTTCCATCATCATTTCCATGTGGTGCATTCTGATTGCTCACAGTTTTGTGGGTTTCTATCCAAGCCTCAGATAGCAAACATTTAATCTCGGGAACTCCCTTTCTGTTCTCTCCTCTTCCCAACAGTATTGAGTGAGTTACTGTATAATTTAAATAAAATTTTGTTTGTATGGTGAAGGGAAAGGAGGGACAACAACTGACTGCATTTTGAGCCCTGCAGGCAGATCTTTAGCTGGTGTAAATTGTCACAGCTTCAGTGACTTCAGCAGAGCTCTTAGCAACATCCAGTGGCTGAGGAACCTCCTCCTGGTTTTCCCTTTCACTGTTGAAGGCCTGCTGGGAAGCCCAAATTAGCAGCCGGATGAGAGAGAAAGAACAAGAGTGGTGACACAAAATATTTTTTGTCATTTAAAACAGAAGATCATTGAGGTAAATGCCTTCATCCTGGAACATTTAATTTTTGGTCACTGTCAGATGTTGTCTCTGAAACAAGCTTTCTGCAAAATGGGGCATCCCCATCCAGAGATGAATAGTATTTTAATCAGGCAAATGCATGGACAAATTTTTGTTTAAAATAAGAGAGTGGTGGGTGATGAAGAGGCTTCCTTTTAATTTGTTGTTTCTTATAGGTTGCAGACTGGAAATGATGCCCACAAAGCTGTGAGCCCCACCTTTCATAAACAAATCAATGCATGTTAGAAAAACCCTAGACATAAGAAAACCAATTACCCAATGGAAGAATCTTTCTGTTGGCTTGGTGGCCCTTGGATGAGTTCAGAAGACTCTTTTCATAAGCAGAACATTCAGGATGATAACTTCCTTGCTTCAAAAGAGAAAAATTGTGGTTGCCATAGGAGTAAAGACCATTCCCTTTGAATATCAGCTGCTAGCTAACGTCCTTGGAAATGTGCCCTTCAGCCAGCGCATGTGCTTGCTTTGCTACACTGATGGTCTTATTTCTGGAACTTGAGTTGAGATACCAGTGGGGAATTCAAGCTTATTTTTGTATTCAGGTACATTGCTTCAAAATATTTAAATCTAACTACTAGAAAGATTTTTTCATCCTGGGAAAAGGCCTCCTTTTAAAACCCTTACTGCCCAAACCAGGGAATGCAGTTTTCAGATTTGTTGATACCTAGGCTAGTTACTGGTTGGTAAATCCAACAATTTTCAGGATATATATTATGTAATAAATTATCCGTGCACGAATTTAAAATGCTACATTTAGATGCCTTTTTGAGTCTCTGTTGAACAGTTCTGCAATGGATTAGGAGAACCATTATTCAGTTTATTAGTGGGAACACTGCTTTGGTAGTGGTGAGCTGGCCAGAAGGTTTAGTAGACTAACTTCAGTATTATTCTTATAAAGCATCATTAGAGTGTAGGGCTCAACATCAAAAATTCCTGTTCCTGTTCTGCAATAACTATGGGTGACCCAAATCTCTAAAAGTTAAACTAACAGAGTATTTCTCAAGAAGAAAAGGGAAATGTATTAAGGAGAGGGGCTGACAAGAACCCAGAGAAGAGGAAGTATGGATAAAACAGGTTGAAGAAGTCCATGTGTGGCAATAGTCATTGCTCAGGTTCAAAGAGATATCTTGGAGCATCCAATACCTTTCTTATTTGTTGCCTTTATGAGGATGTTTGCTGCAGTTTAGGGAAATGCAAATTGCCTTGAAGACATAGTTACTGAATGGATCTATGAACATTTGCTGGGGGGAATGAATGTTATTGCAAAAGACAATCAAAGTAAATGCAAGGAAACAGACATTCATCCTGCACCTTTGCTGAAGACCTGGTGGCACCAGCTTCAGCCTGCTCACAGCAAGGCGCTCAGATTATCAGGTAGCCCCAAGACCGACATAATCTCCTGGCCAGACACATGATACAGTGCTTGCAGGTGACCTGTTCCCCAGCCACAGCTTTTCTTCTGATCTAGATAATTTATTATTTGGTCATTATCTGGTTTTTGGATTATGTAAGAAACTACAGAGTATCAGTGTCTTGGTCTTGAACAGATTGATTTGCAAAAGTCCCTCTTCTTAAGCACACTTCTGAATATCATGAAAAGTTCCTGTAACTATTGACAACACAACTTTGACAGTCATAATTAATAAAGCTTATTGTTTTCATTAAGTTCCGTAGGATGTTGATGGTCATTATCAGGGTGGGTAGGAAGGGGGAAAGGAATGTCAGGATTTTTCCTATTGCTTTTCTTGGTAGCTATGCCTGGAAGTAAAAACAAGGCTGATAATTTATGTTTCTGTCCTCTGTATGGCTCAAGTTTAAAGGTTTTCTAGGGAAAAGAATATCACACAGTGACTGGAGTAATTCAAAATCAGGATTCTTTTGTGGGAGGTATCCTGCCCATGCTGGGAGGGTGGGCATATGGTTGGGACTAGGTGATCTTCAAGGTCCATTCCAAATGCTTAACGTTACATGATTCCATGATTCTACCTTTGACTCACTACTCCCCAGCTGGCAGTTACCAAAAAGGTAAATGCAAAAGGGGCACCCAGCCAATGTCAGAGGAGGGGAGTGACTCTCACTGAACATCTGTTAGGCAGTTTGAGATTGAAGAAGAGTTTTACACAGGTGTACAACCAGTTTGTGTGTTTCTGTATGTCATTAGACATCAACGAGGTCTTCTCAAGGAATAGGGGACCTAGGTTTCACTGTGTGGGTATTCACCAAGGCCGCTCCATTCTCTGTCTAATCCCAAGACAGTTGACATTTTAAATCCTCTGTTTAATTCTGCTGGGGCTGAGAAGCAAGAGTGCTGGTTCTAGCACTGCCCATGCTTGTGCCACTTTCATGGCTGGATTCATGGGGACTGACCAAAGCTACTCTTCAGAGAGCAGGAGAGAGTAAGAAATGTGAGTTTTCTGCATAAATTTGAGGAATATTTTGTTACCTCTGCAATGTCTGGGTGACTCCCTCTCCTGGCATGGGATTGGACTTGCATGACCTTTCGAAGTCCAACCCAAAATGTTCTATGATTCTATGACAGTCGCTTGCCACTTGAGTCTGGACAGGGTTTTCTGCCATTTGAGCTGTAAACAGCTCCTGTGCAGGAAATGTTAGACAAGTGTCAGATTAACTGAATTGATACATCAGCTAGAATATCATGTCAGATAAACACAGCGAATCCTCATTCTAGCTGTTATCACACACAGTATTCACACTGATCTGGTTGGTAGGTAGTGATTGCCCATCTGTGTTACCTGCTGGAGAAATTTTTTTGGAATAACGCCACTGTATTAGAAGTAAAATCCAAAGATGTGGCTAATGACTGCTAACAAGTATCTGTAAAATCTAGGAATTGAGCCAGCAATTGTAAATTTGGGAGCCAACCTAATTTGTACCAAACTGTTACAGAAATCTTGAGCTAAATTATTTAACTTTTGGATTTAAGCATTGGTTTTATGTTCAATTATTGCTCAATGATGTCAGCTGAAACTGAAGGAGAAGTTCATCACATGATGTTTCTCACTGGGTAAAAGATAGTAGTGCTGGGAGTGTACTAGAAAGAAGCAATTCCCATGAAACCCCCAAGGATATTGTGTGCTTGCAGCTGGAGGGGAGAGCATGCCAGAGGGCATTAAGCGACTGCCAGAAATTTCAAGAGCTGATAAAGACTTCAAGAAGAGGAGAACTTCAAAATGTTTGATCTCATTTGGACAGACTCCAAATGGTAATGCTTACCTGAGCTGATCCTCACCATCTTCTCTCACCATTGATAGAAAATTATTTTAAAAGCCAATTTCATAGCAGAGCTTGTTAGGACAAATGTAGTTGTTTGTAGGTTAAATTCTAAGCAGACTAAGTGTAGCTGGAGTCCCTGAGCCTGCAGTCTCCAATCAGCTGGATTGGTACCAGCCACAGGAGACACTGAGTGCAGGAGGAAAAGGGATGGCAAACTGGCTGAGTCTGTCCTTTAGTGAGTTGGGAAATAGGCACATCCCTGGAAGTCATCTTGTCTCCAACGCTAACCAGAGTGGCAAATGCATTTTGAACACCGCACAAACACAGTGGGAAAACAGTTTCTTTTGGAGAAACTTCAGTCAGTTGGCTCTCGGTAGGTCTTTGAACAATTGATGGAGCAAATGTTGTGTGCAGTGGGTATCTGACTGGGAATGACAAGTTTCCTCTTCCAAATTATAGGCAGGAGGGTGATGTCATGCTATAATAAGGCATGCAGACATGCTGGGTCAGAGTTGCGGCTTCCAAAATGTAGAAAGAAAGATGCAAACATGAAGGGCGATGTACTCCACTGGAATTTTTATTCCAGAAACAAAGACACGGTACTTTGCCAACATCCTAAAAGCAACTGCATAGATAGGAGACCTTTCAGATTTAGGCAGCATTATCTCAAATCCCATTTGAAATGTTTTGCTGATTGTTTCTTTTAGCATTTCCCCCCAGAAGATTAACTTGTGTTCGGGTCCTCAGAAGACGCTTTTGTGAAGCTGCTAATTGCACAGCTGAGGAAAACGGGTCACACGGTACACTCAGCACTTCCTAATTAATACACAACAGCACATGCTCGCGTCGAACTGGCTGCAAATTCAGCTCTGGCTGACTGAACGCTAATGACAGCACCTACTATAATAAGCCAATACTAGTAAAGAAAGCAAAATAGCCTGTTAAAACCCCAAATGGGTGATGAAAGTTCTACATCATCCAGATCTTTTAATGTAATTGTGTAATGGCACAGACTGGCACTCAGCCTACCAGCGTCCATTTAATTAGTAAATAAAACACTCTGAAGGCCTTGGCTATATCATGACACACTTAGAAATCCATCTGAAAGTTCTTGGCTACATCCAATAAACCCAACCAAAACTTTATAGCTGACAGTAAAAGTCGTTGTCTGAAAGTGCCTGGGAAGATGTGCTTTATTTCTGCATTTCTTTTATTTTAATGCATGTCTTAGATAGCATCTCCACTGCTTGTCCATATATTTAAAGGACCTTTATTTTCACTATATTGCTTTTGAGCCATTGGGAGCTTTCTCTCTTGTGATGTCCACGTCTCAGTCTGTGACTTATATGGAAGGCAGCTGTGCTGCCCTATGGGTTATGCAGTTCACAAAAGGCAGCTTCTGTTGAAGGCTTTGTAAAGCTGCAGAGGGGCCATCTGAAATGCTTTTTATGATCAATTCTGACAAAAAGAGTTGGCTGGAGGATATTGCCAGACCAGCACTTGTTACTGTAACTAGTTGAAACGATATTTTTTTCTGCAATGTTTAAGCCTGTGTTTTCTTTTCATCTCTAAAAAATTTATTTGACCTCTGTAAAAATTCTATTGTGAATTTAGAAGACATTTAGCTGCAAACCTCAAATATGTTTTATATTGTGTTCTTCTGAATCATAAGCAAAACTGTTTTGTTTTCCTTTTCTCAAAAATGCTGACCCTGAATAAATAGCTCNTTTTTTTTTTTTTTTTGTCTGTGATCTAATTAATCTGCATTTTCCCCTCAGTACCCTGCTGTGCTTATACTTTTCCAGGGCTGTTTCCCACCACGCCCTCGGCAGCATTAGCGAAAGGGAAGATCTTCAGAGCCATCTCTTGTGGCTTCCCCTCTTGGGCAGGGCAGGAGCTGAAGCATGAGCTGGTGGTGGCTTCTGCCCAGCCCCAGGCAGGCAGTCACCGCTCTTGCCAGTGGCTGCAATACTTGATTTTCTGCTGGAGAGATCCCTGGGCACCGTGTCTCTATGGAAATGGCCTTACTTTGACTTGGGAGATGTTCCACTCAAGGACAAATGTTTTCAGCCGTAGTGTTTCTCCTAGGATTAGCAGCATCCCTCTGTGATGGTTACAGCGAGTTACTCTTCCAGCCCTGGGAGCCCTCGAACCTTTTCCATGGGGAGCTTGGTGGCATGGTCCTCTTGTCCTGTGAGCTATATATTTCAGATTTTATGGTATAGTTGGAAAAGAATGGTTGTCATAGGATCACAGAATAGTTGAGGTTAGACAGGACTTCTGGAAGTCATCTTGTCCAACCCTCCCTGCTCAAGCAGGGACACCTAGAGCCAGTTGCCAAGACTGTGTTCAGATGGCTTTTGAGTATCTCCGAGAATGGAAACTCCAGGGCCTGTTTTTCCACCAAGTCATATTTAAGGGCTATGATATTATGGCATGAAGCTGAGTTGGGGAGATTTAGGTTAGTTATCAGGGAAAAGTTTTTCGCCCAGAGGGTGGTTGGGCACTGGAAAAGTCTCCCCAGGGAAGTGGTCACAGCACCAAGCCTGTCTGAGTTCAAGAAGTGTTTGGACAGTGCTCTCAGGTACATGGTGTGACTCTTGGGGATGTCCTGTGCAGGGCCAGGAGCTGGACTCAATGATCCTGATGGATGCCTTCCAACTCAGCACATTCTGTGATTCTATGATTTGAAAGGCAGATTCGCCAGGAAAGGCATGTGAGGGAAGGTGGAGGGAAGGAGCCACTTTCCACATGCCAGCAGCTTTGCACTCTGGTCCTGCAGTTGGAACAAGGACATTGTTGTCCAGGTGTAGCATAGCAGAAGCCTCCCAAGGAAGGCTGTATGGAAAGTTAGAAACTAGTTTCAGAGACTGTGACTACATTAGCAAGTAGCACACTGCAAAAGGAGAAGACCAGTTGGTGCTGAGAATTGATATTATCACCATATACACTCTGACAGTTTACTGTGAACTAACTCTAGTTTGGTGCTGGGGAGCTGCATGTCTATTCGTGGTCAGAGAACACTGAGTGCACTCTTGGCAGACGTCTTCCAAATAAATTTCAAGGTAGAAAATATCCAGTTCAAAATCTCCCACTCTGTGATGTAACCCAAAACCTGGCAAGTGAGAATGACAAGTATATTTGCTTCCAAACTGTACGCTTAATTTAAGCCAAAACAATAATGTAGATGCACCCAGAGAGGACAGCACCTCTTTTAGATGTGTTAGGAGACAAGGGCAGACACAGACATTGCTGAAGTTTTCCCTTCTGTGGATGATCATTCTTTTGGGGTTTTTTGGTTTGGGTTTGTTTTTTTTTTACTTTATAGGAGGTTATGAGTGTCTGAAAGTGCAGAGGTCAAAATGCTGGTTGCTTGGGAGCAACATTCCTAGGAATGTGGCTGCTGTAAATTAAAACTGTGTCACCATTGTAAAGCAAGGAATTCTCAAATAGGCTGTAAAAATAGACACAAGGCATTAGTAAAACAAGTATGAATTGAGGCCATGCTGTTTGCATCCTTCAAACTCACCACTGTGGTGTATAGAACTTGAAGAATCTCACTGTCAGATAACCGCCACATGCTGTGCATTGTATATAACTGGAGCGGAAGAAAAATGAGACAGGCACACCCTTTGTGACTTTCATTTCTTAAAAAAATACTTCTCACTCTTGGTAATAAAAACTTAGAAGTTTGCGGTTTAGATCTGCTGATTATTGTAGGGCTGCTGACTCTTAATTTTTTAAGAACATGTAAACAGTTTCTCATATATATATATTTCCATATATATATCTTTTCTATAATGCATATGATATAGATAGATAGATAGATAGATAGATAGATAGATAGATAGATAGATAGATAGATAGATAACTACTATAGAAAAGATTGATTAATTTTAAAGTGGTAAATAAAAGTCAAACTGCCTCAGCTTCTCTTTGATGTCTGTGTTTGACAAAGCACTTTGAAATTTTCTCTCTCTAGATTATGTCCTTTTGTGTGTTCTATTATATAATCTGTAGTCAAGTAAGAGTTTTCAGTTGCACCTTGTGGCTTGCCATAAGGAATTAGTAAAGAACTGAAGCTAGAAACTGAAAGAAAAATAGGTTTAGATTAGACACTAGGAAAAAATTCTTTTCCTGTGAGGGTGATGAGGCACTGGAAGAAGTTGGCCAGAGAACTGTGGATGCCCCATCCCTGGAATTGTTTAAGGCCAGGTTGGGCGGGGATCTGAGCAACCTGGTCTATTGGAAGGGGTCCCTGTCCATGGAAGGGGGCTTGGAACAAGATGATCTTTAAGGTCCTTTCCAACCTAGGCCATTCTTTGATTCTATGATTTCAGGTCCTCCAAATGCTGAACCAATGACTTGTGTTCTTTTGGTAGGGAAAATGGGAGGTTTGGCCATTAAGAGCAAGAGCTCAGAGGAGTAGAAGCAAGGCAGAGGAATGAACAATGAGGCATGAATACAGATTGTTAGTTCTGAGGTTTGTATTGATTTAGTGTCTTTAATTCTTAATTTAGAAGTGATTGCACTAATGTGTGAGCTAAAAGGGGAGGACAAGGCAGGCTGAGCAAACAAGAAAAGCAGGAAGGATGGGGGAGCAAACTGGAATTCTACTCTAAGTGGAGTGTGGGTCCTGGAGCCCGTGAAGACTCTTCATCTTGCTGCCATGGGAGTGAGGATTTCAGCTACAGCATTTAAGGAGGATTCAGGAACAACATCAAAGGTTGACACAACTTAAGGAGTCTCCTTTATTTTTTTTTTCTTTTTTCCTTTTTTTTTTTTTCCTCAAGCAGTTTCACACTGTTAAAAGACACGGGAACATGCTTACCTAGGCTTTGCCACTGCAGTATTTTAAGTCATATGAAAAGAGCAGT
Organism: Pachycephala philippinensis; assembly: GCA_013397055.1. NCBI lineage: Eukaryota > Metazoa > Chordata > Aves > Passeriformes > Pachycephala > Pachycephala philippinensis. The sequence goes on along the minus strand of VWZT01016398.1, from coordinate 111,567 downwards.
CTCTTGATTGTTGAATCCCACTGGACAGTAAATTAACTAAAAGTTAGTTAATAAAATCCACATTTCATCATTTGTGTGGCAAGCTGCCATTTAAAAATACTCATTGGAGCTGTCTATCACTGCTGCGTTTAATCTTTCTGAATTCTGAATGTGCTGGCCCTCTTGGGATGCTGGATGGCCTTTTTCCTGGTGTTCTGAATCCCCTGCAGAATATGAGCATATCTAACTAAATCAGCATCTTAACCAAAACGGTCTCATCTCCAAATAATGGGGCTTACACCACTGTGTCTCATTGTAGCATCACTAGAGTGACATAAATAGAAATGGAGCAGGATTCAGCCCTATGCTGCTTTCAAGTAGTTTTGCAGTTTCCTTGTCAATCTGTTGGTACTTCAGCCTACATGCAGAGCAGTCTATTTTCTCCAGTACTTTAACAGAGCCACACTAATGATGAGATCCACTTGGGTGTCTATTAGCATTAATTAAGGGATTGCAACTTTCAGATGAATAATCTTCTGTCTTCAGCAGACCCTGAGCAGAGTTATCAGGTACATGAAAGGTAAAAAGCAAAGGACAGATCAGGAAACATTCTTTTTTCGGCATAAAGACAGTTGCTGACCTTGTTGTTTTCCTATCTTCTGTCATGTTAAGAGACGATAAAAGGTGAATTATTTTCATTTCAGTTTTAGTGTCAGATTTGCATCTTTCTTTTTAAAAGCACTCAATCCTAGAAACAGTCAACTAGCATTATTGAAAAGGTACACTTGCAAACAGATGTCCTTGCCAACAGTGTTCATCTGATAAACCTGATTATTTCATCCTTGCTGGTGGCTGGCAGCGGGAAGGAAAAGGAGGGTGCTGAAGGGTGAAGGAAATTTTGGCATAAGGAGAACAGGAAGATTTGCTGAGATTATTTCTTTAGTATTTCTCCTAAGTATGTCCCCTCTCACTGGACCTCTTCTCTTGCCCTCCTAAGGTTATACCTAAAGGTAAGGAGCTGTGCTCATTTATCATACCTGGCATCTGGTGATTTCATAGGGCTGTGGCATCCTGGTGGTAACTTTAGCAGAATAATTCCTTTTCTTCTACTGCATTGCTGGCAAGTATCTAGGTCATTGCATCCATGCAAAAACCTTAGTGGGATTGTTCCTAGACATGGTATAAAGCATGATTAGTACACTCATGGAGATCTTGGTATGTGCTTAGTACATCTGTTTATGTTGCCCAGTGGAGTCTGTAGGCTCAGACTCTGCCTTGGGGAAATTCTCTGACAGCCTTGCCAGCTGGATACCTCACAGTTATCTTACCCTCAACCTCAGGAAAATAAAGCCTTCTTGCTGGGCCTGTGGTACCGTGGTTAAGAGAAGGGCCTCTTTTCCTTTGTGGCATCCTTGAAGCGTATCAATCACATCCTGACTTTTGGCCTTTTCATTGGGTAGCAAGCTGTGTACTATGTGCAATAAAAATGTGAGTTGTTTTTTCACTCCAGCAAGGGTATCTATGCATGCTGCACCCTAACTTGCCCTGTGCTGCTGACCTTGCAAAAACAGCATTTGAAGGATTGTTTATACAACTTTCTTTTGGCGGGTCCTCAGCAGTGCTGCCCACATCTCACAGCAGGGATGTGATGGCACATCGGGTGGTTGGCATGAGCTATGAGACTAGACTGACTCTGAGATCCAACTTCAGCTTTTTCCACTTATGATGATGTAGACCCCTCTAATTTTGTGTACTGCCTAGTGGGGAACCCACTGGACAGACATACTTTGCCACTGGTACCTGTTAAACAGACACCATGTAGGGGTTTTTTACTGAGCAGGTCATAACATATAGAGAAACCATTCCTGTTGTCTGTGTTACTCCTTTCACACTGAGAAACCCCCAAAATCCATCTAATTTTATGCAGGGCCTTTTTTTTCAGTTTTAGAGTTTATTACTTTACCTTATCTCCCCTTACTCATCCCATCCTTTCAGATCCTGTCAGTTAGTTGGATTTGTTGCCCATTTTAAAGGGTATTCTGTTTTTTGACTGTGTTCTACTTGCAGAAAATAGCTTAATCAAATATGAAGTACTTGAGTGCCTGAAAGCTTGTCCATTTTTGCTAAATCTGGTCTGTGGGACTAATTAACATTGCTGTTTCAAGCTGCTCAGCAGCACAGGCAAAAATTATTTTTCCTGCTTCAAAAGTAAAGATTTCTGGCAAAAATGGGGCCAAAGTTGGGTGAAAATTTGAGATGGGGAGATCTGCAGATCTGCTACCCCTGTGGAGCCTGGAGGGCTGAAAGCAGCGGCTCCATCAGGGGGAGAAGATGCTTCTCACTCCTTCCTTTGGAAATACCTTTCCTGTTTCCCCATTGCTTTTGTGAAGTGGCAGCCACTATGCCTGGCCAGGGCTCTATATGGTCAGTAGAAGGACTGGGGCCATTTCACTTCTGCAAGCAGTGTGGTGTGTTGCCCTCAAAGACCATCCACCTTGCCTCAGTCCACAGTTGGCCTTCATCTACAAAAAGAAATTACATTTGCTTGTGAGTCTTACCTCTGTTGTATCTCAGCTGCAAGAGGAAACTTAATCAACTCCAAAGAGACTATCTGAGAGCAGTTGTCAGCCAGAATTGATCTAACAGAAGAGCAAGAAAATGATAATCACTACTTTACAATCTATTGAGGCAAATTCTCTGGATAGGTGGTTATGCCAAAGAGTAGTCTTTAAAAAAAACCAGGTTATTTTATTGATGCCCCATCTCTTGAACATGTTCTGAGAATGGAGGATTAATATTCTGGGAATAATATAGATCAGAAAACAATATAGTTTGTTATTTGTTCAGCTTCAGAGAGATTTTTGTCTCTAGCAAAAAGAAAAGGGAGGGGAGTGCGGGGGTGTATTACATGTGTTGCATGGCATGCATTCAGCGCTGTAACGATGGTTAAAAACTCTTTGGCCTTGGAAAACAGCCTGAGGGATGCAGTGTTATACTTGTAGCTGAACTACAGCTTCCATATGAATGGCATGGCTGTATCTTGACTATGTTATTGATTTTTTCAGGATGACTCCAGTGAGGCAAGTGAACAAACTTGGCTTTCTTACTAGATACTCAGCAGCAAGCTGTATGCAAAATTCCAGTTTTCAAAGCGGTTTATCCTATCCTTTCTAATATGTGAGGAGTTCTAAAAGAACCAATGCCAGTACATGCTAAACCACTCAAATTCTGGGCCCCAGACAGTGGAAAAATGGGGCAGAGTTAGAATTATCCAGTGCTTTCCATCACTGGTATAACCAATAGATTCAAGAGTCACAACACTAAAAATACTTTCAACTTTTAAAAGTGCAAGGTTCATCCTAAACATTGGCTTATAGTTTGCTACCCTAGCATTTATATAGCACATTAAGACAGCTGATCTAATTTTTAGCCACAAGGCTCTTATAGGCAGGTGGAAGATGTTCTGTGCTTAGAAAAGTCTACTGTTGCCCTGATGTAGGTGCCTTGCTATGAGTGTAGGCACATGTCTTATGGTGTATCTTGTTTGTGAACTCTTGTTTGTTGGCTCAAATCAGGCCAGCAGTCAGTCCACAAACTCCTGTCTCTGTTCCCAGTGCTGTAGTGTTGACACTGACATTTTAGACTCATCTAACACACATAACTTTGCAGAAAGCCAAAAGATGCTCTGGGCTAGCAAGTGAAATCCAAATGAGTCTTCATTTCCAAACACATTGGATGCCTGCAATGGTACAGCAGGGTTAATGTCTTCCCAGAGTGCTTGAAAAACCCAACTAGAATGGTGCTCCATGGTGGGGCGCTTTTTAAAGGACTGAATACAGTAACATTTTAGACCTTTTATTTTCCTTTTTCTTTCTCTTCATTAGACAGTGTGAATAAAGTGAGAGACAAAAAATCTTTGTATGCTGTAAACAGTGATCTAGAAATTGAGGGGGCTGATGTCGATGGCTGCTGGCAGTGTGTTATAAATGTCATTTCTGGGCTGGAGTTATTCCAGTAGTGAGGGTCCTGCCAATGCAGTCCCACTGTTAGTCAATACCCACGATTGTAATGTGCTGAAACATAATACAGGCGTTCATAAGTGGGGGACAGGAGACGAGGAAAAGTGAGAAATTTCCCCCACTGGCTGCTGATCCCATTGCCTGGTCCTTGGTTGGTGTTCGGGCTGAATTACCCTGTGTTTTGGGTACCTAACTACCAAAGGAGGGTTTCCTCAACCATAAATCGCTCCCAATTGAAATTTTTAAGACTCTTTGTTCCTTTTAAACAAATTCCAGTTTCAAATTTCAAACAAACACTATTACTGAGGCTAGAAGCATAAGTGCCATTGACAAAATTAAAATGGCTTGCAGGGAGAACCGTGAGGAAATTTATGCATTGGGCATCTTGAACAAGGAACAGGGAGCACACCATTTTTTTCAGTTGCAGCAGGCAGAAAAAGTTCCTTGCTGGAAACAAGGGAAGGAGAACTGGATACCTACAGAAACGTAACTTAATTGCTGTGAGACATGCAGGTGCCAGGCTGGAGGAAGAGGACCCAGCCACACATTGGCCATACTCACTCTGAGCCAGGTCAGGGGCATCCCCATCACACTGACCCAACATTACATGTTTGATTAGTGCTGGAACCATAAACTTCCTTTTTATTCCGCTCTGATCTGCTGTTCACTGGTGCTGGCAAATTTTTTGTTTTTATTTCTACTAAATAAATAAATAAATAAGTATTGCAGCCGAACTTTTTAAGGCTGTTCCTTCCTGTGTGCAGAGGACTGCAGATCTGTGTGCGATATAATGAAGGCCTAGGGGAGAATATTAGCACTTCTGAAAAGAGCTCAGGGAATTCTGGTTTTTGCTCTGACAGCTGAAGGCAGAGGAGAGTTTTTCCTTTCATGTTTGTTTTCAGTACATAAAGTGATTGAAAGCAGCTTCCTAAAGAGGAGGATGGGGAAGAAGTGATGAAAATTTTTAGAATTTCTAATCTGCTGCCTTAATTTTGCTGCTGCTGCACTCTCACATGGAGTCAGAGAGAGGAGCAGAAGACGGGGATGCTGGTTTTGTGGGCATAGCTAGGGAAGCTCTGCAAGAGAGCCCACCGTGGGGAGGGAAGGGAGCTGCTTTGGCCAGACCCAGCACCCCCAGTGTGCTGAGCCCCGAGCAGGCAGGCACCAGCTGTGGTAATACCACCCCAGGGCCCCCCTGCTCCCTCCCACAGCACCCCCAGCCAGCAGTGGGCTGAGCCCCACAGGGGCAGGAGAGGGGAAACAACAACAGGAAAGAATGAACAGAAAGAGGAGGATAGGCTGGCAGCTATCTTTTGAAGGAATGCTCTCATGTGGGCTGGGTGGATCCACCTGGGTTTGGTTCAATTCCTCATCCTCAGAAGAAAAGCACTCAAATTGACCAACACAGATGGAGTGGGGAGAGACTTGCTGTAGCCACGAGGGCACATCAAAGCTAGATTCCCTGTAATGCAGGCCACTTCTGTAGTGCTTGCACGTTAGACTCTCTTCTTATTGTTTTAGTTACTTAAGTGGCAATACTCGGGTGTCATGCACCCTGGGATAAAATAAACCTGACTCATCCCTATAGAAAGGAAGGCAAGGCAGGTTTCTGCAGCACTGCTGCTCAGCTGGTAATGAGAAAGCAACAATATCAAAAGTAAAACTTCTTGGGCTCTGTAGAGCTCCACAGAGCCTGCCCAGAAGCCTGTTCCAGTCTGTAGGATTTGTCAGGAGAAAAACCAGTCGAATACTTGTTTGGCCCTCAAAGTGTGCTAGCTGGATATTTTAGAAAAAAATGATATTTTTATGATTAACACTGTAAGAATGAGATTGACAGGATCCTGTTCTTTGGCCATGGCCATTTGGGCCCTCCCTACCTGTGTCCTGCAGCACTGGGTGCTCCATAAGCATTCACCTGGAGAGGGACCACAGACCCCTGATCCAGTTGCTGGCCCACCTGGAGTTTTGCTAAATCCTAATCCAAAACACCCCTCCTGGCCCAAGTCACAAAGTGTATTGAGAAGTCCCTCAAGCAAGTTTTGATCAAGTTAGGACTGAGTCCAAGGCCCCTCTGCGTAACTACGAATCATGCCTTGAGTTTTTGTTTGGCCTGCATCAGGCTGTCTTCCCCATCCAGCTGCAGAGAGGAGCTCAGTTTCTAGGACTAGTCTGACACCTTCCTTGGCACAAAACAACTGAGACAGCATGGCCAAGAGACCTGAGAGAGCCCTGTACCTCCCTCATGCTTTGAGCTCTGAATTGATCCACTTGTTTTGAGTGATGTCGATCAGGATGGTTACAACCCCAGACCTGCTATTAAAAATCTGCTATTAAGATCCCTCCTGCAAGCATGGAACAGGGTTTCTCCCCACTTGATGCCTTCTGCTTTATTGGACTCTTGCTCAGACTTCCCCCTTCACCTGCATATAATCAGTCCATGCAAATGTGTCTTCAGTATGCAGTGCACTGGAAATGTGTAACTGTGACTCTGCTTGATAAGAGAGATGACAAAAAAGCCACGTGGAGCTATAGGATAGCCACAGTTGCCCTTACCTTACATGTCAGGTTACTTGTTGAATAACAATTCAGAAGCAAGAGCTTGGCATCCTGAAATAACTCCCTACTTTTAGCTAGTTCTTAATGAAAAAGGAAGAACGATGGTGTGTGTTGACATATGTATGGCACAGAGAGGACTAACAGCAGCCAGTTAATAATCTTTTTCTCCCTCACTGCTGGCACAGGTTTAAAACAAATGCACACAAAAACCGTCCCAGGCACGTGTGCTCACAGATGTCTATGCACGCAGGCATGGTTTAGCATGAAGAATCACATAAATTAGCAGGATTATAATTACTCTTTTTAATCCTTTTGCTTTGAACAAACAAGCTTTAATCAGCAGACGGGAAGCCCATTTAAAACCTGAAATATAATCCAAGGTCAGAAACTAAGGGTCACCACCCTTGACCGTGGACTGAACAACCAGGTGTGATCAAGAATTGTAGTGAAAGGCAGCCTCTCCCCCTTCCCCCAGGCACCTGAAGGGCACCATGGCCAAGCAGGGATGCAGAGCTCAGCATCTCACAGCAGCCCAGTGTTTGTAGAGCCCTCAGGGCTGCAAAGGCAGCCGCAGATGGGGGCACGTCAGCGCCTCACTCCTCAGGAACAAGGCAGGCAGCCATGAAGAGGAGGGGTGAAGAAAAGCAGGAAGCTTATAAAAGCAGTTCCCCTCTCCAGGGATAATTGGGGAGGGGTTAGAGTTAATTAGTTTATATGGGTAACAGAGGTTAATAGGGTTCTTGTTTTGGTTTTTCTCTGCCTTTGATGGAGTGTGTCAGTTGTTTAAAGCTTACAAGCTGCTGAGATAAAAAGCAAGTTAAGTATGTGATCCAGGTATTGCCAAGAGTTGAGGCAGAAGTGTTAAAAGAAAAAGCTTAGAAAGCTGGATGGGGAAAAAAAAAAAAAGGAAGGGGTGCATGGAAAAAAAAAATCCAACCCAAGCCTTGTATTATTTGTGAATCAGGTGTTTAACTAGTGGACATAAAAATGGTAAGAGCAAACAATGGAGATATTAAGAACAGCTGTCCTGCATATTGTTTTATTGACATGCACAAAAGTACTGCTGTAGAGCTTGCTATTCCTTATCAATAAACAGGAGGAGACTGAGATTTCAGTGCTTATTTCATGAATTGCACAACTGCTTTTTCTGCCCAGGCAGAGTAACCCATGCTCTGATGTCCCTAGACTCTGAAACATACCTTGTAGCTATATGAAAAACTTTCTGACTTGTGTCAGATCTTGAGCAGGAGCCTTCCAGAAATGCTGGGCTCACAATCAAAGCTCTGGTCTTCCTCCTGGCACCATGGGGATGTGAAAACTGACCAGAATTTCCTCATGATGATGTATTCATATAGAAGTCAGTAAAAAAAGTCAAAATATCCATAAGAAATTATTCCACCACCTCTGACTTGCTGATTGCTACATGTGCCCCCAATTCCTAGTGCCACTTAATTTTTAGTGAACATTTCTAAGTTCTGTTCCTCCTTTATATCCTGCTGTCTCTATTTCTATTCACTGATCACTCTCTTCCACTGCTTCGGTCGTCACCAGTTTAACCTGGTACTATAGATATGAAGATCACCAACTTTCAAAACCTCTTCTTCACAGACACACCCATGAGGTCTCTGCTTAGGAGCAGCAGTTCACTTTTCACTCCTAATGTTAGCAGGTCAGCTAGAAGGGAAATGTTCATGTTTTTTGAGAGGGGACTTTCCACACCACATGGCTTGTCTTTGCAGATGTAACCATCATCCTTCCTAAGAGTTTGGACCAGTTGCAAAAGCAGAAATCACCCTTAAGAAAGGTGTGATTCAGTGCCCTGCAACCAGCAGCAGAATTTGCACCGCAGGTGTTGGAGGGGAAAACACCCAGCTAGTCAGGCAAACAGCTTGTGTAATGAAGTAAATTACCAGGAAATGGCATGAAGGTGTTTTATCCTGTGTATCATCAAGTTCTGAGGTATCCAAGGATGCCCTGTTGGAGCATCAGGAGGAGAATGGCAGTCTGAGGGAGCCAAAGCTGTTGAAGGAGATCCATGGGCATACAAAGGCACTGAGAGCTCACATCACCACTGTGGGAAAGCTTGTTAGGAAAACAGTCCTTTTCTAAGCTGCACGTACTGCTGGGCGCTTCTAGTTCCAAAATATTTTGTAGACAAGCCTCTTGGCTGTTTTACAGGAATCATCCAGTCGGAAGCTAGCATAACCTGCTACTGCTTTTGCTACTGCCTGGGGAATAATTTTAAAATACCCCGCTCAGGAAAGAGCAAATAGTACAGCTCTGTATTGAACCTTGCTAAAAAGTGAGATTTGGAGCATCTGGTCCCTGATGTTTGTGGCCTGCTCCAGCTCTTTCCTACGACATTTTTTCAGTACAAATCAGATGTGAGGAAAGAGGAGGAGAGAAGATTCCTCTCACAGTCACTGAGAACTTGAAAAGAAGGTCCTGCAATCCTGTCAAATGCATCTGCCCACTGTCCTGTGCCTCACAGCTCCCCTTGCTTGCCAGGTTATTAGTAAAGCAGTATGGTTACTTCTGCTGCAGCCTCTCTGCATCTGTCTTTTGCCCCATGTTCCTGGAGGGGAGCAGCCTTTCCAAAAGAAAGTAGCCCTGAGTTCATAATACCCAGACCTGGAGTATCTTTGGAAAATGCAAGAGGAGTGTATTTACCATCAAAGGCAGAGGGAAAAAAGTGGAGAGGCAGTGGAGAACTTGTTGCCACCAACCAGCTCTTCATTTTTTGTGGAGAAAGTTTCAAGAGCAAAGGAGCACTAACCCAGAAAAAAAAAAAGTGATCAAATGTGCTAAAAAGCACTGCTTTCCACTTGAAAAAATCCTGTTTAGTACATGTTTATGAAACTTGTCTCAGATGTTCTAAAAATAGCCCTGCAGGAGCAAGTCTTCAGCTCCCTCCAGGAAGCCCTACACGTTCCTAGCATAGAAGTGCAGCTTAATCCTAATTTTCACAAAAAGAACAATTATTTTTAGTGCTTTTAAAAATAGACTTTAGTTGCCCAGTGCTGAGTTGTCAAAGCAAAACATGAAAGATGTGTCACTTCACAGGAATGTGGCACAAGTTGATGGGTTCCAAATGACCAGAACGTCTGACAGTAATACGGTGGTTCAGATGTGTCAGGAGGTGTTAAGGTAAAGATTTCAGGCAATGCTCGTGGGGCAATGATAAGATGAAAAAATGGGTCTGAGGAACATCCTGACAGTGATGAAGGGTGAGAGAGAGGAATGGGACATCCTAGGGAGCAGTATTGAACCTGTGCAAATAAGAACAGAGCCAGAGCTTAATGCCTTCTCCTGGCTGAGGTGCCAGGATATCTTCAACAGGACGAATGTTGCACAGATAGTTGGATAGTTGTAAGGAATGTAATTGGGTCTGGTTATGTCATGACAGAAGACCAGTTAAACTTGGTGCTAGTGAAATCATGAAATCAAAAGCCCATCTCTCATGGACTTAAATCACTCAGTGCTCTGTCATCTGCACTTTGATAGTACTGTCTCCTGTGGTTTGTAGATGGGTCTTGGAGCACAAATACTTCGGAAGCATTCCTGTTTGTTGCCTATTGAAACTTAATGGATTTCCCAGATTTCCCACCTACTCTGCACATACTAAAGCTTTTGCAAGGAAGTTAGAAGTGGTGGCAGCTGGCTTCTGCTAGGAGTGCTAAAGCTCAGGTGAAAGACTGAACACCTGACAGATCCAGCACTGGCCTGGCTGGAAGGACCCACCAGAAGCATGGCCAAACAGAGCATGGCCTCAGCACTTGCTCCCTCCTCTGTGGGTTTATCTCCAATAATCGCCTTAACTCTCTGGCACTTTGACTCCTAGTGCAGGTCAGTCATCTGGGTGACTATTGCCTTTCAAAGGTGTCAAAAATCCTAGTGCATCTTGCTGAGAACATGGAGGAAGACAAAAGGAAAGCAAGAGTTTCCTAAGCTGACTTTGCTGATGCAGAAAATAGGCCATGTAACTACAGTTCAGCTCTTATTTAGGATGATCTGTATCATATATTTGTAGCTGGCTTTTTCCAAATACAAGTATCTCCAACAATGCTTCAGACAACTACCTTACTAATGTATACTTCCCACGCATCATTTTACTGATCTGCTCCAAAGGATGCAGCTGGAAGGTCTCAATTTGGCTGATATGCCTTGAAAGTGATGGGCTAGAGCTCATCTGTCAAACAAAGCTGAGAGAGATATGAGATACTTATCTCTTACAGACAAAACACCTGGCTGTCTGGCTTTGTGAATGTTAATTTTGCAAATTCAAAAAAAAAACCACAAAAAAACCCTCAAAACCCCCATCATTTTCCCCCAAAACTAAAATAAAAAATATTTCTATCACATTTCCATCAGCCTGTATTTCAGTCATATAAAATGCAACTTAAAATACGTGGAAGAAGTGGTGATGAATTACATTATTTTTCCGTGGTTCTAAGTATGTTTAATTAGTATTCACTTAAATATTTTTATATAATATTCACTTGTTAACTTGTGAGCTTTTTCCCTTTTTGTGTATGTGTGTGTGTATGTTTTCTTTTCAAGCATTTTTAGTCATTCATCAAACTAGGCTGGGTACATAAAATCCTCCTTAATAATCTAAGTTGTCAAAACTAAGAGCATTTTTTCAAATTATCAGTAGAGCCTCAAATTGAATAATGATGAAAATATTGAGATATATTTGGTCTGCTGTTGTAAACATGCCTTGCATATGACTCAGCAAGTGTAGTTTTTGTTATTCTTGCCTTCTGTTTTTCATGCAGTCCATTGCTTCTACTCCCCCAGGAAGATGGATTTTGATATGAAGTCTCTGAAAAGTACAGTGCCTTATAAAAACAGGACTTACTTATAAAAATAGGACTGACTTACTGAAACACAACTCTCTCCTAACTAATGTGGGTAAACAGAGATTCCTTTCTAGAGGGAAGCACCAGCTCACACAGGGAAGAACCACCCCTGCTTTCAAAAATGGGCAAAGCTCAGTTTCATACTCATGGATACTTTCAGCTGTAATGCCTTTAACTTCTGCACCAGGAACTGTCAGTAAGATAGTTCAGTTTAGAGTACACAGTTAATGAAAAAATAGGGTTTTGGGACAGATGCTGTTTGTGTTTCTCTCTTTGCTTCACATTTAATGAGCAAAGACACAGAAACCTCTGAAACAGAAGTAGCAAGCTGCAGTGGCCAATTAAACAGGAGAGGATATCACCACCTCCATCGGGCCACAAAGTCACAGATGTTGATATTGTAGGCAGGAACAGAGATCTCTAGCCAGAGCTGCCTTGTGCCCCAGGTTTAAACCAGCATCACACCTAAGGCTGGACATTAAAAATCTCACTGGACTTTCTAGAAACGAAAATGTAATTCTTTGCCCTAAATACAAACAGGCCCCCTGAGTTCTTGCAGGGTTTTCCTGGCTGCTCACTGCTCAGGGCTTTGTCCCTGGTGGTGCTGGGTGCAGGCACCTCTCCCGGGGTGGTGTGTTAATCAGTACTTGTTGTGATGTGGAGTCGGAGCCATGCTCTTGAAACAGAGATCTTCCCTTGCATCTTCCCAAAGTAACTTATAAGCAATCACTGCCAAAGTTTTGGAGGCAAGCTAAATATTAGATGTCTGTAAGCTTAATTGCAAGCTGGAGGAAAGCGGGCGGGAGGAACATACAGCAGTTCACTAACAAGCGTCATTGTCAAACCGCTCTAGCTTTGAAAGGGAACATTAAGGTGTCATTTACTCTGTGCCCTGGCTTCCTATAGAGCACTGCTAATGAAAGACCTCTTTGTGCGTGCGGACACTAACTACAGAGAACAGTCAAAGACTTTGTGGACATAACCATAAAAAAGAGAGCCTGTAGGCCAGAGCCGATCCTACAATTAGCTCCTGTCTGTGTGAGTGGTAGCACCTGCTCTTGCTGCGGTGCTTTTCAAAACCAGAGACTTTTAAACCTCCGTCTGCTCCAGGGGTTGCTTTTTCTGTTGAATGACTTGCCTGTGTTCCCACGTGTGCACATATTATATTCCAAGCTGGGTGGAAAATGCTAAGAGGAAATTGCAACAGGAGGTAAAGACAAGCCTTGCATCTTCACCCACACACTTGCTGAGGGCAGCACGTTGGAGAGGGGCCACGCAGACTTTGCAGATGTGACTGACAATCCCACAGATCTGTGGCTGTATGAGTTTTTAAACATCTTTGTTCTTGTTGACTGTCCTTGCTGTGGCAGCAGCCATCCGTGGCAGGAGCAGGAGTTGTGGAGGCTGCCCATGGCACCGCACTGGGGCCGTGCCTCTCGGGCCCTGCTGCACTGCACAGCTCGGGCACCACGCTCCGGAGCTGCCCTGCTCTCACCATGCCAAGCAGGGAGATGATGCTGATGCTGATGCTGGTGCTCTGCAGCTCAGGGCTGCAGCTGTGGAAGGGACTGGGTTGTGAAACAGGGGGTTGTTAACCCTTGGTGGCACATGCATCTCAACACATATGAGAAAACAGCTAAACAAACTTCTACAGGGAGAGATTACACATGTTAAATATAAGTAAAATGCAAGCACAAGTCCATCTTTAAGTGTGCCTATAATGCACACAAAGGTGACTGAAGAGAAATGAGTGTAAAGGTGCAGATGTTTTTGACTTTTCAGTTGTTGACATCTGTTTTGATACAAATCTGTTTTCATGCTAAATAAATCAGTACCAAATCACACTTTACTCAATTGTCTGAATGTTTCAATTGTTTCAAGAGCATTCAGTAGGTTTTCAAACCTGTGAAATTATTATTGCTCCATAAATAGTGAGCTACATGTTTAAAGAAAGTCAAAGTCAGAGTCATTGGAAAATCAACCTTGCCAAAAGATATCTCTTCTAAAAATCAGAGTTAATTTTAAATGTGTTGTCAGCGTACTGAGTTATTTTGCGTTTGATTGCCAGGAGAATTTAATTTTCCAGTTTCAAGTGAAATTCCTTTAAGCAAGTCAGGTCTGGGCCTTATTATCAGATAATGCCATTCGTGGAAAAGATCTAGCTATGCATAGAAGGCAAATCTCTGTCTAAATGGACAGCATATAGCTGGCTGTAGCTGAATAGCACATCTGCCATCACAGGTTCCCTTCCTTGCATTCAGCACTGGGCAGGCTGGACTGACTTCAGGAGCAAATTCCTGGGCGCTTAAATACAGTGGGCAAGATGAATTTCAAATTTGACATGTTTGAGGATAAAAATAGGATAAAAGTGGGATTAAAAAAACCTACACTTTGGTGTCACGGCAGAGGATCTTTTGCTTGCTGTAGAGGATGCCTGATCTTGGCAAAAGCTCAGCAGAATTAAGGGCAAAGACTTTCAAATTTGTATTACATTACAGCCCATCTGACTTTATCGTCATTTCAATGGATTTTTAAACACATACCATAACCCACCTGTCGGCGAGGTGGTTATTTTGCAATTAAAAAAAATTAAGCCACTCCAGCTCTCCAACAAAAAATTGGTAGTAGAAAAGAGGGAATAAAGAAAGCATTTATTGCAGTAATTGCCTAATGCAGTTGTTTATTTAGTTCCTGCTGTGTAGCATGAATTAGAGGGCTGTTGCTGAGGGTTGTCAGTCAGGAGACAGGAAGGAAAGACAGCTCTCACAGCTGGTGGCCTTTCACCTCTGGGAACGGGAGCTCGATCTGCCGCAGGGAGCTTCTCTATGCCTTGATGGCCAACCTTCAGGCAGGAGAAGCTTTGAACTGGGCAACTGAGAAGATGTAGGTCAGGGCTGAGGCAGTGATAGAGCTTGCCAGAGGGATCCTGTATAGCTCAGGAATGGGCTAAGTCGGTGTGCATGAGCACTGAAATTAATACTCCAGAAAACTCAGAGTGTGGAAATATCCAAGTTATGCAGTAGATGGGGATTTTAAACAGCCCCTTGGAGTCTGAGAACATATATAATCAGCATCATGAAAGAGAAACCTGTACACCTTTCAAAAGAGTACAGTGGTGTAGATCCCACTGTAAGCTACATTATTCTGTATTTTCTTAGTCTTCCAGTTATTCTCCCTTTGCTAGTTCATGTTCTTCTTAATTTTAGCCATGTATTTTCCTGAGGGCAGGCTTTGGTCTCTCCTTGCTAGGAGTAAGGAAAAGAGGGGTGGGGAAATACTCTTGGCAGGCACTGCATTGCAAAGGCTGAATTAAAGAGTCCTGAGCATTTTCTTTGTGAGTGGGTGTCCCTGTCAAGCTCCGAGGATGCTCTAAGTTCCCTGTGCTCCTTGCCTTCCCAAGTGTCTGCCTTGCTGGCAGAACAAACATGCATGCCTGAAAGAGGGCTGAAAGACAGCAAGCCTGGGTATTTTTATGTTAAAGAAGTAACCAGGGTTTGAATTTTGCAGCTTATCTCTCTTAGTCAGACAGCTGACAGGCTGCTTGACTCTACTGCAGGCAGGACTGCCAAACCTCTGACTTCAAGAAAAAGCATTCTGGACCTTCTAAATGCAAAAAGGCAAACGTGAAAAGAGACCACAGTGGCTGCACTGTCTTCTCTACAGAAAGGTTGGATCACCTGTAAAGCCCACTAGTGAAAAATGGTGTATTTTGTGAGAAAGAGCGTGATGCTGTCGGTGCTGATGCAGTCTCTGTTTCTGAAAGCCAAGCAGCTTTGCAGAGCTCTTTGCCTGGGTGCCATAACTGGATTTCTTGGCATCACAGAGTGGTGAGTCCCCATGCTGAGCACCAGATAAACAGGAACTCACAGGTTATGAGATGTATTTCCCCATCCCCTCTGCAACATTTATTCTGGCCATGTCTGCCTGTTTCAGCTCCTCCTCCACCACAACCCATTGATCTATTGGATAGACGTGGAAAATGCTTCCAGAAATGAACATGTCATCTGCTACTGTTTGCTGAAAGGCATCCCTCTGCTCTAGAGGGAATTACAGCTTCCATCTGCTCCCTAATATGAAAAACATGTACGGGCCCCCATGCAGCAGAGTCACTGTGTTAGGCTCCCTACACTCCTGGAGGCTGGTGAGTGTAGACATTTGATTCAAGGAAATCAGGCCACTGCTCTGCAATTACTCCATTAGTAAGAATAATCAGATGAAGGGTGGTCTGAGATTTGAAAAGCCAGGCTGTTGGGACTTTGAAAGACATCCAATTCTTCACATTCTCTTTTAGCTCTGTTTACATTAAATACAGCATTATGCTTGAAGTTGAGAAATGTTAAGTTCCAGTGGGGAAATGTTTTTATTGTGCATTCAAATACTACACATGTTATCCAGGAGGACAAACTGCCCCAAATCCTTCATCTCATGCTTGTTGGAAACATAAGTGTGCACCTTTCCTCCAGCTTGGTGGCTGTAAGAAAGAGATTTGAACAGAAGAATGATGAGGGGCTTGTGATGCCACACTCTTCCTCTGTCCATGCATCTCTGTCCCCACCACTCACCAGGGCCTCCCTCTGCCTCTGCTGGCGTATTTGTGTCATAAAGTGGTTTTCTGGTGTCTGGGGCTTTAAGACAGAAGCTCCACAGCAAATAAAGGAATTAATATAATGAGGAAAAGCCACTGTTTGGCCTAATAACTGTACAATTAGTAATACTAAGAAGCAGATGACGGCAGGCTTCTTGTTTGGCTGTAATCTTTTGGCATATCATATTTTAATTACAGACCGTGCTACCATCTGGAATATTAATCATCTCGTGCTGTCATTCTTCTTGATTATTTTATCCACAGAGAATGAAGTCCACCTTCCTCTGTAGTTGTTTTTTTTTTTTTCTTTTAAACTGGTTACATTATTTTGAAATACACTGTACTCGTTTTGATAGATTAAGCTTAAGTCAGACCCCAGTAACCAGAACTAAATTATTTGCTCTTAGTTCCATACATGAAAAGAATTGTTGGGGTTTGTTTTGGTTTTTTTAATTAAATTCAAAACTCATTCCTTTTCTTTAGGATTGCTTTACGTTCTTTGCAGTCACTCATTTCATTACTCACAAACACAGCCAAGCAGAAATAGATAATTTTTAGAAAATATGTCAATGAAGCGATTTCACTAGCAATCTGAGAAGGAAGAAAAATCATAATTTTTGTTTTTGTTAATTAAGCACTTGCTAAGAACTCAATACCATAAGGGGGATTGTGTAACTAGAGAGCAATTAGAAAGAGAAATGAAATAACTTGAAATAAGATGAGACACTGCAAGTGAAATCTTGTCTCTAAAACCAAATTGAGTTTTATTGTTGGTTCCCTATTGCTGATGTTATAGAGATGCTCATTTTTCCTGAACATTTAGCTGAAATTCATCAAACTGCATATGCTCTTGAGAACACTGATACCAGAGTCTAGAATTAAACTATATGCATATTTATATTAAATGTGGGTTTGCTTTTACACAATAAAAATCAGGGCATCTCTCCATGATTTTTTTTTCTCATGCTGACTGAGCAAATCCCTTTAAATCTCCGTGCCTTAATTTCCCTGAAAGATCCATGAATAATGCCTGCTATTGGAAAGAGCAGAGACATTACCATTGTTTTGAGATCTTTAACTAATTTCTTTCTCTAGGCAAAAAATAATCCTTTTGTGTTCACATTATTCTCTATCTGGTTGGTGCTCACACAGATGGCAAAGTCTGCCACTTTGGACAGACTCTGCAACTTGCTATGCGGGCTTATTGATCTGGTCTTCTCTCTTCTCTTCTCTTCTCTTCTCTTCTCTTCTCTTCTCTTCTCTTCTCTTCTCTTCTCTTCTCTTCTCTTCTCTTCTCTTCTCTTCTCTTCTCTTCTCTTCTCTTCTCTTCTCTTCTCTTCTCTTCTCTTCTCTTCTCTTCTCTTCTCTTCTCTTCTTTATTATTAGAAAGTCTTCTTTCTCAAACTCCAGTCAAGGAATTTGGAGGTGACACCGTCTTGGAAAGAACTGGAAAAAGCAATGAGATCCATGAGCAGCACTGAACGGGGAGACAGGCAGGCATTGCCAGGTTGGAAAAATGCACAGAAAATAACAAAGTGAGATTTGACTTGTTAAAGCACAAGTTTAAGCTCTAGGGAAAAACATGAAACATGGTTTTGATGTTTTGAAGTGGAACACAGTTGCGCTAAAGGAGCATGTGGGAAGGTGGGCAGTGCTTCACTGACTGGCTTCAAAGAAGATTTAAAACATAAAGCGTTATGGACAGACTTCAACACCCAGGGAAAGAAGTAATTCCTGTCTCCATGAGACTTGAATTGTAACTGGAAGTTTGGGGTTAGTTCTGATCTGTCGGTTGCCAGAAAAATAGAGGTAATTTAATTAGATTTCAGTAAAGGGCAACAAAGATGGAGCTGGAAGGGTGCTAGACTGCTAGTTGTGCTTTGCAAGAATTAAATCTGGCTTGCTTGGCAGTACCACAGCAGAGGAGGAGATGCAATAGTCTGTGCCTGCAGAACATGTAAAGATCAAGGCAGGAGAAGATTACTCACAGGAGTAACCAGCAACTCTTCAAAGGGAAAAGCATCCTGATTTTTCCTGTACTGTGCAATAATTTCCAAAAGGAATAGTGAAGATAGGGCTGTTGGAGCAGTTCACATCAAACAACAGCAATCAGTGTGTGCAAAGCCTCTTAGGCCTACACCATATCTGGTTTACTCTACTGAAAATACTAGAGCAGCTCCAGGCTCAATGGACAAAACCCTGCGTGAGTCACAGCTTGACCCATTTTCTCTGCTATTTATGGCAAAACAGCCTGCCACACCTGCCACAGCCTGCATGCTATTTATGGCTGGATGTTGGAGAGCAGTGGCATCCATGCGTACGTGACCGTGTTTCCATGTGAAATTTGGGTGATGGGTAGAGGACGGCTGCCTTGGCTCCTGGGGACAAGGCAGGGCCACAGTTTCAGTGGCAGTGGCAAAGCCTGCCTGCCCTTGGCTGCAACATGTGTGACCCGTTTTTAGCTGCAGTGAGACTGAGTGCATGACCTGTCCTGGGAGGAGCTAGTGGGGGGGACTGCAGAGCAGGACAACGAGATGCCACGGTCCTCCCTGACCCATGTCCCAGATCCCAGAGGCTGGTCCAGGAGTGTGTTCCCCATGGTCCTCTTCTGAGTTTTGGCACCAAACTGCAAGTCCTGTGGACATGAGGTCCCAGTGACATTCAGCTCTGCAGACCAGCTCCCATCACCCTGCACCACTTGCTAACGGAGAGTCCAAGAGGAAGTTCTCTGAGGGCTCACGTGCCCCTCATAGGTGACAGCCACTGCCTTATCTAGAAGCAAAGCAGAAGCAAACGCTAGTTCAGTGCCCAGCCTCTGGGCCATGGCTGCAAGTCACACTGCAACGGGATTTCTGCTGAGGTTTGGGAGAGTTAACGGCATTTCAGGAGCTCTGCAAGGCAGCTGGAGCAAGTCCTAAGGGTGGTTGGTCACTGCTGACTTTGCATTTGAACTGGTGATTTAGAGGAAAAGCCTGATAGCACTTTAGGATTAGCCAAAGCATTCAGCCTTCCTTCCCTCCTTTTACTCCATCCAGGCAGGCAGACCAGATAATGTAGCACCATAATAACAGGAAGACTATAAATAAATGCTCAGGACCTATTTTTGCTACTTGTTTGTGTATCTGTCAGGTTACGGCAATGCAAACATGGACGGTGCTGATGGGCAAAGAGGTAACGGGAAGAAGAAAGAAAACCAAATGTACGAATTATTTCAGATAACATGGGAGCGACTTCTGTACTGGCAAGAACATTGTCTGGAGCCGTAGGCTTTCATTTCAGCATGCTTGATGTATATAGCTCATAATAACATATGTGGGAAAACAGCAGCGATTTCTGGGAGCAGGAATAAATTTGGGATTAAAGGGAGCTAAGTATCCTTGGTTGAGGCAGTTGAGAAGTCTGCCTGTCTCTCTTTTCAACACAGAGACATCAATCCCATTCTGTGACCTTTCCAGCAACCCATCCCTAAATCCCTGGAAAGGGGTGCTGTCTCCAGCAGGAGGGAGGAACTCACCCCTCGTGATATTAGGAGGAGACCCAGTGATTGCCCTGTGTCTCCCTTTGGAACGGGGCTTTGGTTTGGTGGAGGTTTTGCAGGATTTTTTTGCTTTCTAGAAGCTGAGCTGGCAGCTTCTTTTGGATTATGTTTATAGTACCCTAGTGTGCTATAGCTGATAAAATATAAATGACGGAGTCAATTCTGAGGGCTGTAAAATAACTCTGGTGCTGGAAGCGCAAAGGCGAGTGCGCTTTTGCTCGGTGAAATATTTGTTGCTTTTCCAAAGAGGTCATTATTTCAATTTTCATGTGAATTTTCATCACTTAACGGAACATATTATTTTGCACATTTGCACGGCTTTTGAGGTAAGTGCTGGAACATAATACTGAAATAGTGCTCCTGCTTAATCCTTCCCATGAACTGTGCTGCCAACTTTGTTCCCTCAGACTGTGGAGGCAGGCAAGGCAAAGGTCAGACACCACCAAAAAAATGGGGAAATCCAGGATTTACACAAATGCAGGGCTTCACAGCTTCAGAAATTGTTGGTTTCTTTCCTGGACCTCATACTGCTCCATGTCTGGGTCTCTTGGAACTTGGAGGCTCACTTTTGTTTGGATTTACCAACTGAGTGATCATCCAAGGCTAGTTTCCTTGGCACATGGAGATGTGAGTTTCCTGCTTGCAGCTGGCTGATGACTGAAGAGGGGATGGATCATTTCCCCATCCCACAGAAATCCCACCACATTCAGAGATTTGCAAGCTTTAATGGAAAACCATATTTTTTTCAAGGCGAATTGTCACTGGAAGGGGAACATTTCTCTTTACATCCTGTTCCAGCAGCTCGTCTTGGACTTTAATTTAAGGTGTGGATCATATTTGAAGGATTTACCAGTTTATGCCAAACCCAGCATGGGTTAATTCCTTTCACTTGTGACTGGGAAGCCCAAATCAATCTTTTCCTGAGATGCATTCTATATTTAGCCAGGAAATGATAAATAATGCTATTTGAAGTACATTCTGCTTCTTCCCCTTTCCTCCCCCAATCCTTCTTCCTCCAAAATAACTACAAGGTATAAATAATTTGTACGTTTAACCTGAATATTCCTTGCCTACTTAGGTGTGCTCGTTTTCTCTCCCTACACAAAAAGTCACTAAGTGGGTTGAAAGTTGTTATTTTATTGATGCACAGTATAAATAAGTCACACTACATAAGATGATTTGCAGTTGTGTGCATGCGTGATTCTCTGTCCTGTTTTCTTATCTGACATGCCTTTGCCACTTGAACTATTCACCTTAAGAAGTGAATTCAGTGTTTGATATTTGAAAGGAAATGTCTCCACCACAGACAGAAAAAACCCCACTAGCTGCTATTGTGTGTTTGCTGTTTCTTGCTTTGCTTCATAATCGTTGAAATGTCTGCATTTTTTTTGTCCCAAACACATAGATTGCTGCCTTTCTGGAAAAACAGGATTGTTTGCTTAATTAAACATTAGGTAATGATGACATCAGAAATTTTTAATTAGTTTCTCATCTATGGAAGATTTGTAACAAAGAAAAATGTCTTCATTAGTAAGAGATTTTTTCTGTGGAAGCAAAACACCTTCCCCTTAGTATGCCCCCAAAGTGATGGTATTGATTTTGAAATCACAAGAAAATCTTTATTCCTTTCAAAAGCCATCTTTTGCTGACGGAAGTTTTCAACAGACTCCCATAGGTGCAAACATCTTGCTCACCATCACTTGAGAAATCCTGATAAAACCATGGATTTATGATCTATGAAAATATTTTAGGCCAAGAGTTTTTGATGGAAATCACAGGAGACAGATTGTATGAGTTACTCAATAAGGCTGGGCTGCAGGATGTTTGCATCGCAGCAGCATAAGGAGGTTGTAAATCAAAGGAGAGCTGAGCTCTGTGCTATCTGCTGAGGCTGTGTTCGCTGGGAGCCCTCGCACAAGCACCAGAGCTCATGCAGGTATCAGAGGAGCTGTTTGGGAAGTGGTGTTTGGCATCCACAGTCAAGGACAGTCTTATCATAAGAGGGAAAACACCCAGACAAGTCATCAGTTTTCAGTGTCAACTATTCTGTAAAAGTTGCCTTGAATGTTTATTTATTTATTTATAGTGAGAAAAGACCCCCCCTAAAAGTTAAATGTTTCTGTATATTCAGAAAGGTGCTGCCTGGCTACTTCTTCTGGGTATTAAACGTTTCTGCTTGAATTCATCTTTTGAAGAGCAGACTGGACTTGAGAGGAGGGGGAGGAACAGTGCTAGTGGTGTTGGGACAGACACTTCCCTACCTGGAGGCTGAAATGAGGACTCGGGGATTTAAGAGCCTACTCAACAGAGTTCTTTGCCAGGAAACAGGGAGAATGAGGAAAAGACTCCACCTAATTGCCAAGGCTGGTATTCATCTTGTCTAATAGGAGGTCCCTGAAAGTGAGTTATCTGGTCTAGAGTTCTTCGGACTTGGTCCAGAGTCAGGACAGAGCTGGGGATGCATCCAGGTGGGCATTCACTCCACTGTGATGGAAGTGTCCAAGGTGAACCACGGGAGTTGCCCTCCAAAGGTGCCTGTCTCTCTCTTTTGACTCAGAGGACAACTGGATTAGAGTAGGGACTTCCCTTTTAGACAACTGGTGTCAGATGAGCTGAGTTGCACCCCAGCAGAAGGTTTTCAACAGGGTTTAGTCCCATGGAGGTATGGGACTAAACACGTCTGAGGTGTTTTCCAGAGGTGCTGTAATGTGTCACCTAAGCGTCACTGAAATCAAGAGTAGCTGAGTATCTGTCCTTAGAGAGGAATATACCCATATACATATTTGTATCCTGTAAAGCATCCATCAGGACCCTTCAGCATGCACCTCCAAGCCACTTGAGAATCTGCCTCTGATACAGTTCTGCAAGCATCAAATTATGTATGTCATGTCACCTTCTGAAGCAGCTTTTATGCAGTGTGATCCGCTGCCTAAAACTGCCGTGTCTGAAAAGCCATCAAGGCAGGAGTAGCACTGCAGGTGTTTAGCACAGGTATCAGAGCTCATTGGAAGCACCATGTTTTAGTTTAGGAACTACAGCAGTTCATTTTTCCAATTAAAATTAAAAGGTATGTTGTTCCAAGGCAGCTTGATTTGAAGAAAAAGATCAGTAATCATTTAGTGAGCTATATCTTCCCAATCTTTAATGACCACTGCTGGTTGGGACATCAGCATTTATTTACAGTTGGGACTTCAGCAGTTCATCCCTTCACTGCAGAAAGACGGAATCCAGAATCATTAGTTTAAATTCAATGTCCCTGTCACAACCAGTAACTTAAATTAGGTATCTGAGCACGTAGCAGCAAGCACAGAAATATATTCTCCTCCATAGGCAAGTCTGAGAAAGAGCTGAACACTCACAACTCCTATTGTAGAAAATGGAAACCAAGAGGATTAGTGACACATAACATATGCTTGATATTTAGGGCAATTTCCAAAGTTAGCAGGGTTTTTGTGGACTTAGAGCCATCAGCTTAAGTCTGTCTGTCTGTCTGTCCAGCAGAATCTGCTGCACAGGTAATCAGTGATCCTGCATGTGAACACATGTGCAAGTGAGTATAGTATTTGTAAATTCCTAATTCAGTTTAACAATTACTTCTGTAGGGGTGTGTGTGATCAGTATGACTGGCAACACTGAACCACAATCCTTTCTGCCTGCAAGTAAAAAAATCACCATTTTCACTCGCTTCAAATTTATTTGCACTCGTTACTGCACTTTGTCTTGGATTTTCATGTGCTATTATAGAAAAAAAGTCTCTCTGCCTCTGCAGTTTCCTCTCCTTATCCTCTCTTATTTCCAGTAGCCAGAACAGCACCTTTGTACTGCAGACAGGTACTGATGGTTAGCAGGAGGGATTCAGCTTTGCATTGCAGATTACACAGCTGCATAATCTCCCCTCTAAGAAGCACAGTGATACGCAGTCAGCTCGAGGAGAGCTGGGAGTTTGGTACTTCTTACCTGTTTTCCAAATCTCTTTCATGACTCTGAAGAGACGTGAAGAAAGGCATTAAAATAAAAAGGAAGCGGTTTATTTTTTTATTTTTTTTCTCCTGATGCTGCTGAGATTGCCAGTGACTATTACCTGAGCAGCAGCTAGCAAGTTTCTGCAGGAGTGTGTTGATGGAGCAAGTAAGTAGCAGCAGCTCTGAATAAATCATTTATGTGTGCACTGCAGACTTTGTTTCACGGATTGGCATCAACGGTGGCGCACTAGCAGACAAACAGAGGAAAAGGCTTTCACCCAACTTTTTATTGAAACCTCAGAGGAATAAAACAGGTCAGCGGTGAATATTAAATTAACTTCTGGCCATCTTCCAAAGTGATCTGGCCTAGTTAGGAAACATCAAGAAGGAAAAAAGCTTTGCTTCTTCACATCCTGATTTCTCCAGGGAGGGGAGAGAAGGAGGTCTGTGTGAGGCATTGCAAAGGCAACCTGATTTTATAAGTCAGCAGTTCTTCCACATGCACAGAGACAGCCCTGTGCAAATCCACATACCAGCAGCACACACTTTTCATGCACTGTTGCAGCAACATTTAACCCACCTGCTTTTTCTTAATGCCAACTTGTATATTCTGATGAGTAAGACTAGATCAACAGGGTGTTTGTTCAGTTTTGCAAGACTGTCAGTACAGCCCGTGCCTTTGCTGCCTTTGCCTCCTCGGGCCGGATTGGTCCCTTACTGGAACGTGTACATCTCAGCCATGTGAAAGCCTAGCAAGGCTGACTTCAGTGGAAACTGCTTAGCAGCCACAGAGAAGCACCACCCTCCATTTTCTGCATGTTGGATGTTTGTTCAAAACATACAATTTCTTTCAAGAAATGATATGTTTTTAGTACAAGCCTGGTTATTTAAGGATAAAGGAACAGTGGAATTAAACCATCAGTACCTATTGGCTGTCCCATGAAGAAAATGAAGAGCTGTATTACATGTTAATAGGTAAAGATCTGCAAAAAGACACAGCAGGAGATGGGTGAGCCCTTTGCTAAATTTGCAGTCCACCATTCCATTCAAAGGTGTGTGTTGTGAGAAATATAAATAAGCTGTTGGAGCTCCTGCGGAGCCTTGTGCCTCTCCAGCACCCCCGGGGTATGCCTGCAGACAGCTTTCCACCCGATGGGGTTTGGTACATCAATCAGATCTCCTGCAGGGAGCAGGGCTACTGAAATGAAGAGCTAATGGATCCACAGAGCCACCTTTCCCCACCGTTTAGGTCCTTCCTTCACAGGCCTTGAGTTTGGTTTAGGGGGATGCAAGTCCCTGGCAAGGCAAAGCAAGGCAGGCCATGGTAGAGTGGAAATTCAGACAGGAACTTGTGTATCCCACCTTAGCACACCCTGCCCAGACTCTTCAGACTCTTGTCCTGCTTGCTCGTTGTGCTTCAGAGGCTCTGTCAATGGTTGTGGTTATTATTGAAGACATTCACTGGGAGAGGATGGAAAGCTCACATGAAAAATAAGGAAAAACAGCTTTCTCCTGCTTCTGTGGTCAAAAAAGCAATTAAAAGGCTTTAATAGAATTGGTCAGAAAACATTGTGATGAGTTTTATTATTTTTTTTCTTCCTGCAAAACTTTCAACACAAATGTAAAAGCCACAAAGCAAACATTTTTCTGACACACATCTCCAGATAAAATTTGGAATGGTCACTGTGGGGCCAGTTGGGAACCGTATTGCTGTGCATCTTACTGAGGGTACTGGTGTTTCCCCCATTGGTTAGTGAGAGCCCCACTCCCCACAGGAGCCTGGCCAAGGGTCAGCCCCTGGGGAGGGAGGTGGTGAGGGGCAGGGGACACTCTGATCTCAGCCGTGAGCCATCCCACACCGCGTTGCCATGGTAGTGCTCTCCAGGCACTGAGTCTTCCCCATCTGGGGGAATTTTACAATGGCAGAAAAGATTTTGCAACTGATTTCATTGTATTGAACACATGATTTGCTCTGGGATGGCAAAGAAAGGACAGATTTAAAAAATTTTAAGTAACCCTCAATAATGTCGAAAGCTCCAAGCTGGCTGCACCTTGTGAAGGTTTCTGTGCAGAGGTCACAGAGGTGCCAAAGCACCCAGCTCTGCCTCTGGAGCCCAACCAGGGTCCCACTTCTCACCCCCTCATCTCCACTGGGAACCAGCTGTGCACTGATGGCCATGGCAGGCAAACACAGACATCTCCAAGGCTTTAGGGCTGTTTATGGTCTTGACCAGGTTTGGGCACTGGGCTTCCTCCTTGAGGTTGAAGGGCGAGCTTCTGAGCCACTAAACCCTCAGTTATTTTCCACATCTGGTTTGATTCTCTGCAGATAAACAGCAGCCTTGCCATTAACAACAAAAACTTAATTCACTGAGGTTTGTTCAAGCACTCAGAGCAAATATTTTTCCTGTGCAGCTTGGGGTCATTTTAAGGGAAAAACAGGGCTGGAGGTATATCACCCCTTTAAAAATTATTATTACTTCCTAGAGAAAATAAAATGTAAAGCACCTCTTCCTTCCATTTTTGAGGTTATTTTTACGGAAAAAATGCTGGCTTTGGGAAGGAAACTCTGCTTTGTGACTGACTTGGGATCAGAGCACAGGATTTGAATAAATGTATGGATTAATTTACCTTTTGCCCTTTTTTTTTTATTAATGAAAATTCTCATTCATAAGTAATATATCAATAAAACCCTGTAGAAATGTTTGATCTGTTTTTCTGTCTGCTCCCTCTTGGTGCCAGGACTTACACACAAAGGGAGGGGACAGAGCAGCCGGCAAGTATTGCAATTATAAGTATTTTAGGAAATGTCCGTGGCTGTATAAGCTGCTGATTCCCCTCACTGCTGCTTGGGAGGCTGAAGCCTCTATGTAGGTCACGTTCTCCAAGACTGCTGCCTCCCTTACAGCCAGACCTGCTGTTGACTTGGGCTGTCTTAATGCATCAAAGAGCCTCTGCTATGCTTCAGCTCCCCTTCTGAACTCAAGCTGCATCGCTCAGCTCTTCATGTAATCGCTGAGGTGGGTAACCTGACCAGGGAGCTCGAGCATTAATCACAGTCTTTCTGGTTCCCTAGGCAGAGAAGAAAATTTCTCATTTTACCATCACCGTTGTTATTTTTAAATCTTTGAAATCTCTCCCTAAACCCGTTTTCCCACCTTTTCTCTTTTTTTTTGGTTTCAGTGTTTCATAACCCGGTTACCATTATCAATGATCATATGCAGTGTACCAAAAGAGGCAGTTAGGATTTTTTTTATTTAAAAAATACTTTTAAGAAGAGAAATGGAGACCCACAGAAAATGGAAATAGGAATGCTACTGAAGAACATCTCTCTCTGCTGCACGATGATAACAACATTGGAGGTGCTATTACACCATGGAGCAGCCTATTGAACAGCCAGTGGGTTTGGGATAGGGAACCGATCCTTAGCTGAAAATGACTTTGTCCTCCTTGCAGTTCTGCACAGCATCACATCCAGATGCGGGAATCAGAATTGGAGAGGCTGGAAGTACGCAGCTGACAATTCTCGGGAAGCCTAAGGAAGTATTGCAGAGGGCACTGGCTGGTTGTCTCTCTGCTGCAGTTTGTCTTTCTAGCATGGCAGCACCAAGGCTTGTGAGCAGTGCACGGTGTGATTAGGTTCTGCCGGCCTTGTCCTGGCTTTGTACCGGGCTTGTCACCGGGATCTGCCCGATGCCCAAGAAGCCAAGGTCACAGGGCTGGGCAGGAGATGCTGGGGGCATGCGGCCTAGAAATGTCTGGTTTTAATCACATCTTTGGAGTTTTTTCCCCTCTCCCTTCCTAGCAAATTTTACCAGTCGTGGTTTTTCTCCTTTTTTTTCCCCTCCGTCCTCTCCCAGCCATGGCAGGAATGTTTCCCCGTGTCTTTGCCGTCGGAGCAGCAGCCGAGCAGGAAAGCGGAGCGGCTCCCGGAGAGGAAAGCGTTAACCCTGCACAGAGGGCGGCGGGGGGATTACTGCTCCCCACTCCCGCGGGGACGGGGTCGAGTGGGGATTAGGCGGTCGGAGCCCCGGGCCGGGCCATCTGCGTGCAGCCTGCTCCCGCGCCCCTTCCTCCCCCGGCCGAGCCGCACGGTCCCGGCGGGGCCGGGGCTCGCTGGGTGCCGCGGGGACACCGCAGCCCCCGGGCACACCGCAGCCCCCCGGGGTCACCACAGCCCCCCAGGGACACCGCAGCCTCCCAGGGACACCGCAGCCCCCCGGGGTCACCACAGCCCCCCAGGGACACCGCAGCCTCCCAGGGACACCGCAGCCCCCCGGGGTCACCACAGCCCCCCAGGGACACCGCAGCCTCCCAGGGACACCGCAGCCCCCCGGGGTCACCACAGCCCCCCAGGGACACCGCAGCCTCCCAGGGACACCGCAGCCCCCCGGGGTCACCACAGCCCCCCAGGGACACCGCAGCCTCCCAGGGACACCGCAGCCCCCCGGGGTCACCACAGCCCCCCAGGGACACCGCAGCCTCCCAGGGACACCGCAGCCCCCCGGGGTCACCACAGCCCCCCAGGGACACCGCAGCCTCCCAGGGACACCGCAGCCCCCCGGGGTCACCACAGCCCCCCAGGGACACCGCAGCCTCCCAGGGACACCGCAGCCCCCCGGGGTCACCACAGCCCCCCAGGGACACCGCAGCCTCCCAGGGACACCGCAGCCCCCCGGGGTCACCACAGCCCCCCAGGGACACCGCAGCCTCCCAGGGACACCGCAGCCCCCCGGGGTCACCACAGCCCCCCAGGGACACCGCAGCCTCCCAGGGACACCGCAGCCCCCCGGGGTCACCACAGCCCCCCAGGGACACCGCAGCNGCCTCCCGGGGACACCGCAGCCCCTCAGGGATACCGCAGCCCCCGAACACACCGCAGCCTCCCGGGGACACCGCAGCCCCCGAACACACCGCAGCCCCCCGGGCACACCGCAGCCCCTCAGGGACACCGCAGCCCCCCAGGGACACCTCAGCCCCCCGGGGACACCGCAGCCCCCGGGCACACCGCAGCCCCCGGGCACCGGGACACTTGGCGGGGCGGAGCCGCCTTTCCCAGCCGGGGCTCCTCGGGGCAGGGAAGGATGCTTTCCTCAAACCCTGCCGAGCTCTGCAGAGCTCGCCGTCCTGCTCAGAGTCGCACCTCGTTTTAAAGATGCCTCCCCCCTTTCCTTTTTTCCATTCCTGAAGCCAAAGCATGCTGTAAAACTTCAACTAACGTGTACGTCTTATCAAACCTGATTTACAGAGTGCTCAGGATTCTCGGCGTTTGTTTTCCGTGAGCTGGGAAACCTGCTCGAGTATTTAATTTTTATTATTTTATTTCTCTGTTGGAGAATTTTGTTTGAGTGGAGAGTCCGTGAAGCACCCAGAGCACCCCACCGGGCAGGAGCAGGGAGCTTGGGCAGCTCCAGGCTCGGTGCTGGCCTTGAGCCTCCTCCCCAGGGCTGGTGGTCAGCGGTGGGTGTGAACCCTTCGCAAACTCCACTCACCCACTGTGGAGAGCTTCATGGGGTGGTGGAGAGAGATGAGACTGGTCTTCGTGTAGTATCATCTGAAATTCAGCCAGCCTTCAGAGGCAGCTGATAGCACTTGTGCTTATTTTTGCTAGGGGTCTCCATCTTCTTTTTTTCTTTTAATGTCAGTACCGATACTGCTTAATTGGTTTGGTGATAAAATCTGCTGTAAACCCTTTCTGATTTGTTTGGTTCTGCTACTAGGGAGAAGTAGCTCTATTTGTCTGCTCCTTGCAGAAAAAAAAATGCAGACTGGGCAGGATTTTTTTTTCCACAAATGAAACACCAAATTAAATAAATAAATGAATAAGACCCCGGGCAAAATGCAGATTCAGTCAAACTTTTTTTGTATCAGATGCATGATCAGTTTAATAAGGGAGATCCAACTAAATGCTCAGAGGCAGGGAGATAGTAGAAGAGAGGGTTAGAGTGAAAGTATCAGGGTAAGGCTTGATGTGTTTAGCTCTGCAGTTATCTCTTTCAGCACTTTTCTCCGTGACTTGAAAGGCTGGTAGGATAAGGCTTGGTTTTGTTAAACCTTGCTAGTGTCAAATCTATCGATGCCTGGTAAAGATTACACTAATGTGTAAGCCTTTGGAGGCTGGTGTGAGTGCATGCACGTGAGGCTGTTTCAGCAAATGCTGACAGATTAAAGGGGAGGTCAATAAAAGGTATCACTTAACTCTCTGGCCAGGGTTGGTCACTTTAAAACTCTGCGGATGGATGGCACCCAGTGACAAAAATGTTAGGCATCCAAGTGTTAATGATTTAATCCCCAGCACACACACACACCTTTTTATAGTCCTCCTGAAAATAATGCATGTGCCTTCTGCTGTATTCAGCACAGCTCTTTTCTTTGGCCTGACGCTATTGCTTTATAGTGACACCTCCCAGTGGCACTCTGCAACATTTCACTGAAGTCCACACAGAACTGCTCCTTGACAGGCTCATGAAACCAAGTGCTGTGCTTGTGCAAATGACACCTTTTAAAATTCATCAAGCTTTCTGGGTGCCTTCTTCACAGGAATCATCCCATTCCTCCCTCTCCCAAATATTTGGTTCCCCTATTAAATAAGAATTAAAAGCAAAGAAGTATTTTCTAGTTATGTCTTCAAAAATTTGGCATTATGGTACAACTTCTCCAAACATAATGACATTCTGTGGCTGAAGAAAGCAATGTCCTGTTCCAGATGTTCCTGCTGTTGTTAATGGGTTTGTGTTGTGAGAGCAATTTCTCTGCTCTGCTGTGTAACAGTCTGCAACACCTGCTAGCAATATCCAGGGGCTCCACAGACAATATACAGGAATATACAACTTAAAAATGTCTCACTCTCTTAGACCAGGGAAAAACAGGATTTGGGCAGATTGAGACACAGTCTAGTTATAGTAGATTACTAGGTTCCCCACCATCAGCAAAGCTACCTCCCCGCATCTCTGTGTTTAGTGGTCTCTATTTACCTCAGGTTAAAACTTTCCTTTTTTACTGGCTGTCACAGAGTCACAGAAGGATAAGGCTGGAAGGGACCACAGTAGCTCATCTGGTCCAACCTCCGGGCTCAAGCTGGGTCATCCCAGAGCACATGGCACAGGATCGTGTCCAGGCAGTTTTTTAATATCTCCAGTGAGGGAGGCTCCACAACCTCTCTGGGCAATCTGTTCCAGTGCATGGTCACCACACAGTAAAGTTCTTTCTGCTATTCAGGTAAAATTTGCTGTGCATTAATTCCTTGAGTTATAGATGTCACTGCTTACCATATGAAGAGTATTTATTTGGTAGTGCACACTGAAGCATCTCTGCAGATATTACTTGCTAAGTTATTACAAACCCATTGTGGGTGTGCCCTTAACTAGAAACAGTCCGTGAAGCTGGTTTTGTTTTGTATAATAGGGATTTTTTTTGGTTCAGCTGAGCTCAATTCTAAGTCTTTGTGTATGTCAAAAATATATTCTCAGCTAAATAAATGTGTAATTATAAAACTATTAAATTAAAGGGATGCCGACCCTGGGTCAGACAGAGCAGGCTTTTTTTCTTTAGCAGCTCATTTTGGGTAGGGATGGGATAGGTTCAGTCCTCCTGAGGAAGTGGAACTGATATATAGCAAACACAGCCACACTCTGCCAATAGCTCCTCCAGAGTACCTGCTGTTGTGAACTGTCTTCCAGAACAAGCAGGGATTTTAGAAATTACTAACATGGTGCTTCCTCAATAAATCTACTTTTCCTATGGAATAGAGAATCTACACAAAATGGTCAGAAAGAAATACCATGTGCTTGTCAAATTCCCCATATTAAAAAAGGCCTCTGAAATCAGTTTGCTCCAAACCAAGGAAGAACTGCATTTCAGTTAAACATGAAGGGTTTGTACCATGATTACCTACCATTTAATAATGCATCTTTATGTCAATTGGTGCAATTTGATCTGCAGACCATCCCTTAGTCATAAGAGATGCCTTACTCCTCCAGTAGTTGTGCTAAAGTCATCCCCATGGCAAAGATGGTGGGGTCTGTGTGGAGTAAGATAAAATACGTGAGAGAGCAATGAAATTCAGAAAGAAGATAGGCACAATATGAAACACAAGTCTGCAGGCCTCTGTCTGGCTCAAGCCAGTGAGCGCAAAGCAATTCAGGCCTGCTGTCAGCTAAAGCTCTGGCACAGCCCTTTGACATGACTATGTAATGCAGCAAATCTGTTTCTCGTCATCTGACGCTCCACCGAGACCTCTTGCTATGCTTAGCTGAGAGCTTTGAACGTCCTTGCTTTTGTTGGCCTCTTACAAAGTCCCTCAAAAACACAGTCAATTTGATACTTTACTCTGCTGTTGCCAATTATCCTGGTTGTTGTTGGATAGCAGAGAGGTAGTAGCAGCTGGTGTAATGCTGGGTTTTGTATTAATGCAGTCAGGGTAGCAGGGCAGCAGTTGTGCTGCCTGTGCAGCTCCTGGCAGGGCATGGGCAGGATGAAGGGACAACCACTTTGTTCTGCTGGTGCCCAAGAGAAAGGGCAGTGTGGAGGAAGATCTCCAGTTCATAGCCCTCCTTGTGCTGGAGGAGACCCAGCTGTGGTCCTCTTACTCCTTGGGGCTTTGGGGCACATTCCTCATCCCCTATACAGTGTACTCTGGAGCTTTTTTAGTGCTAGGTGCAGAATAGGAATACAGGTGCCTGTCCTGGTGATGGTGGCTCGGGGCATCTCAGACAGTGAGTGCTAGAAATGCTCTCAGTGTTACCCCTGGCAGATCTGTGCTCATTTTCATCAACAAGCAGTAAATGAGGAACAGAGTCCTCTTCTTCCCCGTCAAAAACCTCATGTCTGGCCTTTGGGTGCGTCTTACAGCCCCTGCATTGGGAGAGCTTCCACCCACTTAGAGTGGGGATGCACAGGATGGCACAAAACTGAGGCTGAAGCGTGGGCAGTACTGCATCAGACCTGGAAGGAGGTATCTATGGATGTCCTGAGTGCTTGTTCTTTACCCCTGCAAAGCTTTCAGGAAAGAACATGATATCCATGTGCATCTCATGGTCAGGCAAAAGCACAAAAATGGAGGGGTGTGCAGAATTCACCCTGGTTTTGGGCCGAACTCCAAAACCCAGCTGCAATTTCTCAATAGCTCAAGTGCAAATGTCAGACATCGATAAGATGAAGGAAATAAATGTTTTTGCAAACTGGGAGAAAGGAAGACTCCGTGGAAATGCTTTATTTCCCTTCTTACATAATTACATCCACAAGTAGTCAGGAAGAAACTGTGATTTACGTCTTGAGTGCACGGTAAATCACTGTGAGAGCCCATGCCCTGTCTGTGTTATACTCACTGGGAATGGCCTCTGGCCACCAACAACCCCAGCTGCCAAAGTTTTCTGTCTCTGACAGACTCACCGGCAGTTTGGCCTTGGGTGATGAATTTTGAAATGTGGTTGTGCTGTAAAGCTGGCTTGGAGCATGCACAGTCAAAGAGCCAGCCCATGGCTGGAGGAGATGATAGCAGGTCCTGGCCATGTAGAGAAGCAAAGGCACTGATGCCCAGCATGCCGTGGCTGGTGGGCTGGTGGCACACACACATGTGCCTCACTGGGTTTGGAAAAGTGCTGAAGAAATGAGTGCCTGTTATTTTAGGAGGGGATATGCTCAACTCCATAAACATACCCAGGAACAGACATGCCAGCTTTGCTGAGCGTGTTGGACAGTCTGGAGGCTCTCTGTCATGAGGGATTAACTCGCTGGATGAGATACACTGGCCCATGGAGATTTCCAGGGGTGTTGTACAAGATGGACTGGGAGACCAGTGCAAATCTGCCAGTGCAGAGACTCCAGTCCTACTGCAAACCCTGGGCAAACCCTGTGGGCAGCACTGCCCCTGGGGAGAGGGAGTCCTGCTGCTGGCAGTCCCTGGCTTTGGGCTGCCGCATGTAGGATGTTCCCAGCCCTGCCAGCTGCCCTCCAGTGAAAACACAGCCTGGTGGGGACAGTTCCTTGGGCCAGGGAGTGCAGAGCCTGGCTGGAGCGTTCAGGAGAGTTGAGTTATGGGTTCTTTAGCTTAGAAGATGCTAGGCTTGGAAAGCTGCATGAGATATCTATAGCAGACACTCAAAAAGCAGCACAGAATGCATTACAGGTGTCTAAATCCTTCCCGGCCTCCAGCTGCTATACCACAGTTCTATTTTGTGTCAACCATCTAGCTCTGTACAGATGTGTAGTGTACCCTAGGGCATCTCAAATGGTACTGGACACCTTTGCTTAAGCTACTGAATCCCACCCTAA
The DNA here is from genome assembly GCA_013397055.1 of Pachycephala philippinensis. Classification (NCBI taxonomy): domain Eukaryota; kingdom Metazoa; phylum Chordata; class Aves; order Passeriformes; genus Pachycephala; species Pachycephala philippinensis. The sequence goes on along the minus strand of VWZT01016398.1, from coordinate 77,794 downwards.
GTGGTTTTCTCAAGATCATATATAAAGCCTCTGTGATAACTGGGGACCCAAGCCCAGACCTCTTCCCAGGCTATCTAGCATTTTGATGACTGGAATTTGCCCTATCTCAAGAATAAACATATCCACATGGTGGGTTTGATTGGATTTATTTTCTGCTTTCCTCATTTTTGAATGATTTGACTTGCCAAGGGTCATTAAAGAAAGTTTTGCAGTGGGTAACAAACATGTATGTCATGAACAGGGAAAGAGTCAAAGTCTTTTCACCTAACTGTATTATGCTTTCTTTATTTTTGTTTCAACCGTCAATGTCATTGTGTCATCAATGCTGGGTTTTGGGGGGAAATGCACATGTTGTTTTAATATTCCTGTGCTGAGTCTTACCCTAACTGTGTGGCTGCTTTGGGTTGTTCTGCTGTTTGAGAAAAAGACCATGTGAGCCTTCAGCATGAAAATCATATGAGACAGAGCATGAGGGAGAGACACCCCAGATGGAAATAAAACCCCATGGGGAGGTGGGGTATAGGAAAGCAGCCTCACGCGTGACAGAAGACTTGGTGGAAGTGTCAATAAGACAGTCCAGAAATTCCTCTGGCATGCGGTGGGTGCAGTAAGGTTTTCAAACTGGCTGTTTAGTGTGGGGCTTTCTGGGGTCTAAAACATTTCCATGCTGCATATTTGGAGCAATAGCTGACAGTCAGGAGAGCCTGGGATCTCAGCTGTCATTTTAAGAAATTGGTGGGCTGCTCAGAGAAGTAAGAAAGTGAGAGGACAGGAATGGATAGAGAGGAATAAACTGTACTGGGAAGCATGAGCTCAATAGTTTATCATACCACTTTGGGTGAGGCTTGTATCGAGTAAGAAACCTGCTGAAAACAATTATCTGAAAAAAATGAAGCTGCTCAGATTTCTGCTTTATAAGTTTCTCTGCTGATTTAATCCTGCTCCCCATCCGTTCTGTGAGTGCTGTGTCCAGTCTAATGAGGCTCCCTTCGTTCTTCTTGTTTGGGCAGCCGTCCGAAACCTCTCCTATCGAGAAGGGCTTTTTCAGCCCCAGAGACTCCTGAGGGATTTGGGGGCAGAGAAATACAGAGTTCAGGGGAGTAGCAACTACTTGTGAGAGTTAATGAGGGGAAATGAACTCATTTGTGATACTTGTAAACTTGAAACCCAGTTACAGGGAGCAGGGAGAGGGCTCGGGCATCCAGCTGCTTGTAACACAGATGTACTGATCTGGGAAGAGGTGAGCTGCTGGCTCTGGAGAGCCTGACTGTGCACAGAGTGCTGTTTCTGGTTTAAATGGGATTCCTTTGAAAAAGAGTCCAAGTGATGATAAAAAAATCCATGTGCCCTTTCCAAACATCCTGTCCCAGGGCTCAGATGCTGACAGTGTGCTTTGTATCTTAATGGTGCTTTGTACTCTCAGCTTGTGAAGCCCTCTGAGCCTTTAACCTGGCTTCCCACTGTGGCTGCTCTTCATGGAACAGCGCTGATTTACACCAGTCTAATCCCTTACTTTTGCGACAGGTACTGCAGAGAGCTGTAGGTACTAACAAACTGAAACAGCTTCATAGCCCACTACTCGGTGTCTCGTGCTTTAGGTAACTTCATTGCCACATTACATTTCAGCAATTTAAAAAGCAAACATGGAGCAGTCAAAGAAACTGTACTGGTTTGTTCCCAGTCTTCCCCTGAGCAGCATCCCCCTCCTACACCCCTTTCTCTTTGATCCCTAAAAAGCCATCTATGGCTTTAAATAAACTATAAGTGGGGACACGACTCTGCTTGATGTCTGGCCTGCAATGGAAGTAAAGTGTCACTTCCAATTTTGTGTGGGTGCAGAACAAAGATGCCTGTGACCAATCCACTGTACAGTGCACTAGTTTTGTTTGAACAGGGAGCTTTGGTGAGAAGCATATTTCAAAGGGCTGGGGAAGCAGATTTTAAATGCTGTCAAAGAGAAATGATTTTACCTTTTCTAATTCCCATCCATGGCACCTTGTGTTCCTACCTCATGGGCACGGTGCAATAACCTTGCACAGTAGGTGAAGCAAGGCAGCTGGAGCAGCATGCCATGGATGGGTTTGGCTCGGTGGGGCTCCATCCCAGGACACGAATTGGCCCATGTTAAATCAACCCAAGCAGCTGCACACAGGGGTATTTGCAATGGAGGAAGTGTAGAAACAGAAGAGGCAATAGGCAGACTGCAGCACTCCTCATTTACCAACAGCAATGCTCAACCACATTTATCTAACCAACTTCAGTCACTGTTGTCAGTACCAAATGAAAAGGCACTAGGTCTCTATGAGATAATACTATCTGTCTAGCTGTTTCACAATATTTTTTCAAGAAGAGTGCAATGACCAAGGAAGGGCTTTATTAAAATTAGTCCCAGATTTACTATGAATAGGAGTTTAGCCAGGTTTCATACATTCTAGCAGAAAAAGAACTATTTTCCTATCAAATAACAAAGTAGTTGAGTAAGGAATTGAGATAAATTGTTGGGATGACTTCCAGTTGTAGACTGTGGTGAGTAAATGAGGTAGGTCATGCCTCCCCGACAGCCTGGGTTTCAGTTTCACATCAGGCAGTTCTGTATTGCCGTGTCTGTCTCTTCTGCACCATTTACTTCATATACTGTATGTACATCCTTCCCTCCCCCCACTTCCACTCTCCCTTGTACATATTTAATCATAAAATCTCTCTGCTGCTCTGGTTCCTTGTATTTGACATGTGCTTTATCCAGGCTTCTGCCTCTGGGAGCTGGTCCTTGATAAAAAGGGACAAAGCACACCATCAAGCTACCATGCTTTGTACAAGGCATCATTTTTTCCATCTGTCAAAATTAAATGGCACTTGGGATTTACCCTTGGCCTGTCAATATTTTCACAAAATTCGGGGCTGTCTAATGAAACTCAGGGAAAATAGTTGTACGATGACATTCCCTTGCATGTTGTCATGGTGTCACATAGCTCTCTGCAAATTTTTTTTTTTGCTTCTTAAAGATTGATCCACAAAGAGGATTACCATCAATGCTCACTGCAGCCCTGTCACTGCTGTTGCACACATCTACCTCAGTCACCAGCCTGCCCAAATAGGCTCCTGTCTTTCAGACTAAGCATTTTTAGCATGCATTTAAATGTTTGACGTATATAAGGCATTTGGGGTGTTCACAGCCTTGGCCTCACTGGGATGCAAGTGGTCATCTTGGGCTCCATCTGGGACAGGATTTGACCACTTTCCAGCTGGAACTGACCACTGTGGACTCCCTTTCCTATGAGGGCAGCTCATCTCTGAAATAAATGGCCATTTATTTCCAGGACATGAAGGCTCAAGGTTTTCTGCTTTTCCTCCCTTCTCTGAGTTGTTTGTGGCTGACACAAGCAGCATGTGGGATCAATACATCTCTCTCTCCCATTTGATTATGCACATCCCTCTCTTCATCTTCCCACAGCAGCAATGAGGATAGGGATAAAATACAACTGTTCTCCCATTACACTGTCACCAAGGCAAGAACAGACACCAAGTTTATAAGCTATTTTTTAGCTAAAAGCAGAAGATGGTCAAAGCTTTCAAGAAGAGATGCCGTGTCCCTCAATCAGAGGCACATGTTCAGGTGCTTTTCTTCTTCCCATTTTCAGTTTTGAAGGGGAATTTCAGTAGCAGACACAACTTCTAGAGACACATAGCCACGTGCAGCAACACTGAGAGATACAGGGTCACGCGTACCCTTTCTAGGTTAATTTCTCCCTGCCTTTGCCATAACCATGTCCATCCTTGCTCCAGCTGCCACCTCCTTGGCCGCCCTCTCCAGCAGAGCCACAAGCTCCAGATGAATGGCTCAGTCCTGCCACCATGTGCTGGTGTTTTTTCTGGTGGGAGCACAAATACAGCACTCCACTCACAGGGCAAATGATAATCTATTCCTTCATAGCTGATGGATGAAGCACACAGATAGGGAGGAATAAACACAGAATTTCCACGATTGTCTCAAACTCTGTGTATGTTGAAAGGAATTGGGGTGGTTCTCCTGGGGCGGCAGATGGCAAGCTCACTTGGGGATAATACCCGTTGGATTCTTGTATTTGTGGCCACTGCTCATAGAGGTCACTAATCCTGTAGCTTGGCTGCTCCCTGGGGGTCACTAAATGCATTGGCTTGGTTTTTGGAAATCAAGCACAGTATGTGCTAAGTGTTCTAACAGGAAATTCATGTGTAGTATTTTAATATGTATTACATCTCAGACGCTTGACAAGACAGGCACATAGATGATGAATGTAATTTGTCAGTAAAATTCAGCAGATATACCTTCAGGGTTTAACTCAATATCAAAGCAAGAAGGCAGCATTGAAAGTAAAGCAGTGAAAATTACACTCCTCAACTATTTTCCATGAAGTGATAGTAATTATTAGATAAGTAATAATGATTTGTGCCAATGCAGTCAGTACAGAGTGATAGTTCCCTAGGTTGTTATTTGGGCTTGTGGGTAGAGCTTGCTGTAAAATGCACATTAAATACTATGGGATTATTGCAGTTCTGCCCTGTTAAAACAGGGCAGAATAGGGCAGTTCTTGTGGATGGTTTGCAGGCTTTTCAGATACCAGTTGTGCTAGGACAATGACATGGTTACTATTTTAGGCAGTGGGTTACTTGAATGTGACTTGTATTCCTATTTGCGTTGAAAAACCTTGCGGTCTTTTCAAGCATTTATTAGTCTGTGTTATAACAACTGTGTCTTTAGCTGTTTGAAATGCAGAGCCCTGGCGAGCAGAAATGTAGAGTTGCCAGGCTAAAAGCAAAATACGTTAAATAAAACATCAATATTTATGACACAGTCAGTAGGTCTTCTGAAATAAACAAGAAGGAAATCTTGTGAAAAAGGATCAGGAAGGATGGAAACACTAGTGAAAAACAATAAACATAATATAGTTACAATATAAAGCTCATGTAACTCAGGGCTCATTTCTTCTAAGAGCCCCAGCACTGTCACCTGCGGCTAAGCAAAGGCTTCAGACAAATTAAGTGAGTGATGCACTGTTGGGCAAAAGAAAGGTCAATGAGAGGATCCTGTTCTGCAATTCTTGTTTTGCAGCTGGCACACAAATACCATGGCAGCTGAGGTGTTACTGGATTATGTAGAAATGGATCAAGCCACATATATAAATCTCTTAATTAACTGCTGAGTTATGAGTGAAAGTTACATTATGAATCCAAAATATTTATACTAGTACAATTCCTACTCCTATTCTTATTTTAAAAAACATTTTAATTCTGCTTTTGGAGATTAAAGACCAGACAAATATATTTATACTTGTCCAGCATTTTTTATCATTAAAAGACTTGTAAGCCACATTATAATTCTCCCAAAGCATGGGTTGCATACCCTGTCACCCCAGAGCAGCATGGAGGGTACTGGAAGAGTAAAGAGATAAAAAGTTTTCATGTCACCTAGGGCAGGACCCAAGAGGAGGTTCAAGGTTTTATTTATTGGTTCCATGGCAAACCAAGTTCCATTTCATAGTCTGATGTATTCGTTACACAAGAAGAAAGAGTCCTAATGTCCCAATGAGAAAATTTTGCTTCATCTCCTTTGTTTTTGACACTAAAAACCAATCCAGGATCGGTATTGAAAACCAGTGCCAGAGTACTGTATTGCACAGTGTTCTCATGGGTAGGAAATACAGCCTGGCATCCCTCTGAGGAGAGGAAAGTTTGCATCTGTGTCTCCCTGGCTCTTGGTTAAGTGTTAGCATCACTGCACTTCTGCAGACCTTGGGGAATACAGCTTTGCCTAGGTGAGGGTGACATGGAAAATCCCTTCCTTTCTTCAAGCTGTGAGAAAAATGAATTTTCTGAATTGTTATTTTGCACCCTGGTGGCACCTACCCTTGTGTGGGTCTGGCCTGGCTTGGCCAGGGGGCCCACGGTGGGTGGCAGCAGTGGAAGGAAGGTGCAGCCACGCAGGCAGCAGCTGCTGTGATTCCATCTCACTCATTTCTGTAGGAAATGAGGCTAAAAGATGCTTGTACGGGGTGGTCACATGCTGAGCAGCACCCTGTAATCACGGTAGGAAGAAGAGCAGAAAACTGTAATAATCTTTACCCACAAGTACCTTGATAATTTGTAGCTACCGCTACATACTGCATATTTAGGACCTGGTCTTTTATAAACAAGTTGCAAGCAGGCTCCACATCCCTGGGAATGTTCAAGGCCAGATTGGATGGGGTTTTGAGCAACCTGGTAGAGTGAAAGGTGTCCCTGCCCATGGCAAGAAGGCTGGAACTAGATGAACATTAAGGTCCCTTCCAACCCTAACCATTCTTTGGTTCTTTGAAGCTGTGATTCTATGAAACCAATACTAAAAGCATGGGAAAACGAGAATGGTTGCCCAAACCAGCCTTCCTGTCTGGTTTGTGTGCCAGGGCCCTGTTTCTGGATAGGAGGGTGTTGGGGCAGAAAAGGAGCAGACACCAAAGAAGGACAGACAGCTGTGGAGTTGTTGTCAAGGCTTCCAACACACCTCCCAGATGCTTTGGCCAAGAGTTACCTCCCAGCAGCAGAGCTTCTCCATGATGACAGGCACACTTCAAAACTGGTGGAGAAACAGCACTTGTCTTGTACCAGAGACTCATTAATTCTGCTTGAAGAAATAACAGTATATAGGGCACATAACTAAATATAAGAAAGGCCTGCCTAGTGCAAGCAGAGTTGTTGTGTTTTGTGAGCTGATGGGCCCTGCAAATGATGGTTTAGCATTGAAAAATTACTTATTATGAAGTGTGAGGAAAAACACCTGCTATTTGATGCAGCCCTGTAAGAACCAGTATCACTATGAAAAGACAATCAGTCTGGTAATTTTTGGTTTATGCATCAGTGAGGGTGAGAATGTGGGTCCTTGGCCATGTGAAGGTTCCTATATACTAGGATGGGTGCAGGAAATGGACTGAAAACTGATAGTGGAATCCAGTCCCTTTGGGTGGCAATGTTCTCCGAGTGCTACCCCCGAAAACCTCAAGATTTTTTTTGTTGTATTGCATTATTTTCTAGTTCTTAATTATTTTAATAATTAAGACCTTCTTAATTAATAAATTAATTAACATGACCTTCCTTCTCTCTTAGAAATACAATTTACTTGCCTCCCCAATGCCAAGAGACCTTCCTCTACCCTGGTGTTGTAAGAAGGAAGTTAAGTTTCACAAAGCCAAGTGTTGATGGGTAGTGCATATCTGAATCCTTCCAAATGGCTTTGGCAATCTCACTTCCAGGCATGTGCTATTAGCTCTTCCCATTTGCATGTTTTTGAACTTCACTTTTTGTATTTCCCATTGCCACAAGCATCTGCAGTATGTTTTATGTTGCTTGTGACAAAGCAGTGCTCATTGCACATGGGTAGCAGCTAGAAGACTAGCCCAGAATACAGTTACTGCAAAAGAGGAAAGGCTTTCAAGGTTATATTACTACCCTGAAGTGTGTTTGCTGCCTTCCATAGTCCCTCTTCCCACTGCTCCAACTCAGACACTTCCCTTCCTGACTCCTCAAAAACATTCAGCCCAGCACATCCAAAATAGATTCCATTTTCTATACTACAGTACAATTATTTTTTACTGCATAATTATTTTTTACTACTCTTTCTCTCCAATTTACATCTCTTCTCTCGGTGCCAACAACTACCTAAACTTACAAAATTCACTTCATTAGCTCCAGAGTGTGCAACAGAGCATAGACAGGGATGTGCAGAAAAAATGGGGGTTAAGAGAAACTGGGAGGTGTAAGACAGGCCCTCCCCTGCCCTGCTTCTGTTTCCAGATTTCGACCAGGGGCTGCAGTGCCCTTGTCTGTCTGTCAAGGCTAAAAAAGGGACAGACCAGCAATGCAACCCAGTCTTTCAGGCATGAAAGTAAAACAAAAAGGGAATAGCTATGCTAAGCACATTCTCTTAAGAGTTTTAAAAGCATAAAAGATGAATGTTAAAGCCAATACCAACCTTTGCAAGGAGCCTGGTATGAAGATTTGGAGGCTGGAATTTCATGTGTGACTGTCACTGAAGCCACTGCCTGCTGAGGACATGAAACCCAGCTGTGGTGAATTCAGTGCAGCAAAGGTGATGTGATAAACACGTGAGCTGTACCATGTATGCCTGACATTCAAACTTTTGTGGCAGGTACATGGAAAGCAAAAGTAGCAAGAGCTCCCTCCTTCCTTCCTTTCTTGCATCTTTCCCATCCAAGTTTCTCTTCTCTTCCTCCTTTTTGTCTCCATTTCTCACATTCCATAGAATCGTCACAGAATCAAAGAACGGCCTGGGCTGGAACAGACCCTAAAGATCATCTTGTTCCAATTCCCCTGCCATGGGCAAGGGCACCTTCCTCTAGACCAGGTTTCTCAAAGACCCACTCAACCTGGCCTTGAATACTTCAAAGTATGGGGAATCCACCACCCAGCTTCTCTGGGCAACCTGTTACAGTGGCTCACCACCCTCACAGTATTCTAGTCTGCACCCATCCTCTTTCAGCTTAAAGCCATTCCTTGTCCTGTCACTACATGCCCTTGGAAAAAGTCCTTCTCCATCTTTCTTGTAGGCACTGAAAGGAAGCTAGAAGATCTCCCCAGAGCCTTCTCTTTCTTCTCCAGGCTGAACAACCCCAGATCTTTCAGCCTGTCCTCATAGGAGAGGTGCTTCAACTCTCTGATCACCTTCATGGCCATTCTCTGGACCTGCTCCAGCTGCACCTTGTGAAAAAGAAGGCTAACACCAGTTAGGATCTCCAGGGTTGATGGAGGTTGCCTCTTGTTGCCAAATGGTGGGGTGCTTGGCGATGCCCCCTCCAATGATGGCCAGCTCCTCTGAAATGGGAGCAGCAGGCTGGAGCAGCCTGTTTTTAGGTTACATGCAGTCAAGTGGAGCAGGAAGGAAAAGCGGTGATGAAATAATGGCGCTGAGATTTCCTATCAAAAGAATATCACTGTGTTCTTCTTCCTTCTCTTGTGTCACATCACCAGAACTGGTACTGGGTCTTACTTTCTTCTTTCTTTCCTTGAGAAGGTAAAATAGAGGGGAGGCAGAAATATTCATACTGCTCCTGCTTAAAAGCTAACTTTTATGTGGTCCAAGTCAGCTTTGAAATTGAAACCTCTCTGGGATAATGAAAGAGAAGAGGCTGAGTTCCTATTTAGACTGATATTATTTGACTGAGGGCTGTCTTTACTCAAGAGTAATTTGGGAAAGTGACAGACAGTGGTGACCTTGATTTACTTTGTAACAGTTTGGGTTAAAATGGAAGAGTATTGAAATTTAGATTTTTTCGAAAATTTCAGGCACATCATTAAAGAGGAGGACTTTCCGTTCTTCCTTTCAGTACGCTCTGTGCTGTTAAAAATAGCAGAGGAAATGGATGTGTGACATTCATCTGCTGACTCCTTCATGTCTGTTACCAGACTTGAGTGCATTTAAAGACTGGTCAGAGCAGGAAAGTAGTCCAGGACTCTCAGCTTACCTCTGAAGGTTTCTCAAAATGGGAAACACCCATTTATATGATAAAATACATTTGTTAAACTGGGCTTGTGGGAGGCATAATACTAGAGGAAAGAAGTTAGTGCAAATCCTGAACAAGGTGCATTTGCGAAGGCAAGTGGAGAATTCATATAATATGGAACATACTCTGCCCCATTTGCTTCAGAGGTACCCCAAGGTACACTGAAATGCATATATTAGGGCAGTAGTGCTACTTGATGATCATTTATTTGAGCACTGAGCTTCAACTCAGTCACCCAAAAACTTGAAACAATCTGCAGTCACCAAGTACAACAGTTAGTTAATATCAGTATAACAGGAGGGGAAATGATGGGAGAGGTGGGCAAGCTTCCTTTTCTACTGACTGAAAGGATTTCTGCCTCTTTGAGAGTTCTGAGAGCTCTGCATAAGTTCCAGACCTAATTTATTTCTGTTGGGATCTTTCTACCACCGAACCCCACAACTTGTTTGCCTGTTCTTTCTTACAGGAATGAGTTTGTTTGCTTTCCTGCAAAAACATCTCACAACCAGGAATGAGCATGGAACTTGTCAGGTCTGGGAGCTGTTATAACCAGCCAGCAGTCTGCAAACGTTCCCATCTGTAGATTGAAACAATGCCATTGCTTAGGAGAACCAAAGTAAAATGAGAAGGCTGTGTTCAAAGGTTTCTTCAGGGAATAAAATCCATAGGCATTTGAGCTCCAAAGTTCTGACCCATGACAAGCTGATTTAGGAAGAGAAAACAAAAACACTAAATAAATTGTCACATTAACCGAAGAAAACAAAGAAGTAAGAACTTCATGTGGATTTGTAGACTTGTCCTTCACTCTCTGAAACATTTTTTGCCTTTTCAGAAAATACAGAGGACACTCTTCCCTTTCCCAGGGCAAAGGGACCACCACTAGCACAGGGCCAGTCAGGCAGTAGATTCCCAGTGGAAATTTTACCTGGCTATCCTAAATGGGAGTGGCACTGATTTACTTTTTAAATTATTGAGGAAAGCTGTGATTTGTTCATCTTAAATTTGTAGGTATTTAAGTATATAGAACATAATCAAATTATTCTGGCAAATTTGGGGAGGGAACTCAAAAATTATGGGGATTGGATGTGGGGGACAGGCAACAGCAGGCTTGCATTTTTTCCTTAAGAAGCTGGGTGAAACACTTAATTTAGAATTGAAATATGAATGTGGTGAATTGGCACACTTTCTTCTTTTTTGTCTTTTGATCTAGTATATGATGTATAATCGATGTTTCTCCAGAGATGTTATTGATGCTGCTACGTGTATGTAGGATCCCCCTTTGCTAATGACTGTGATATCCCTACCAGAGCAGATAGAAAACAGGTTTGATTAATGAGTGATGGCAGAGGACACGGTCTTCTATATTCATCTGGAGGTTCACACTGGCAGAGCTTCTGAGATGGTCCCACATCCCTATCCACCCTGGTCATCACTCCTCAGTCTTGGGCTCACACTGCCTGTGCCAGAGATCTCTTCCTGCTGAATGGCCGGAGAAGATGAGTGCAGTCTGCTGGGGCTGTGATGTGGAAAAGAGGACTTGCAGAGATATTTGCTAAAAGATGGAGTGGGAGACTCTCTAGTGGAAATCCTGCCTTTGATGAGTGTGTAATGTTGTTCTGTCCCAGCTGACAGGAGATGTCAGGTTTTTAATTCTGGCTCATTCAGAAGGGCTCTGGTGTTTGATAAGAATGTGTTACCAGCCCACGTGCAAAGCACTGCTCTGAAAAAGAGGGGGGAGGCAGTTATGAATAAACCCTGAAAGCAAGGTTTTTACCGGCTTCCTTCAACTTCCCACTGGCTCCCTGTCTCTAGCACAGATTTTCTCTGGCACCTGATGCACCAGCATGTTCCTAATTCAGAGGGCTGATGGGGATTTCATTGTTGAAAGACCTTTCCAGGGCCCCTCCACGTGAGACATTTCTAGCTTACAAAGCAGTACCATTGCATGACGTGTGTGACACACCACTACCTCTTTTAGAGGAGCTTGCCTAAATTTTGTGACGCTTTTACAGCCCTGTGTCAGGTACTCACCTGCAATCAGCACTGCGGCAAGGGTTATACTCGTGTGCAGGCTGCACAGGCAGGTAGCACACAAACCAGTCAGAGCACGTTTGCTAATGCAGTCATATCATAAGATCATAGAATCATTTCAGTTGGAAAAGACTTCTAAGATCATGGGGTACAACCATTAACCTAACACTGCCAGGTCCACCACTAAACCATGTCCCTAAGTGCCACATCTGCACATCTTTTAAATTACCTATTCCATCGGCCCTTTGACTTGTGCAGTATTTGATACGTCTGCAGCTTTGCTGGCAGCGGTGAGAGATCCAGAATGCAAGTCTGTGTTTATATCTGCACGTATCTCTGTGTCTGTATAGCAGGTACACGGAGGCATATGTTATACATATGCATGTGCACACAGACTCCTCTCTCCCGGCGCTGCCGTGGCTGCCGCTGCCGGCTGCCGCCGCTGCAAGCATGGGAGCACGCAGGGAATGCTGCCGATCCTGGGAGCCGCCATCCCTTCTGCGCCCCAGCGGCAGGGCTGGGGCTCATCCCAGCCTCCCTGGTACCCCCTGGCTGCCCCGGGGGTGGGCAGGCTCAGCACAGTCCCCTGCGCTCTTCCAGGAGGGAAAATGCAGGTAAGGGGAGATTGCCCTTGGCAACCAGCAGGCCCTGCGCTGCGGCTGGCCGGGAGCTGCTGCTCCTGCAGCCGCCAGCCAGGGGTGACCGTGTTTTCCAAAGGCCCCCCTCGGTGATGCTGAAAAGGCTGAGGAGAGCGGAGGATATTGGCAGCGTGTGCGCTGGGTGCTCGCAGCCGGAGCAGACCGAGGGATTTTGATGCAGCATCCTTCCCAGCAGTCAGGGGGGAGCAAAGGAGCTGAGAGGTGAATGGTGGGTACCAGGGGAGCGCCCCGGAGGTACCTGCTCGCTGGTGATGCCAGTGGAGCTTGCAGGGATAGAAATGAGACTGATCTCAGCCCTGCAGCTGGGTCTCCTGGTCTGCAGCAAGCACAGGGTTATTAAATCCTGATGACACTGTGTAAGAGCAAAGTATTTTTGTAAGAAGCGACAGTTGTTCAGGAGCCAGCATCGCCTGGGTCCTCCAGATGACCTCGTCCCAGGTAACTCTGCTCGGGATCCTTTTTTATTACAGAAGTAGAGTTGGTGTCTGATGATGTCACGCTCAGGAGGAGGGAAATAAAAAAAGAAAAAAAAAGATAGATTGCAGTCCTAATGCAAGGAGGATGCAGCAAAACCACAGAGAGAGTCCTCTCCTCTAAGGAAGACGAGGTGAAAGGCAGAGCCCCTTGGAGGGTCTCTGTCTCCCTTCCACTTCAAAGAGTAAGACTGTCTGCCTTCTGTAAATGGAGCTGGTTGTGTAATGCATTATACTTCGCGAGGTTAGACCTCTTCTGATTTCTTAATGGAAAGGCTATTTTATTTCTCAAGTGGGTGCTGGCAGGGATGCTGGAGAAGCACAGAGATGCATCCTCTGTCCCACACTGACACCGAGCCACACAGTGAACTGCAGACCGGGAACTTGTCGAAGAGGAGTGAGGACCAAATCTGGAGCCAATGCAGGAGGAGAGGAGCAGCCTCAGCTTTTTTAGCAAGTGAATGGGGAGGGGGAGGAGGGTAGTATGAGCAGTGATGTCATTTTTAACTGATTCCTCGCAGAGCTGGGGAGTGAAGTTACAGGAAAAACCTGCAGTCTCAGAATGGCTCTCAGCCTTGACTGGAGACTCTAAATGACTGAGGGTCCCCACAATGGTAATCAATTTTCTTTCCTATGCAGAACTGTTCTGTTATTTTGGGTCAAGCAGAGGGCATTTATTTTCTCTCTCACTCTCTCTCTCTCTCTCTGTATGTTTTGAGGGTTTGACTTTTGCTGTTGCCTCTGGTTTGTTAAATACCTTGCAGGTTATTTGAAGTTTTTCCTGGGTCGTTTGAGAATTTTTCTCTGATGTGGGAATCCATGTCATTATAGGAGAGTTTAGCATGCAGCATTTCTGCTACTCATCAGGAGGGGAGATGCAGAGGTTGCCAAGCACACAGCATTCTGCACTTTTAAAATCACAGGTGGAAAGAAAGGGACTTGACTAGCATTTGTTGTTGTAATGGATGGCATTAATGTTGCTTGTGAGAGGCAGAAAGACTTCTGGTCAACTATATAGATAGAAATGAATTTTGCTTTGGTGATAATTTCTATGCTTTTGATTGGCAGGTTTTTATTATGAGCATTTTAATTCTAGTGGCACTGAATGGTAAATGTCAACATAATAGATTCTAGATATGTGAGACAGTATATGTATATAGTTCTTCATGGCATGCATTAACCACTTGAGTGCTGCTCCCTCCACTGCATTTGCCCTGTTGCTGTCTTCCATAAAAATCAGTGGGATGCCAGGCTGTGCTGTGGACAGAGGCTTATTCTGTCTCTGGTTCCTGGAATCAGCAGAATCAGTCAAGCCATTTTTCGATAAGTTAAGTTTGTCAAGACAGGTCCGTCAAGGGTAAAGTGTCTTAGCCCAAATGGTGGGCAGTGAAAAACATCCCCAGTTTATATTTCCAAGTATTCAGCTACTGGTATCGCTGGTACAGTTTGGGTTTGTGGTTGTTGTGATGATGCTTGGTCCAAAGGCAGAGGGTGGAATGCCGAAAGTCCATTTGGCTGTGGAAGGCTTGTAACATTCCTCTCTGGGCTCCCAATGGTGAGACTTGCTTGTCTTTTCACCCAGGAGAACAAGACAGCTGAGGAAGCCAGACCAGAGTTTTGCTTACTAGGAACTTGGGATGTTCATGTGATAGCCACAGACCTCCTGCTGTAGTCTGTAATGACAAGCTCAAAGATGGGAGATATGGGCTCAAAAATGAAAGAGGCAGAAAAGAAATAGGAACATTGTGATTCCTTCTGAATACGAAATGTTCCTTCAGGAAGTTCCTTCTGTGGCTGAAGGCTTGAGGAATCCATTGCTCCCCTTGAGAAAGCTCTTACTGGGGAGTAGCTGGGAGGAATAAGCCTCTCTTTTAGCAGCTATTGTGAAGATGTCGGCAGCCGTCACAGGGGCCATTTTGAACTCCTCCCCCTGCAACATGCCATGGTGCAGAGGAAGAGTAAATCTGGTAACCTCTTCTGCCAGTCCTCTCAACATTAGTCTCACCATTGGAATATGTAACTCAGAGATAAAAGCCAGGCTTTAAAAGTGGCATGTTCCTCTCAGTGTGGTTTTCATCCAGATGTATGCTTGCCTTCACTAAGAGTGCTTATGTGAGGGGCAGTGTGCCTGGCAGGTGGAGGGAATGGTTAACAGGCTGTACTGAACTAGTCACCATGGCATATGGAAGCTTTCCATCTCCCTAGTGCCAGGCTGAATCTGCTGCTGTAGATAGGCAACTTTGTTTTCCTGTGATTTTAGCATGGCACCCTTCACCAGAAGGAAATAAATGCATTTTTTAAAAGGAGAGCAAAGAACTGTGCATCCAGAGTAAGCAGCGATTCATCATCCTCCTTTGGGGCTCAGGCACTCCCACTTCCCCCACTGCCTGGAATGAAAACTAGTTCTGGGTTTTGGGCCAGGGCACTAGTTCTGGCATTTTTGTCTCAGCTCAGTTCATCTGAGGTGAAAAGTTGCAAATTTACGGCGCTAGAGACCGAGTCTGATATCCAAAGAAGAGGGGAGCTGCATGTGACTGCAGCCGGCATGCCCGCTTCTGCAGCCTTCCCCCTTAGGAGCCAGCTGACTTTGCAGCAGGGAAGGTTAGGAAGACCTTTCCAAGCACAAAGAGGAATAAAGCACTGGGACAGACTCTTATGGAGCTTATAGGATGCCCTTCTTTTAGGCTTTTTAAGAATAATAAAATTGGGGTGAACTAAAAATACATAGTCCACTTTAGAGTAGTGGAATTACACTTGGCTTTGCATTTTGGCATTTTTAGGACAGGTTTGGTCACACATCAGTCAAAATTCACTATAGGAAACATTTTCTGTGTCAGGAGGTGGGTACCTCATTTGCTGTTAATTTTAGCTGTGTTTCAGAGTTGGAAAAGTCAGGGACCAGACAATTCTCACATGGTTCCTTCCTGCCCTCCATTTCTACTGCAGTATTAGCCCCATTGAGCTCCTGCCACCAAAGGGAAGAGAATGGTTCAATGCCTCAGACCATTCAGCTGTAAAACTTTGTACTGCTACTGTCAGCAAAAGTGTTACTGATGTGTCAGTGATGGACATGATTGTTAGGGAATGGGAGCCAGGGCACAGACATGACTGCAAAGGTTGCAGTATCTTTCTGGACTTCAGCGAGCTTTGAATTTTACCATTAGTTGGCAACTGTGTTTGCTTACATCAGGCTCTGGACAAAACCACATTTGTATTGGAGTGGTCTCTTGTAGAGTGCTGGGACTGTGGAGCACTAGGGAAACAAACCTCCCCTGAGTGATGCAGCTGACCGCTGCTCACAAGGGAGCGGCACATTTTTCACACTGTAACTGTGACACAGTGTGACTTTCAATCCACACCGTAACCCTTCTGTATGTTTATGTGCTGGAATTTACCTACTGTTCCAGTTGTTCTCATCTTGCATGGTCTTCTCAGGGGAGGACAACATATACTCCATGAGAATGAATTCAAGCTAACACGTGTGTTAGGGAGATATTTTATGGTGCATGCAACGGTGATCAAAGTTAGAGAAGCAGATAACAAAGAGGACCAAGGCTGGGTACCCAAAGCCCCCACAGGAGGTGAGGAAATAATTTTCACAGGATGAAATCACACCTGTCCGAGGAAAGGATCCTTCTCAGGGATGCAGAAAGAGTGCAAATAACTCGGTGTGAGTGTGTTTGTGGGAAAGAAGGAAAAGAAGAACTTCCCAGACCCAAATTTAGCAATTAGTTCAACTCTGTGCATGTGACCAAGAATCACTAAGGTCAAATGTCTAATTGCAGTTATGCCATTGTCATCTGGGTAATTATCTTTTCCCTGTGGCATTTCAACAGGGTAAAACTGAAGTGGGTTTGGACTGCTGTACTCTGGTAACCCCCAGAAACTAGGTAACCTCCATGGCTTGCTAGCGGGACCATCTCCTCTCCTTTGGGCTCTCTTGGTAGAGTAGGCAGTGGTTATATTCCTCTGGGATACTTTTTTTAGGCTACTAGTTTTGGAAAAATCTTTGTAACTATCCACATAATCTGGATATAACTATAAAGCTCTGTGCTGTTTTCTGCCAGTAATTGAAGGAGGGGGGCAAGACAGTGGGAGAAAAGGTGAGTTCTGCACTATCTCTTCTTGTTTCAGGAAGGACTGGTGTTTTCTTCCACTTTGCACAGCAGTGCTGCACATCATTTACCTCATAATGATGATAGTATATAATCTTCATAATGGTGACAATCTTCACATGCAACTGCGGATTTCAAATTCCTCCCTGTTTTTAGTGCAAATTTCATTTGATGGCATCAGAAAACTGTTTTATCATGTCCCTGCCTATTTACCCCTACATAACCTCATTGCTAGCTATCAGAGCCAAACTTTTGATAAGAAGGAAGGTGATGCACCAATGTCAGAATATGCAGATTCACATCTCACAGTTGCACCTCATTTTTTGTGTACCTGACAAATTTTTTTTTTGGCACAGCACAAGCAATCAAAATTTATCATCCAAATTAAGACTGTAATTATATTTTGATAAAGATCTGGCAATTCAGTGAGAATGAAATTTAAAGGGTTGCCGGGATACAGATGACTCTGGATTATGGGGAAGCGTTTGCATGTGGAATACTAATAAGCCAAGGTTGTTCAGCATCCTTATCTAGACTTTTCCAATAGTGTCTGATAACACAGACAATCAAGTGCTTGTTTCTTTGCTATTATCTGGCAAAGTGATTAAAGATACAGGCTGCCTTTTATGAATGAAAAGGCAACATGCTCAACATGGAGTGACACAGATGTGTCCCCCTGTTGGTACATAGGAAAAGTGAGGGCATAGAGTGCTGACCATGCCCACACTATTGAGCCTGCCAAAATAAACTTTTCCTGAGGTTCCCTAGGGTCTCAGGGTTGCCAAGGAATCTTTGTGGGTCCAGGCAGTGCTTTCCTGGGAGGTGTGAGCCCTGCCCAAGATGGGGGCTGCTGGGAGCCTCCTTTTGCAGAGCTGGGTTCTCACTGGAGGGCAAGAGCTGGAGGACGTGTCAGGGGTGAGTGGGGCATATCCAAATACACTAGAGTTTGCTGTCCAGGCAGGATGGCCACAGAAGTAATGGCACCATAGAGCTGGGGGAGGTGCCAAACAGCTTGATTGAGCCCACAGCTGCCAAAGGGAAGGTTCTGGCTCTCATGCAGGTACCTTCTTCTGCCAATCCAGCAGATGAGTAAAGCTCGACCTCAGCACTGCAATTTGATGAAGGAAGAGCTACAGCACTTTCTCTCTTTTAAGTGTCTGGTCTGTATGTGACTTTAATGGGTTATTATGGAAAGTTATTGCTATTCAATAATGTGGCCTCCTGACGAGGTGTTATTCACTGCCTGTGCTGTGGTAGCACTCGCAGACCTTGGAGGGCTTCACCTGCTGACACCTTGGAGGGCTTCACCTCCTGACACCCTGCAGCCTGAGCCAGCTGATACCCCACACCTGTATCCCAGGGTTTCTGCTGTGCAACTGGCCAGCAGCGAGGCCAGTGCAGGGTTTGTGTTATCACCTTGCTACAACCCTGTTCCAGACTGCCTGCTTCAAATACAGGCATGGCAAGGGAGGCTGGTACGGGTAGGATCAATGTTCCCTTGCACTTAGTTTGTCCCAGACCCAGTCTCAGCAGCACCCTACCAAAGCCCTTTTATTTTCAATGTCTAACTCTAAATGCTGAGACGAGCCTGCAATAATTATTATACCCTGTCCATCAGTGGTTTAGGAACTTAATTGTAGCACATGGTTATATTTTTACTACAGTTCAGAACAATTCTGTGACTTTACAGCTTTTTCAATTAACTGGGAAACAGCAAGTGTGTCGTATAACAAGGTAAAAAAACCAAGGTTTGTTGGTATGTCAGCTTCATCAAAACAAATGGTTTTACTTCCCTGCTGAACTGAACTCCTCCCAGGTTTCTGGTGACGAAATTTTATTCTCAAGATGTTCTTTCATGATCTGTAAGAAAGGGACTTGACTTGCACTAGGGCAGTTTGAATGGCAGGAAGAGCAGATGTGATTCAGGAGGCCTGGGTTAATGAGCATTTTGGGAAGGCAGAGTACATTGGAGATGCTGGAGCTGTAATATGAGAAAAATGACGGTAATACCTCGAATAGCCTTTTAAACACAAGGTGTGCAGTGCTTAAATGGTAGTCTCCTCAAATTCAACCTGTACAAACAGTAATGTGCTTTCTTTTTCCTTCCATAATGTGCATCGACATGTGATGCCAATCTCAGATAACTCCAAAACTGCAAGGTTATAGTCAGGTCCAAATCTTGTAATTTTCTGTAAGCTTCAAGACTCGCCAGTGCAGAGGCTTAGTCGCTGGATCAGTATCACTAGCCTGGGTCTAGTAGTGCCATGGGAAAAAGGTGTTCATCCTCTAAATGGATGCCTCAGGATCCCCAGTTCTGGCACGTATTGAAGGCTCAGTACTGGTTCTTTGGAGCAGTCCAGGACTGTCCTGTCTTACATCCTAAATCTGCCTTTCATAATTTTTCATTCTTTTGATGTTAGAGAAGTCCAGCAAATACCTGAGAGGAAAGGAGTTCTCCCAAATTTGATAAAATCTTTCATCTTGAGTTGTTCTGTCTCAACATATGGCTGCCCCTTTCTGCCTTGGCAGTGCCAGGTGTCTATTCATATGAGGCAAAATTTTTTAAAAAAGCCTGTAGATTGTACATGACAGCATAAATGTAGCAGAAAGTGTTTAGCCTACTCAAAGGCTGGCTAATGTGTCAGTCTGGTTTACTCTAGTCCCATCCTCTGAATTTGCACTGGGTTTCTACTTACTACAGTTCATGCAGTTTTTCCTCTGCATTTTCTATGGTGCCTCTTCACAACACCTACACTTACTGGTAGCTTTTCAGGAATCCATCTTCTCTGTCCTGATCCTTTCAGTAAGCCTTGTTTGTTTTCCAAACCAGTCACTCTGCCCTGGGTTGGCCTTGTTGCAGTCTCTGATCCTCTCTGGAGGAAGGTGATTACATGACCTTGTCAGCTTGAGAGTCCCAGGTTGTTTCTGGTGCCAGCATCACGGTGAAGTCTCCATGGGATTACTGGAAACTTTTTTGGAGTCTGGCAGAGCCCTGCCTTGATCTTCTGGCAGCTGTTTAAACAGTGGCACTGTGCAGTTGGTGGTACCTCCAAGAGATGCAGTAAACTTTATTTATATTAGGACTTGTGGTCTGTGGGCTATCAGAATAGAATTTGGCAAACAAAGCAACCTGAAGAGCTTGGGACCCCATGGAAAGGTTTCAGCTTTGGTGGGTGGAAATTTTTACTTCCTGGGAAGAAGTATTTACTCAGTAGGTCAAGTGTGGGAGCTCAAGGGGAGGAAATTGCAGTCAATGAAGCTAGGAGTATAAACTGTAGTGCCCAACACTTTAAAATTCCTTTCATGTGGTCTGAATCTAAAAGCTTGTGTTCCCCATAACAAGCCTGAATGAATATACTGAAGCTGATTTTCTTCACAATTAATTTCTGCTTAAAATGAAGGTATGTGCAAAGGTATGGGACAAAGCTCAGAAAAGAGTGTGGTCTTTGACCAGTAAAACCGTGCCAGCCAAAGCCATTGCTACCATTTACCAGCATCATGTACTTTTTGAAGAATATGGGGGTGCAAAGCATAGACTGACTGCTAAAATGCAGTTCTGACAGCATGGCTGGAGCTACTTTGCCAGTATAATGCACTGTATAAACACAGAGGTCATTTTGTTGCATTAAAACTTGAAGAATTTTCCTAGTCTGAGAGTGGGAAATGACCCCCGATAACACAGCTGGAGTTAGCTAGACCCTGAATTATTTCCAGAGGGTTGTTGCCTCATGTGCACAATACACTGCCTTGTATTGGTTCCTGACCTCCCAACATGGTACTGCAGAGGTCCTGCATGCAGTGAGTTGTCAGACTGGCAGATATTATTAATTTGAAGCTTAGGTATAAAATTAGCAGTGTTTGTCATGTTGGTAGAAATAATAGGTTAGAAGAGGGTAGGGTAGGGTAGAATAGAACAGAATTAGAATAGAATAGAATAGAATAGAATAGAATAGAATAGAATAGAATAGAATAGAATAGAATAGAATAGAATAGAATAGAATAGAATAGAATAGAATAGAATAGAATAGAATAGAATAGAATAGAATAGAATAGAATGTTTTCAATTGGTAGGGGCCTACCATGATCATCTAGTCCAAGTGGAAGATTGCCAGTACAAAAAGTAGAATGAAACTCTGGCCATCAGCTGTAATCTTAAAACCAGTGTTATGCAGGCACTTGGCTAGAAATGTTAGGTACTGCTGACATATATATCTGATGGACAGCTAGCCCCAAGTCTCCCTGGTTTTGTGACATTAAAGGAGGATTACTTATCTGATTATTTGAGACCCCATCAGCGTGGCTAGGTATGATGACAGCTGAAAGGCAGAAAATTTAGAGCTGTAGTTCAATGGGGCTTCAGCTTATGGCAGGGGGTCTGGGATGAGTATGGACTTGGCTGGAGGAAGGGACATTTTTCTCCTGTTGGGATGAATGAATCATCACAAACCAGGCAGTGACGATTGCAAAGTGGTGCTTTCTGTGCTAGGCAACAAATTGATGTAATTTTGCCCTCAAAATAAAGAGTTTCTGAATACAAAAACTGCCCTGGGGATTATGTGAGTAAGCTCAGCTTTGGGCACATATCTGTCTCAGAGGTTCATGAATGGGGTGAGAAAGATTTTTCTGCCCACAGTCCTTTTTCGAGGCTTATTTATGTGAGGGATGTCTGGCACTTTGGTTATCATTGGTTTCTTCTGGCTGCAGTATTTCTGGAGCAACATCATCCTACACTCACTAAGTGTCCACAGAAGGGCATCAAAGGGGAAGGAAAATGAGTGTCTTCAAGCCATCCCTTTAGCAAATATTTCCCTTAGTGATAAATTATTGTGGATGTGGCTGTAACTTCAGTAGTGATAGAACTGAAATTTCTTAAAGCCTTGAAAATTATTCCACTGTCCTGTAGAAGTATCTTCAAAAGAAGTTGTTGTATGACTCTAAATGAGAATCTTCAAAGTTTAGATATGTTCTTCTGATGGGCTGAAGTTTTGTTGTAGCTTTCCCATCCCAGAAGTATGTGTAACAGCCAAAATAGGGAGAGTTGTACTGATTGTGTGGAGGCTGCTCTGGCCCTCGTAGAACGAAGAAGCACTGTGGTGTTTTTAAAGTGTTGCTGTTGTGCACTATTACAAAGACACAAGGAATCAGGGTGTTAATGGATGGGATAAAGGATAACCCAAATGAAAAGCATTCGAATGAATCTTTGCCTAACGCCATTTTCTTAGCTAAGTGGTGGTTGCTGTTTTTAGGTAGTTCTTCTTCTGTGCACTTGCACAGAATCCCATTTTTCTGGATGCAATAAAAGTATGTTAAGTATTACAATACCCAAACTTCAGAAATTACTGTGTAACAAAAACCTTGCCAAGCAGACCTCACCATAGCTTACTGTGAGAAAATGTACTGCATCCCAGAGGAAATCAATACTTACTAATGTGAATAAACATGAAGATGAAATTATCAAACTGGCAAGTGAGGGAAACAATCTTGATTTATCAGAATTACCCGTATTTAAATGCAGTAGTTAAAAAACCTCAAGTGATAATGAATCTGGCAGATGATCTGTGAATTCTTTTGTCTTCCTGTGCTGTGTGGGTCTGGACTCTAGTGGGACCAGGAAAACTGGCTCTTTTTTCTATATGGGGGGTTAATTTTGAGTAATGAACCACCTGTTTCTTATCCAGCACAGTGCTTTGGAGCTCCTTGTAAATGGCAGAAGTTGGTTCTGCTGTAGGAACCCCTAGTTTTGTGGGTCCAAAACTGCAGCCTGGGCAGTACAAGCCACAGCTCATCTGCAAAGGTTTGGAGCATGTCCTAGTGGGGAATAAGGGTTACTTTTATCTGGAAGAGTATAACACTAAACAGACCCACCAGTGAGGTTGTCCTGGTTTGAGACCCCAGGACAGAGGTATTCCTGGACTAGCACATGAAGTGCAGGGCCTGTAATTGTACATGCAAATGCTTAGCATAAAAGTGTGATTTCTGCTCTTAAGACACACAATTAGACAGACCACAGAAAAGGCTAGGAGGTCCCTGGCAGGACAAGAGATGGCTGTTGAAGGCCAGGAGGTAACCTGCACCAGGCCCAGAGCAGGGATGTGCCAGCATATCCATCCATGAGGCCAAACTCCATTCCAAAACAACAGCAGCCCAGGCAACCACGATAGCAAATGCTGTCTCAGTTCTTAGCTTTTCACTGCATGCCAAGTCCTACATTTCCTCCTCTTTTCTTTTTTCTTTTTTCTTTTTTTTTTTTTTTTAAGCTCAGCAGCAGAGGTAAGACCTTGTTTTCATATTCTCTGTAACACCCTTATGATACTTTAGACACTACATAGAAATAAGCAGATGGCAGGGAGCTGATCTGTATTTGTATATAAAATGTCTCTGACTTTATGAACAAGATCCATTTTATAAAAAAAGAAGTTGGCTGGGGTGGCTCCCCCTCCGCCTGTGCTGGCAGATGCTACGGGAGTTGATAGGATGTGAGGACCAATTGCCACCTCCCCCCTCCACAGATCCTGCCAGATCAGGGCTGTGCTGAATCCGTGGGTGTCGTCTGCCTTTCACTGTTCAGCATGTACAGCATCTCAGCCTCTTAGAGCAGTCTGGCACCTCTTCCAGCACTTCCTTTTTTTAACACCACTTGGAAAATCCATACAGAAAGAAGAGGGGCAGAGAAGAGAAGGCAGTGAAGTGGGGGGGAGGTAATTAGGGCCACACCTGATGTCGTGGCATAGCTGGAGGGTCCAGAGAAGTCAGGCAGATCCCTGACTCAGGAAGGACAGAGTAAGGACAGCAAAATTGCACACCTGGCCCAGATTATGGTCACGTTTATCGGTGTGTTTATCCCTTCCTTCATAAAAATGAATATATTTTGTTCAGTTTCTCAGGCAATGCTTCATATTTTGAGTTAAAACTCACCTTATGCCTTGGTAGCTTGCCTGTCTGTGACCCAATTTTATTTACTTTGTCAATAAATATATATTCAACAACTAAATGCGAGAACCCATCCACAGCTTTGCAGACTCACATCTGTTTCCAAGTAGGGAGCCCTGCTCCCCCATAAAGGTGGTGTCTCCCCTCTTGGTGCCAGGCGGTGACAGATCATGTCAGCTCCTCACAGTCTGTCTTCTCATGGTCCTTCCACAGTGAACAGAGGGGGACAGGTGCTGCTAGAGGACCCTTCAGATCTCTCTGAGGCTCATTTGTACTCAAAATCAGTGAGGAGCCTATCTGTTAGCTACAGAAATTCTCCAGGGAGACAAATCTCCCCTGAGGAAAGTTACTTTTGTGATTATTTTCCGTTGTCTGCTTCTTTATGCTTGGAAATATTGTCAGCTTTGCTCATCGTGAATAAATCTGAGTGTCCCAGGAGTGCCCTCTGCCCTGAGTCACCATTCCATTCGATACACGATACCTTAAGGTCAAACACTGTTTGCTACTCAGTGGCCCCATTTTTAACTTATACTTTCTGCATGATAACTTTAATGACAATTCTCCCTTTTCCCAGTGCCCTTCTCCCTGCTCTCTTTTGTTCCTTGCCTTATTCCTTTCCTGAAAGTATTTCCTAGTTTAATTTCTTTTCCTGTGGATTTTTTTTCAAGAAGTTTATTTCCTGCAGATTAGTTTTATTTAATTTTCATCACTGCTTACAGCTGAGAGTTTGAAGACTTCCTGCCCAGTGTTGCTGTCAGTGCAGTCATTCCACAGTGGTATTTGATAGTTGCCAGTAGGTGTTGACACCTGACATTTCTGCTCTGGTTTTAACTGGATGCAATGAAATGTAGCCATTTCAGCCATGAAACCATTTCTGGTTTTCTTCTTCGTGTACAGTACTTGGGACATGGTCATAATAAAATGTCTGCCCGCAGTTAAAAGGTAATCATTTTATATGTACATTAAGGGAGCAATTGTTTGCCACTCTGTGTATTTGCTGTGCTAAAGCCAACGTGTTGAAAGCTGCCTTGTACTGGGTCTGATGCGTGCATAAAGACAGAGGAGTTACAAATGTGCAAGAATTAGCTGTTTGCAGCTATGTTCTGGATGACAGCTCTCACGAGAGAGTGGTCCACACCCCTGCAGCATCTGACAAACCCTGAAGCTCTTCAGCAGATGTGGCTTTTCAGAAACCCCGTCAGAACTCAATTAGATCTTGTGCATGAATATGTGGCTTAATAGTATAAATGTGAGTACAAACAATAGGATATGGTTTGGGCTCATAAAGCCATATTAGCCATAACAATGAAGCCTAGCCTGTGTTATGATCTTTATTAACACCCTGTGACACTTTAAAAGAAGTAAATGCTTTAAAATTTATTTTAGCTCAAATGTTTTCATGCCGCATTTTATGTGCTAGTTGCCATTGGCTGTGATGTCTCACTTTGAAGTGGGAGTTAGTGGGTCAGCGTGAGCCGTGGGGGCTCCCCAGCTGGCATGGTTACAGGTCTGCACCTCTGCGGGGACATCCAAGGGGATACAGCTACCAATGCTCACCTCCTGGTTAAATTTGCAAGCTGGCGTTTGCCACTTGAGGCTTGTGGACCATTTGATGTAAGCAAGGGCTTGAAATGAAGTAGAAAAAAACAGCGCAAGTCTGCAGAAAAAAATATTAGTGCCTAAGGTGAGTAAGCTGAGAACATGTTATTCAAATAATATCAACAGTGGGAAAATAATTTATCTTGACATAAGTTATTCATTCTGCAGTCTAGATACACAACATCACTGACAGAGTTTCCAAATGTTATCTGGATGGGTTTCTTTAAAAAGTAATCCAGTGTATCTTGGTGTCTTTGTATAGAAAGTTTTTTTGTGTGTGTGTAGAAAGTACTCTAAGTAATACAGGCTATTCCATATATTGTAACACATCCATGCTATGGATTAAGGGCTAATTTCAAACCCAAAAGGCCTAGAGGGGAGAGGCTGCAATTCCTGGGTAAGAGCTGGAGCTCTGGCCGTGAGTGGTGCTGGAACATGTCCTTGGCATCACAGGGTGGGCGGAGGGGACTCACAAGAATTCTAAAGGTTGCCTAAATCCTAATCAGGTTTCTTCATTAAAAACAATTCCTTTGAGAAAGTATAGAAGGGAAGGGGACAGGAATCCTTATTTGCAGGCAGCTCTCCTTCCCCTTACAAAACAAAAAGAACTGTGTTCACTATTGTCTCAATAAATGAAACCCTGCAATTCAGCTGGCCTTGTTCTCAGTGTGCTTCTCTGAACTCCTACAGCCCAGTTTGCTGTAATGTTTTACCCAAATGTTCTGTCAGAAGTGGGACTGGAGAAGGACAGTGTGGAAATAGGACCCTCCTCCTGGCCCAGAGCAATCTGGTCTGACGAAAGGTGTTCCTGCCCATGGAAGGGAGTTGGAACTAGGTGATCTCTAAAGTCACTTCCAGCCCACTCCAGTCGGTGGTTCTGTGATTTGTGGGCTGATCCAGATGGTTGTCTGAAGCTGGGCTTCACAGAAACAGCTTGGGAGGCCAGAGCCAGACCAAACATGTGAGGGGGCTGGTAATGGAGGGCTTGGGTATTCATTGAGACTGGGGAAGAGCTGCACTGAAAGAACCCAGAGGAGCTACACCATGAACTGGTTGTATCTGTAACTGCACCCCTGTGCCCAGCCAGATCTGGGCACCATCAGGGTGGCTCCAGAGAAAACTTGTAGAGAAGTGTGTGGGATTTTT
Source organism: Pachycephala philippinensis (assembly GCA_013397055.1). Lineage (NCBI taxonomy): Eukaryota > Metazoa > Chordata > Aves > Passeriformes > Pachycephala > Pachycephala philippinensis. Next base: position 51,311 of record VWZT01016398.1, on the reverse strand, counting down.
GTTGCCTGTCCCAAGAAACACACTGCCTTACCATTCTGGGGAGGAAGCTATTCAGAGATAGGGATAGAGAGACAGAGCCACCTCTCTCAATGCCACTGCAGAACAAACTTACGGAGCTGCAAGGACAGCAAGAATATTTTTTCAGAGGATGAAAAAAAAGAGTTACCTTTTGTCCCCCTGAGATGCTTGATTTTCTGTCTTCCCCTGAAGGGCTGTGAGTAATTTGAAGGGATGTGTTGTAATAGTATTTATATACACAGTATTGCACAGGATTTACTAGCAATTGTAAGAAACTGTTGCTACTTACCTCCATGTGCAGTTAAGTGGCATCCAAGGCATCTAGCCAAGCACACGGAAAAAGACTGATGGGGAGGAAGAAGTGTGAAATATGAGCCACCATCTCTGCTCCTAACACATGGCTTGCTGTTCCTGACTCCTGGGAGTTTGTTTCCTCAGCCTACAGGCAATGCCAGTGGAAGGGAAGAAGGGCCCTGCTCATTCATTTTCTGTGCAAACTGGCATCTTTGATGCTAAATGTTGTTTCTGAGACCCAAGAGAAGGTACAGAGACTAAGTCTTAGAGCTTAGATGGAAGGTTGTAGTTTTTGAAAAATTCAAACAGAAAACAGAAATACATTTGCTGTACTTGGAATAAGCTATCTGAATCTTATCTCCCAATATGGCAAGCACAGCATGTTCTTCGTTGAGTGTCATCTTCCAGTGTGCTTTTTCAAGGTTCATGGTGTTTTACTGATGGTCTCTAGGTTCACAAATGTGGAGAGATTGTTCATATTGTGGATGCTGATGTGGAAATAGGTGCTGCAATGACCAAGTCTCTGCTCTTCTTGAAAAGAGAATGCTCAGCATAGACTCAAAAGGATATTACTTGAAAATGACCACTTTAAGTGCAAATATTCAGACAGAAATATGCAGGGGAGTTGAATGTTTCAAGTAGAAGAATAGGCAGGATACCTTAAAACTGCTGCCAAAAACCAGTTTGACCTACCATAAAATTGTCTCTAGGATGGGGGTTTTTTTTCAAAGATCCTGAAGGCAAGCATTAACTAAGGTAGGTAGAATAGTAAATGAATTTTGTAAAGCTTTGTTCTTGAGTGCTGGCATGTGAAATCAAGGTGACTGATCTGAGAGCAACATCACAGTGAACAGCACACTTCTCTGTGATAAAAGGGAGAGCGTTATGGTGACCTGCTGGAGCAACTCGGGCAAGCTTAGTAGTGATTTGGGCTGAGTCAGTACAGGAGAAAAATAGCAGAGCAGTGAGAGAGAATTGCAAAGGATGTCTAAAAGCATGCTTGCAAAGTGTGTTATCGAGACCACACACTACACTGCTGGAAATAAGAGACTTTATCTTGCTGCGTATCCAGAGTGGGAGTAATGTGAAGGGTCAACACAGGAAGAAATCTGTGTTGACAAGCACTGAAAGTGTGTCAAATTGAAAGTGCTTTCAAGTAATTAAGCATGTAGGACTGAAAGGGCTCTCTTGGGACACTGATGTCAGTTACATGCTCTGGAGTGTGTATGTACACAAACACATAGACATGTGTGGATATGTGGGGTGTCATATCACCCCTGCTGTAAAAATCCAGCCTTACCACTAGGTCCAGTAACCTTAAAATAGTTCTGGTTTGGGTTTTTCTCTAACACTGTTTATGCTTTCACTATTTTACTGGCTAGTTAGCTCTTTGTTTTCTCATTGAGCATGGCAGCAATCTGAATTGAATATGAAATTAATATTCCTGCAGAATAGCTGACCTAACAGCAGCCTTATGCTTGCCAGGCAGGACTGCCATGTTGTCTGCCTTTTTTACCATTACCCTGCAGGGCACTCTTGGAGGCTATGTAAAGCATAGACCTGAGAAGAGGAACAAAAGGAAAGGAAGAAATTGCTGGCTAGAGAAGCTTCACAGGAATGAAGGCTTGAACATATAAAATACTCTGTATTTCTGAGGGGTTATTGTCTATCCTGCAGTGACAGCTTTGAAATACTTTGAAATACGAAGTTCCATTCTGGCCACTGTAACATATTTGACAGAGTTAGGAAAAGCAGTTTAGAATATGTTCAAACACCACCAGCAGTGATTGAAAGCAGCAAAGCCAAGAATGGGATTAGCATGTGGTACTCTTCACGTAAGTGCATATTGCTTAACAGCCTAATCTTCTTACGTGTATAAGAACCACACGCCTCCCAGCCCTCTTGAATTATGTCTGTTGTGCCAGTCAACCAAACATCAGGTAAATGCAAAATTCAAGGGTCTGCTCATGGAAATGACATCCAAATCAGATGCTTTCCAGTATTTTAATCTCTCCTGCTACCTGAATGTCAGATATGGATGTGGTTTTGTCCACTTGCCCTTTTTTCTCCTGAATAGCTGTTATTTCCATGTGTAGCATAATGCAAGGCAGAGAAATGCCACAGGGATGTGCAGAAACTGTGATTGAAACGAGAGGTTTCACTGTATTGGCAGGAAATAAAACAATACAAAGAGCATAAAAGATTGTGGTCTTTCTCAACAGATTCTACTGTCAGTTAGGTTTCTGCCTTTTTGCTTGAGTTTGAAAAATTTGCTAAATTGTCTGTCCATGAGTGCAGAACAGAATAATAATTGTACTCATGCTGTTGCCCACATGTAGCTAAAGACTTAACTTGTTTTGTCATGTCTCCCCTCCTGTTTTTCTGGAGGGCAGCTGCAGCCTGCATAGACACAGTTGTGCTGGCTTTGATTTGTATGTGCAAGTGCCAGTGCCAGGGCAGATGTGGTGATCCAGGTTTCAGGTCCAGACTGGTTCCCAAACCATCTCTGAGGGTCTGTGTCACTGGAGCTTTTCACTCACATCCATCCTGGACACAGGTTGCACAACACAAAAACTCTTCAGAAACAATTTGGATTTCTGCCCTGATAATAGCAATAAGAAAAAATGATGCACAAGGCCATTACAAACCGTGTTTTCCAGCATAGGCTCCCAGAGAGAAGTAGCCAAGGAACAAACCACCCGAAGTGGGTCATCAGTCACCCATGGCCCTGTGACAGTGGGCACTGTAAAGACTGAAAGGGAAATGTCTGCCCTGAACAGCACCCTCACAAATGGCAGAATACGAACAAAAGATGTGGCCAAGGATGGGGGCATCCTATCCAGACTCTGAACAAATCCCAAAGATGTACTTGGTTGGTGAGGACACAGGGGGTTTGGTATGGAGTTTTCTCTTTCATTGAGTTGAGCATCTCTTGTCTTACATGAGAGACGTGCTTAGAAAGCTCTGGGAAGACCTGCCTCATGTCTCACATGGCCCAGGGAAGATGGACCACAGACAGCTTCCCAGGGAAGAGGAGGACTGGGGAGCACAGGCCGGGTCCTCAGCAGCCTCTGCAGTGCCAAGGAACCAGAGTGCCTGTCACATTCCCATCATCTGATGTCCCTGCCCCAGCAAAAGAGCTTTAGAAAATCACTGTCAGGTGTTGCTCGGGCACTGACTTGGTGGGGAAAGAGCATGGCATCCTGCCCCTGCCAGGGTGACCAGGGTTTCTGAGGGCACTGGGGTATGTCCCAGTTTCTAGCTGCAGTCACTTGGTACTTTTTTCTAGAGGTATGAGGGAAAATGTGTGCATATCCATGCTTGTAGGTGTAGTCACTGAAGTTATGGTGAGGTTGCCATTGCTCAGCTGGGTGCTGGAAAAGCTGACAAGCCAGTAGCCCTATTTGCAATGAACAGCAGCCCCACCAACACACTCCCTTGGCATGGCCATTTTTCAATTGTTAATAGCTCATCCAAATAGCTACTCCCCGTTCCCGCTGGAGGGGTTTGCCACTGGCAAATAGGGAAATGTCTGGGTGCATGCATGGGAGGAAGCACAAGTGTTGAAAACAGAGTGATTGTCCCACCTTCGAGGAGCTCCAGGCTCCGGTGTCCGTGCTGGGTACGCCCTGGCACTCTCTTTGCCATCACTGTGAAGCAGCAGCCGCAGAGGGAGCTGCTTTGAAAGTACTGAGCTTGCTGATAGATGTGGGACATGAACAGCAGAGAAGCGACTCTAGATTTTTACCAGTGTTGTAGGCTTAAACCCCCTGGGTGCTCCAGTGGAGACACGAGTACACTGGGGGAAGCGTACATTCGAGACATACAGGACTATAAATAAAATTCACATCAGACTCAGCACTTGCCTCAATGAAACATTTATGCACTAAATTGCATGATGAAGTTGGATGTGCTGCCAGGCTGCCTAGTCTTTGAGATAATCTGGTCTTTCTCAGAATTAATTTTCTTGCAATGTTTTGCACACAAACGCAGCAGGCAGTAACTCACTGCTGACCTGGGCAGTAGCTGAGGAAGAGTCTGATCATGTTGAATTCCACCGCTGCTGGCATAGGCCTATTTATGCAAAGCTGGATGAACATCCAGCTTTCTTATGACATTGGATCACACAAGAAAAAAAAATCACCATTTTTACATGAAATAGCTATAAAAAACGGCTAAAATGAGAGGTCAACCACCTTAACGCTGAAGAAGAAGGGCTTTCCTAAGCAGAGCCTGGCATGGTGCTGCTGGCCACAGCAGCCTTTGGGTGCATCCTGCGCCCCTGCAGCAGGGTGTGTGAAGAGGTGGAGTTTCACTAACTGCAGAGCGCCCAGCACCTCTGCCTCCTGCAAAGGGCCTGGGTCATTACAGCCTCTGTTAAGTGTAATTGGGCTCTGGAATAGGCTTATTTTCTGGTTTGATCCTTTTTAATTTTGGGTTTTGTCTTTTGGAATCTGGATACTTTAATAAGGATTCAGCAGCTGCCAGTTCAGCTTTGCCTGTGCAGAATTCAGGGCTGACAGCTCTGGGCTCTGGCCCTTAACATGTAGGCAACTTCCTCACTCACTGCTCCAATTCCCTCCAGGCTGCACACTTTTTCACACCTTACAACAAATCGTGTTTTCTGTCTGAACCAGGAAACATAGGAAATTATCTTTTTTTCTTTCTTCCCCTGACAGCTAATAGCAACTATAATACAGATAGAAATAATAGAAAGTTGAGAAACAGAAGGAGCTAGGAATGGGGGAGGCAAGCGTCTAGAGAAGCAGACGGAGTTGGGGGGGGGAAACCCCTGGATCTATCAAATAAATAGAGCAGAAATCTTTCTTGCTTGGCCTTTGTGGTGTTATTATTAGAACAACCACGCCTGAGTGCACTAAAGCCGCACAACCTTCAAGCATCCACATCCAGCTCTGCTGTGGCAGGATCCTTTTTCTGCTTGGCTAAAGGAGGGAGAGAATGAGAGGATGTGAAGACGAGAAGGATCTGTAAATGATAAATATGATCAACTTCAATAAAACTGCTATTTGGAAATCTTCAAAAATCTTCTCATGAGAAGAGCCATTAGTGTATATCTGTTTGCCATTGGTTGTTAGGAAACCAGCCAATGTTAATGGATGCACAGAATGGAATGGAGAATCCATTTAAATGGTCTCTTGTCATTTTGTCATCCCACAAGACAAAAAAACCCAATTACCTTAACTCAGGAATGAAATGAAGTGATAGTTTATATGATTCACTTGTATAGTCTAAATTGATCAAAGCACACACTAAAAATATATTAACAGTCTATAACTGATGCCTGAAATGTAGCATTTCCTATTTCTGTATTGGCTTTTTTTCTCATTCAATGTGATGTCCAGCTGTTAATCATTTAAAGACTGTGGCTTTACAGTTTCTATATTGCTTTATTTATTATGCATGTTACGATGATGCTGAGGGGCTACAGCCACGCGCAGGCTCGGCATTGTAAAAACAGCCTGCAGTGTAAAACACTGAGTAAAGGAAGTGCTGGCTGAAAGAGATACCTTATCCTCATTTCACAGAACAGAGGCATAGGGAGTCTTAATATTTAACGCCAGCTCCTAGCAGAAGCATATGGTGAAGCTTTGACTGCACATTTCTTCTAGATCTCAGCCCAGTGGTCTTTGTCTCCTGAATTACCCTGCCACAGGGTTGGCTTTTTTTCTTTTAGTGGAAGTATGAGATTCAATCCTGTGAAGAAAACGATATGTTCAGTAGTCCTTAAAGCTCACAGTCCACTCCTGTGGTTGCATCCTCTGGCTTCAGCTCCCAGCAATGGTGCCCAGTTCCCAGGGGCAATCAGCAAGAGCCAGGCCAAATGTCATTGCAGAAGAACAGGCAAGGTGCAAAGGACAGGGAAGGACATGCAAAGGACAATGTGCAAGGAATGAAATGGAAGCAGGTCCCTCTTTTGGCAGGCTTTTATTCACCAGTTAGCTTTTTCCCTCTCTCCCCTTTCCAGGAGTTTTTTTCAGAGCTTTGCTGTTCTGAGGTTGGGATGCTGTTCCTCAAACATCCAGACTAATTGCATTCACTGTGGGTATATACTTACTTATCCTTGGGCCATTGTCCTCCACCCTACCCAGCACTGCTCCCTCCCTCTGAGCTGCTTCCCCACTGCAGGCTGAGAACATTCATCCCCTTGCAGCTTTTTTTGCCAGCACTTTTTGTTTCTATTCTGGATCTCCTAGAAAATCCACTCCAGCTTTGGAGTATTTTAAAGGATTGGTCAGTTCAGTGAGTAATTGTGCAATATTTCTGCTTTCTTGGTGTCAGGGTGGGTATGGAGTATACCCATATGGAGTATGTTACCATGAACCAGAGATCCTGCAGGGAAAGGTGAGAAGACATGGATGAATGCTGGCTCCGGCCATAGCACAGGGCACTGTAAGCTTCTTAATGTCCTATCATTTGAAGATAAGCAATGTATTTGTGGTTTTTCTCCCGAGACAGCACTACGCACAGCTCTGCCAGGTCTGCTGGCTACGGGAGATTTGTTGGGTGGCTAAGAGGTCATGCTATTTTATCTGTCAACAGCAATGTGTGTCTACAACAGCACATGTGCAGCAGAGCTTGCATGAACTTGGGTTTCATTTTTAAGTCTCACACAAAGTATATTAATCCAACTCCTAATCTTACTTGTAAAACACTGTTGTCAAGGCCAAAAGAGCTTTCTACAAGCTAAATTTTGCAGCAAAATCTATTCTAGTCTGATGACATATCTGAAAATTTCGTAACTAGGTAAAACTTTCCACTCACTTACTGATATTCATCACAGACAACTACTAGCGCTTCAGTCTAGACAGATTTTTCTGGGAGTAGGAAGGAACTGCTTGTGCCTGCCTTTTCATTAGCCTCCAGGGTACAATTTGTGATCATGAATATCACATGCCCTCGGCAATACAAAGAATGGGTGGGATATCATTACTATTGCTTACAAATTTTTGTCTTGAGCTGAGATTCCCAAGGAGGAAGTGTGGCTCAGAACAGGATCGGGACAAGATGCTTTGTGTCTCAATACCTTGTATGTAAAACATAGTGCTTCGTTACCTTCAAGGGGTAAAGGAGATATAAAATCAGCTCGTGCCAGTGAGGTATTTCCCTACTGCAGTGGTAACACACAGACAAGCCATGAAAAGCTCTGCCTGCAATTTGGCAGCATTATGTTTTTGCAACATCAAAAATTTAATTAGTAAATCCTCATGATGAACAAGCACTGACAGGTTGCCATCATTCATCCTACTACCTTCCTCCACTATCATTTTTTTCTCCCCCCAATGCCATTCCTTGCACTGACACCATGCCAGTTGCCTGGAGCAGGACTACAAATCTGCTGAAAAATGAGTGAAACCCCACCTGCAAAAATCCACTGAGAAGCAAAGCAAGGCTCCCTACCAGACAGAGTTTGGGGTCCCTTCATTGCTGCTGAAGCTCTGAGAACCTGAACTTCAGCAGGTCTGTTCATCATATGATACCACCACTTCCATCATGACACCTGCAAATTTTGGTGAACTGTTGGGGTGTTTTTCTAATCAAAGAAACTGATAGTCTCTCATCGTCCCACACACGGAAGCATGGTTCCTAGGTTTCTCCTCTTTCGTCTGCTCCCTCCTTCTTCTCCAACTGTACTTTCCCAGTTCTTTCTCTATACAAAGCACTGGTATGCCTTCAGGCTGAGTGAATGTTGTTTTGCATTAAAGAAAGCAACAAAACAAGAAAGACCAAAGAGAGCTCTCTGGGTCTCCCCCAGAGAGCCATTCTCGGCCATGATGCACTGGCTACCCCTCAAAACAGGGTAAGAGCGTGCAAAATCAGGAATGTGGATGAGAGCCCTGAAATGTGCAAAGGAGGGGAGAGCACGGCCAGTGCAGGGACCAGCCTGAGGCACACTGGCTCTTTGGCTGCTGCCTGGGAAGGGAAGGCCAGGAGGTACCTCCTGTGTGTGAGGGTGCCTGCCTGTGTCACACTGTGCTGTCCTGTGAGCAAAACAGCTGCAGCAGCTCCTCAGCCTTACACCGGAGACTGCCTGTATCGATGCCTGTGGTAGAAGGATCAATCCCAGTGCCATACCTGAGGATGTGCCACCTGCTCTGCTCCATTACATGGGCTGAGGATGAGCCTGCTCCCCGCTGCTGGCTTGGGTAGAGTGCTAGCATCTCCCATGGCCCTCCACTCCTGCTTTGGCCCTTGGAAAACTACCTACTGTGTATGCTGAGACTGGACATAGTCATGGGACTCCCATGAGTCCCAGCACTCCTGAGAAATTCTCTCAAACCTTTAGTGGATTTGATTAATATAATTTTCAGAGGTGGACTTTTGGGATTTTGCTTTAGAGGAACTGAAGTGTTCCTGTCCCTCAGAAGTCCCTGTCTATTACAGGAACCTCTTTTGATAGGTGAGAGTTAAAGTCTCTCAGCAGGGCAAGCAGTTAATCTCAGTCATTACGCCCTGGAAGGCAGCGAACCAGCAACCTGTGTCAGAAACTAGTTGTGTGTAACATCATGTAGTGAAAGAGCATGTTGGCAGGAGAATGAGTAAATGGAAGACCTATTCCTCCCACTGCCTTTGCTCAAAATGTCACTGTGGAAAGATTGCGTCGCTTCTTTGCATTTTTGTTTTGCTAGCTATAAAATGATTATCCCTTTGGTCCATTTATATAAAACACCAATATAGTATCATTTCACCTGCTTGCCTCCATAGAGCCATTTGCAATCTGGTAAAATGGTATTGTCTAAATGCTAACTGGTATAAAATGATGTGGAAACACTGAGAAGATAATATTTGCTGCAATTTGATGGGAGTAAAGGTGCTGTAACGAACCCAGTGCCTGTTCTTGACAATTCTGTTCCAAGCAAGAACCTTTGCTTTTCAGCTAGGTTGATGGAAGACAGTCTAGAAGTCTTATCTTGCACTCTGTTTTGATCCTACAGCTGTCTCCAACCTTGATGCAGAGAGCAAACTGAGTGTCTATTACCGAGCACCTTGGCATCAGCAAAGAAACATCTTTCTCCCCTCCACGAGACCGCCCTGCGTGGAGGAGCTGCACCACCACGCCAAGCAGCACCTGCGAGCCTTGCGCAGAGGTAGGTGCTCCCCACGCTCCAGCCCCACACACCTAACACCTCTCCATGTCCACTGCAGGCAGCAGCAGGATGCTCAGGCACAAGCACACAGAACTGTGGGCACTGGTCTCCACTGGGATTTAGGTACTCAGGCTAAGAAATCACAGAACTGTAGAATCACAGAATGTTTTGGGTTTGAAGGGACCTTAAAGATTATCTAGTCCCGACCCCCTTCACAAGGGCTGAAACTGGAGCCCAGTTGCATTAGTCTCCACAAAAACTGAGCTTTCTGCTCAGGGCTTCCAAGCATGATACTGAAGAATGCCTGTGTCCTTTAAGAGTGGCAGCTGAAAGTCAGGTGATAGATGTCCTGGACAGCTTGGAAGGGTTGGGCAAGTATCCCTTTCCCAGGCCAGGGAACATTTTCTGACATTGCCTAACAAACTGCAGACGTGTAGCCTCAAAGCAACACAGAGAGGAAGCAGGAGCAACAGGGTCATAACCAGGCTCCTGGATCCCTGCCATAAAGTGAATTTACTAGATGCAAACATCTGGATGGTCCTACAACAGCACATTAAAGGGAAGGCAAAAGATGGGGAAAGGTCAGTTTTCACCGGGAACCTAACCAAGGGAAAATTATTACCAGGACACAAGTCAAAGCAGGCAATCAAGCCTGTCTTTCTCCTGTGCCATCAGGAAGGAGAAAATCCATGCAGGTCACACTTAAAATGTTCAGCAGCAGCCTCCTGTCTTGAAGTGTTTCGCACCAACACCTCTAAATGCCTTGCTCATTTATTATTGTTACTAGCTTATAATAATAATTGATTACTTAGAACTGCAGAGCATCTGTTACCTGGATAAGATGCTCCAATTAATTACCACATTTGACCGTCTCTGCAGGTTTTAGGTCAGGAACACACTGTGGGTGCAGTACATCTTCATAGCATGGCAGAGAGTGGTACAGCCAAATTGCAACCACAGTAGTGCTGGAGTAGAGCAGAAGTTCTTTTCTGTTCTCAGCAGCTCTGCTTTGCAGTTGTCCCAGAACCAGGCTGATCTTTGCCTGCCATCTTGTGGGCAGGAGAAATCCTGACAACAGCACGGGAAGGCAGCTCCAAAAATGTCTCATAATTTTTTAAGTTACAAATCTCAGATTTGGCTATTTCCCATCCTCCACAATTAATGGCAGCTTGTCATGTGCTGCTTTATCTTATTTTCCAAATAACTGCATATATGGGGATGAAATTTTAATCTGAAATTTACTCTAAACATGTTTATTGTGTCTCAACTCTATCTTCTATCAGAATTTCATTATCTCTTTATCTGTTTAACCAGAAGCAATTAAAACTAAGTGTTAGGTCAGAAATCGGCTATGCTAGCAGCAAACATTGTTGACTGGATCATAGCTAGTGGCGCAGGTGAATTTATTATCTCCTTCCAGCAGCACTCCATGCAAACAGCAATTATCTGTCACCTAAAATTAGAGATGGGAAGTCCATGAGCATTCTCCCATTCACTTGGAAGGTTCCAGAGACTTGGGACTAATGCTGGAAGGGGACTGAGTATTTTGAGCCCATAGTGAAGGAAGATTCCTGTGGGCCTAGGGTGAATAAAGATCTTGACTTTTCCAGGATGATCTCCTTCATGCTGTAACCTGAGCATTACCACTGCAACAACCTTCATGATGTCAAGCCAATGCTCAGGACCTAGCACTGCCATGCAGCCACGGAAAAAAATCCCACATGGAGCTCTGTTTCTTTTTTTCCCCTCAGAGCGATACTTTTTATATAGGTAGAATGCAGGCGTTACTGCGCCTCAATATTTCAAGGCAACAGGAGCTGCAGGTTCCTGTTGGAAACCAGGTCTTGGGTCTCAAGTGCCTCCTTTGTCTCTTGGGATAAATGGTATAAATCTCATTTGGGGACAATTTAGCTTCAGTGCATATGCTGGGCTGTGTTGTATGGGCATTGCTCTTTTGGGCACACGGATGTCCAGTAAGTGCTTCTCCCCTTCAGGTGCAACAGGGAGCATTTGTACCAGTCACTGGGGAAGAGGAGAACCTTTGTCTTTGGAGTCCACTGTCCTGTACCTGTCTCTGTTGTGCTGTAAATAGAGATATCGTATGTTTTTAACACTTTGAAAGACTCGTGTCTTTTCTCTCATCCAAAACAGAACATCGAAGCCGAGGCGACAACAGAGAGCAAAAAGTCCAAGGCCCCATTGCTGTGGTGGCTCCCCCGTTTCCTCCCTTCCCTGCAATCTGCAGCCAAAAGAGGCACACGATAAAGGACAGGCACTTGCTACCAGTAAGTCTTGCACTACAGGTACCACACACGGACACGCTGTTAGCACGGTGGGACCCAAGCGTGACAGTGCTTCACAAGTGCTCCCTTCCCCAAGCCGGGGCAGGCACAGAGAGCTGACCTTAAAGACTGTCAGCAGCGTAACGCAGGTCACAGCTTCCAGCAGCCAGCCCCAGGGTGGCTGTTTTCAATCAGAAATCTCTTATTTTTCACCCGTGGCCAGCACACATGTGCTTTCTTTCACACACTCTTCCACAGTCCTTCACATTCGCCACTCAGGCTGTAGAGCCTTTGAGGACCCTCTCGTAATTTCAGAAAGTGCTGTAATTTCAGCCCTGGCATTAGCATTGACAGGAGCCAAGAGCTCAAGGGCTTTGAGAGCCGGCTTGAGGCTTGTGTGTGTGCAGATAGGTTGAGGAGCATGCCCCCAGCTACAAGGAGATACACTTTCCATAGTCCTGTTTTGCAATGTTCATCTCCATGCAGTTTTTTCAGATGTTCCATGTCTCACGTGTCCTTGCAACCAGCCAAGCAGGAACTCCAGCTGAAGATCTGGTCCTGTATGTCTGTGCTGACTTGCCACTGCTGCATTAATTTGAAATCAAGTTAGTGTTGACAATATGGTATTTATCATTGTTAAAGGAAATGTGCTAGATTCACAACTTTTAACTCTGATTAGGTCCATAATTCCCTCTGGCTTCAGCTGGGCTTTGGTACTTCTGTGGCTCTGAGCATTTTACTCACAGAAGTGTCATAGTAGCTACATTTTGCCCTGTACTGAGAGCCATTGCATTATTTAAAAGCCATAGGTCAGACCTGGACTTGACTTTTAAGTGAGGCGTTTGTCTAATGCCAGCCCTCAGTGGGGTGGTAATAGATCTGTTTGGCACCTGCCAGTACAGGGGCACTGGCATCTTGAGAGATACTACACCTGTGAGTACATTATAAGCTCAGTGATGATTCAGTAACTACACTGACTCATCACTTAACTTAAAAATCCAAGTGCATTCATCCTAATCCATTATATTAACCATATTTAAATACTATAAAGCTAAAGCACTCACAGTGTAAAAGACTCAATGTAAACGAGTCACACATGCCCAGGGACCAAAACATCAGCTAATCACTCCATAGGAAAAGTTTTGTTTCTCATTTAGAAAGCATGAAATACATAATAAGATTCGGATTAGTTTGACTGTTCTGGCTTTTTGGCTGCTTATCTGGCTAATTTTGAGGACAGCACCGCCATCACTGCAGGCTTTGAACAGGTTAAATTTGCAGGCCTTGTGATTCAACTTAAAGAAGATATCCTGATGTTAAAGGACAGCATAGAAAAGAGTTTGAAGACAGAAAGAAGAAACAGGATTACCTGTCTCTTCTTTATAAGTGATCATCAAAGCTAGTGCTGTTGTAGGGTCATTGAAAGGTAATGGGAAGGTGATGCCATGTTAAGGATCAGAACTAGTTACAGATGATAGTTTGGGCAGGCTATTGAACATAAAGCTTTCTTAGTATCAGATGGGGAACAAGGCATCTCTTTTGAAATTGCATACAGAGTGCTTAAAGGCCTGAATCTTTGCTGTGTTTGGAAAACAACCAGTGCATTTTAGACATTACTTCCATCTGTGGAACACAAAATAATAACAAATAGTGAGCAACTCTCTGAGTCTTGTATTAGTTGACAAAATTAAGTCATGCTGAATGCAGATGTTTTGGCTGTATCTGAAAGTCTACCTTTTTATTGCCAAGACAGAAAATATTAAGCTTTGTGCCCACCCATATCAGACCTCCTTTTGGAAGCTGACCGGGTTCAGTGTTCCCCTAAGGAGAAGCTAACAAGAGCTGCTTGGAGAGCTGTTGTTCTATTGATTTCAAGGCATCTGGCAATGTTCTGCTTTGGAAATTGCAAATACACCACGGCCAGAGTACTTCAAAGTGCCTTGACCCATTTCTGAGAAAACCCCTTGTTAATGGGGCAACTTAAAAATTAAAGAGACTAAGGCAAGATGAAGCTGCACATGAGTGTTCTGTCTGGCAGAGGTTGATCAGAGATTTTTACAAGACACTGCAACAGTGAATAGCTAATTGATATTGTGCCAGCCTTCACGATTTAGTGATACCATTACAAGAGAAAGTTGAGAATGTTCTTATTGGCTAGCTCGCTGTTTTTGGCATAAGCTTTTTGACATCTGCAAAAGTTTATCTGCTTCAGGGACTGTCGGTAATGTTTGATATCTGATTCCAGTTGATGGTATCATCTAGTAGTCAATGAACTAAAGATGCTACGTCCACAAGAATTTTTATTCATGGCATAGCAATATTTTGCTACTTTGCTATTCCACTCTTCTGATGCATTGGGAAGGTGCTGAAGGGAGCAATACTACACAACAAAAAAAAACCCTTTCTGTGTGTCTTTTAAATTAGGAAAGAGATCAACAAGAAGCTGGGAAATTTTTGAAAGTTACAGGGTCTGACTTTTCCAAACTGACTATCTAAGTTAAATGCATGTATTAAGATACTCAAATAAGAAACTTGATTTTGAGGAATGTTCCAATTACCACTGTGAGACCTGCAGGAACTACCACTACTAAAAGTTACTGAGAAAACAGGTCCCCTATATCTAAGACGAGACAAGGCTCCCCATATGTGTACCTTTTGCTGCTGTTTTTATTGCTACCAATTAGGTGGCTATAAGCTCTTCCAAAGATCTTGCATATCGTAAAGTAAAACTAGAGAAAATCAATCACAACAGATGAAGATTCACTTTTAATCACAACTATGTTTACAAGGAGAAAGATGCCAAAGTCCCACGAACTCCAGGAAAGGACAAATGAATTCAAGTTCAAAGCAAGTATTGCCAGTGTTAACAGTGCTGGAAAGACATTTTGGACTGTTCCATCACAAGATCATTTTGTTGTGGAGAAAGAGTAGAGAACTAGAAATGGCATAGGCTCTTCCGTGTCTACTCTTGTTACAGGAAATTCCCTGATTTGCCTGATGAAAGGTCCACTTAGCCCAAAGGCCAGAAGGGGATCCTTTAGGAAAGAGGATAAGGACAGGGCATGGTTTTATACTGTTTATTGTCCCATGATTTATCCTTCTAGTTTCATACAGAAACTGGTTACAGAGTTCCTGAGCCAGAGATCACACACAGAATAATAGCCGCCAGAGAACCTCTCTGTGTTGACTGTGAGATTTGTTTAATCCAATTTTTTTAGCAAATTTACACCTTCAGCCTCAACAGCATCCTGTGACAATGACTTTAAAAATCTGTATGAAAATGTAGCTTTTGTTTGTTTCAAACCCAATACCTCATAATTTCATCGTATCCCTTCTGGTTCCCAGACTATGAGAAACAGTAAGCATTGCTTTCTCATTCCCTTTCTCCATTCTCCCCATGGTTTTGCAGACATGACTTCACTTCACTTTCCTATCCATTCCAGTCATTCATTTTTAAAGCTGAAAAACTGGCATTCTTAGTCTGTCTCTACACTAAAGAAATACACAACAAAACACATTTAAAAGTATCATTCATTCAGGCCTTTTTGACAATGAAGAAAAAGAAGAAAATACCAAACCAAACCAAAAATAATCTGAGAGTATGAGAAAGTTACGGACTTGCTAAAATGAGGACAATATTTCTTACACGTGTTCCCATGACAACCCTGCCTGTAGCACTGCTGAGGCCAGTCACTGAATGTGAAGATGCTGTGTCATTCCAACTGCATTTCAGACTTCTTTTTAATTTTTTCTGCTTTTTTTTTCCTTGGGTTTCCCCAAGTCCAGACAGCAAGGCTCTGAAATTTCAGTATTTCAGTTCAGAACATTATGAGACCACACTTTCTCAATCCCTGCGTGGCACAGCTATTATAATAAAACCAAGGAGATCGAGCAAGGAACTCAATATTTGGAAATTTAAATTCACAATTGCACAAATTTCAGTGTCAGGTTATTCATAATTATAATCTGAGCTGGAATCTAAGGGACAAGAAGCAGGAGGGTTTTTTCCAGACAGAGTTTTTCCTCTCCTTGAGGCCTCAGCTAGAGCAAATGTGAGGGGAAAATAATGCATTGGGTAATTTTATTGCATCTCCTTGCCATTTCAAAAATACTCCGTATGGTCTGTTTTAGGATGCTTTGTACAGCAAAGGAAAGCAAGTACAACTGAATATACTAACTTTCACACAGTTCTGTGCTGAAGCCAGATGAAGCCTCAGTGAGAAACAACTGAGTTAAGGGACAGGCGTGAGTTGGGCTCTGCACTTTCTGTGTGCAAATCCTCTCTGAAGCTGTTAGAAATAAAACCTACCTGACATCATTCATCAGACTGAACTTGTATAGCACTATTTGTGCAATGAGCCTAATACCTACTACCCTGTATTGTGGGATGTTTATTTTGTACCTTTGTCTGCTGAAATGCCACGTGTGGTATGACTTCTGTCACAAAACATGTCTCAGTTTTGTCTTTACCTTGTCAAAACACCGGAGCAATACATTAAGCGTTAAAGGATTGTCAGTACTTTAGCTGATCGCATTTGTGATGCTCCAAAAGAAAAGAAAACACCCACAAGCAGATAAAATAAAAACTTGAGGAGAATGAAACATACAGAAATATAAACACCGGGAGCAGGCAGGTGAGCAGGGTTGTGATTTGCAGCAGAAATAGCACGGTCAGAAATGTTCCCATTATTTTCTCTTCAGCATCAGTTGATTGTGTTAGAAAGCTGCTGTATAGTTACAAATTTCTAATTAAGTAGTCAACTGTGCTCCGAAAATACTGGAAAGCTGGTAGCCTTTTGTTAGTATTTCTTCTCCTTTCTCTAGACCTTTAGTTTTTTTAGCATGTAAATAAATACCATTTTCCTTAACTCCTGTGAGTTAAGGAAGTAGCAGGCTCTCCATTTCACAGGCAGAGAGAGGGAGACCGAGGGGTTTCAACCAGAGCCCCAGGAGTCAGTACTGTACTCAGTGTGAATTGAACACTAGTTCACACTTACTCTACATGTTGCCTTTTCAGTGCATGAATGACTGTTCTCAAATGAGATGTCAGGATGTACTGTACATCTTATTTCTGTGCTCCCATAGGGTGAAAGAAAACTGTATGCATGTTCTGTTTGCTGGAGACAACAGAATATATAAAGCTTGCAGATGCTGAAGCTACATGCTGATGCTCTGCTTGGGTGATTATCACCCACTTTATTCATTAGGTTATCCTGGGAGGGAAATTTCCCCCACCTTCTGCAACAGAAGCCTGAAGTCAGAAATCATATTGATCCCTTATGCGTTTTGTTAGCTGCAGCTTTTAGGCAGCAGGAGTCAGAAATAATCCTCTGGAGAACAGCTCTGTGCAGCAGCATGCACCAGCCTCCTCCTGCCCTCGCCAAGGCTGTGCCAGCCCTGTGCTGCTGGGGGCTGTGACTCTGCCACCTAAATCTCTTGTGAGATAACACCTTGCCTGCCTGATCAAACACAGCTGAAGGGGAAGGAATCAATTCAGCCATGTCTAAATTCAACAAACATGGTGAGGATAAATGCTCTTGATGAAGCTTTAGCATTCTCAATCTTTAATTAACTGAGGAAAAATTGGTTCTTTATTCTTGGGTTTATGTTTTTCCCATTACTATTGCTTTGAGTTCCATAGGGCCTGTGCACTAATTTTGAAATCCCAGAATCTCCTGTAAGGCAATCACCATAGGTAACACAGGCTAGGTACATGATTTAACACAAATTATGCTTCTTGAACCAGTCTTTCCTATATGTTGAAGATGTCGAACAACAGTCATGTCTCAGAGGTTTGGGGGATGGAAAAGAGAAGAGAGGCAGAAGTGGTATTTTTGTCCTGTTACTGACCCATTCATTGCCTTCTCCATATCCCAGCTCTGGGACAATAAATGGGGCAGACTCCTAAATTGCCAGGCTGGCAAGTTTGTCAACTGCTGATTTGCTTCTTTGTCGCCAACCTGATGGTATTTTAACATTTTGATTCATTGAAATGGTTAATCATGAGTCCTGACTTAGATATGTGCAAGTAATGCTCTTCCTAAAATCAGGGTGAGAGTGTTCAGGAGTGTTTAATCTCACCCCAAGTTAAGTGCTGAAGGAAGGTGAGCTGAATTACTCCTCAGCAGAGCCGTTCTCTCTTTCTCTACAGGGGAAGCTCTGTTGACTAGTTCAGACTTGGGCATCTGACTATTTTGTTGTAGTGCACAGAAACCAAAGACTTTCACGCTGAAGTGACATGGAGCACTGAGAAATCAGATCACGTGCATATGCAACAAGATTTTTACTGCAAGGCAGTTTCACGAGCACAATGGCACCTCTGCAAGTGAGGTTGATGGGATAGCTCAGGAAATAAAACTGTTCACATATGTCAGTGACAAATCCCTATTCAAGCAATTATGCACCAGTTTAGTTTCAGAGCAATCTTAGCCCATTAAAGAAAAATGCACATTTAAAGTATTCTGGCTTTGTATTTAACAGAATCATTATCACTGTTTCTGTTTGCCAAGCACACCCACACAAAAGAAATTCACTTTTAAAACTGCCTAACTTCAGATTTGCCCATCAAATATAAGCCTTGGGTTTATAATAATTTCTTGCTTAATTACGTGTTTCCTCAGGACATTTAGAGATATTCTGGTCTTTTGAGTGATAGAGGACTTTTGAAAAGCGACAGCTCACTCCCTTCCCCAGCATGGAGGTGTTGAAATGCTGAGGCTGCTGCTCTGTGCCAGCTCTGTGCCTCAGCTGCCCCAGCGATGGGCACCATGTGGGAACAGGCACTAAGACACCTCAGGACCCGTTAGAGAGGCAGTGGTAGCACCAGCTTTCTCAGGAGCACAACGGTGACAGCAGAAAATGAAGTTTTGCCGGTCACCTTCATTTTTGTCCTATCTCTAATGATAGGAACCTACCTAGGAAGTTTGTCCTGCCATGCTTAAGCAGGGGCCTGAGTCTTTGGCACATCAAAGGATGGCTGGAGGTGCATGGAACCAGTCAAGTGTTTCCTCAGAGGCACCTGGCAGAGTGGCACATGGGTGAGGTAGGAAAGTGCTGCACTGATAGGACAGGCAGATGGGTAACCAGATCTTGCTTGTCTTGACTGTAGCCCACACTGCTATCTCTAAGACCAAAGCTGAGGTCCTGCTGTTTCTCTCCTGGACAGGTTTGCCCCTGAGTGGCTTGGAGCTGTGCTTGGAGCTCAGGGCAGGAGGTCCTTCCTGCCCTCTTCTTCTTGTGCACTGACAATCACAAGCCATGGGATATTGCAAAGATTTTCATGTCCTGAACTCTTGTCACCTCAGCAGCATTAGTCTCCCTGCATCTTGACCCTCCCCAGAGATCCTCTAGCACCTTCCATGAGGAAGTTCAATTTCAAGCATCCTGGTAACTGCAGTCAGTCTGCTTAGAGCAGGTGACTGGAAACTTGGTCAGAGAACCAAGCACAAAATCATCCTTGGGTATCCGAGGAATAAGTAGACTGAAATGGTTGATGTATTCAGTATCTCCACAGCCTTTGTTGCATGAACAGAGGTGTTGCTCCTGAGATAAGGACTTTTCCCAGCTTGGGAGAACTGGTTTTTCACTGGCATGGGCAGAAACTAAGCTGCTGGAAATGTTCACTGGGAACAGCTCTCTTGATTTCCCTACTCTGCTCTCCTGTAAGGCTTATGGACGGCTCATCTGGAGGCTTCCCATGGGTACATGGGAACCAGGGAAAAGATGTTGTATATCCAGGAAGAGAATAGGACGAGATGGAGGATTAGGCCTTTTGAGACTCACTACAGCTTTTTTTCTTGAGAGGAGACCATCTCATGCAAAGTCTTTCAAACCGAGGTTTGTAGTTCATCTGCCACAGCAGTGTTGATAATTATTGATAATGATTGATAATGATTGGGAGGAAAAACATTCATAGAATTATTTGACATTATTAGTCTGCTAACTAATGCAGGGAGAGATAATAACCCCTACCAAGAAACATGTGCTGGAGATTTCCAGGGGGCTCAACAGACCTGTTTTCTTTCTCTCTTTTTTTGTTTGATTTCCTACTTCAAAAGAGGTCAGTTGTTCTTCACTCCTTGGTTTTGAAAACTGGACATTATAACAAACAAACCGGAGTTTCTGACAGAAGAGGATTTTGGAAGTGTAGGGATTCAGGAAGACCCAGGATGTTGTGGCCATCGCTGTTTGTCCTTTGAAGTGTTACAAAAAGTGACAAAAAGCCAATTGGCAATTGTCACCCTGACACAATGACTGCAACCTTAGAGAAGTAGCGATATCATCAGAAACACATAGCAATCAATGAATTTGATAAATCACTATCAGCATCATTATTTATATCCATTTCCTTAAAACTGAAAAAAAAATTGAAAAAAATTCCCTTATATTATTAAATAATTCACATTTATAATGTAATTGGATATGCATCTTGCACTGATTCAGCTCCAGGCAGAACACAGTTTGAGTTACCAAATCAATACAAGGCATTCTTGGGACAATTTAAGCATGTCTGTACAAGAAGGTTGAACCAATTTCACTGCAGCTTTGTCTAATCCAAGTATGCAAAATCAGCACAGACTTCACAGGGGTCCAAACCAATCTGTTGTGGGAATAAACCCATCAGTAGGAAACAGGGTGAAAATCTCTGCTCATTTTGGCTCTGATGCTAATTTATCCAGACAAAATTATGTGCTTTTACCAGAATCGTTATGTGTATGTTTTTAATTTTTTTTTTTTTTCCACATTTCACATTTATAGTTTAACAGCACCCGTTCGCCCTCCCCAATTGAGTGTTGCCACATGACCCCCTGGAGTAGAAAGGTACTGGAAAAACAAGCAATCCTCAATTAACAGCCCTGTCTCACTCTTCTCCCTTCCAGATCCTAACCCTTCCTCTTGCTTGCTTTTCACTTGCTAACTCTACTGTGCTAAAAGAAGCCATTTCTGTTCTTCTCATGTCAGTAAGACACAATAATAACTTTTTTCCCCCTTCTTTCATTCTTCACCTTGGATGGGTTTCAGGAGCTCAAGGCCACAAAGCTGCCTCCCCCTATCACCTCCTTTAAAAGGCCTGAACTCGGACAGACTCAATAGCGTTAGCAATTGTGTTTAATTCCCTTGCCATGTTTTGCAACTGCCTCTTCTTTTTTTCCTAAATGGTAAGAAACGGTTTGGACAATGCCACACTGACAGCAGGTATTTATTCTCTGGCCATTTGGTGATGCCACTGTTTGGAGAGGAGGAGCTCTGGCAGCCAGGGTCACTTTGCCCGCTTTGTCCAGCACTTCATTGTCATCCAGGCAAGGATGAATTCGGCAACAAATGAAGCGTTTTTAACTGTGTGTGTGTGTGTGAGTGTGAGTGTGAGTGTGTGTGTGTGTGTCCCCACGTGCCTGTGCGTGTGTGCAAGGGTGGGTTTTTTTGCATGCATGCATCAAACTTAGGGCGGGGGGGAGAGTTACCTAGGAAACAAAGTCTTTTGTGCTTGAAGTTTATATGAGCTATTCACGTCTGCCGGGAATCGGCACAAAAGCTGCAGGCAGAAAGAAGGCTGCAATGTTTGACTGAAATCCTACGTGGGAAAAGGGGGTTTTCTGCGGGCGGGAGAAGAGGAAACGCGCGTTGTCTTGGGTCTGGGGGTGCTGCAGGAGGTGACACTGACGAGGTAAGTAAGTGCCCTCCAACAGTTTAAATAGTAGCTGCCGAGTTAAGGTCTTTAATGCTTTTGGAGCCGGGACGTAAATGCTGTTTGGCAAGCCTGAGATGGTTAATTCTCCCAGGATTTGTGAGGAGCCTGGGCGGGGGAATGGCAGAAGTACAATGGCAGACAGGGCATGATCCTGCGGTGTTCAACACCCGCCTGCTCAGTGCTCTGCCGTGGCAATGTACAGCAACATTTTATCTTTGCCCAGTTTGCTACCGAAACTAAAACTGGCAAATAAAGTGTAAACAGCAGGCATGAAGGAGAGAATGCTGGCAGTTAAGCAGCTGGGAATTCAAGACTGAAGAGAAAGCCAGTCTGAAAGGGACTGCACTTCATTTTTAAAAAATGAGAGGCAGACAGATGTCCTGAGCTGGCCAAACAGTTGTCACAGCTTACAGAAGAATGTATTAATGGAAGAAGGGAGGGAAATTAGGCAGAAAAAGGTAAAGGTAAGTGTTTCTCCCTTCTGTCCCTTCCAAACAAAACAGAAACTTTTTTTTTTTTTTGCAAACAAAGAGACCCCCAAACCCAATTTGGCAGCCAGCACCACATGAAAATGCACTTGCTTTATTTCTCTTTGCAAAACAGGGTGCTGGGGAATTTGTTGTTTCTTCCAAAAGAAAACAAACCATCTGCGTTTCTTCCATGCTGTTTACTTTTCTCTCTGTTTCCTCATCTTCAGCATCTAGTATTTCTTGTAGTATGCTATAAAAATATACATGGTTTCTAAATAATCTTTTGAATTTCTTCTGGTGGTGGCTACTCTTTTCTTTGGTTGTTATCCCCCTGTCCCAGCACTGTCAACACCTGCCACGTCCCACCACACAGCTGTTGGATGACTGTACCGTGGTCTGCTCTTGGTCTGCGTCTGTACAAATGAAATGCAAATGGTTTTTCCCAAGTACGGAGGGGTCTTATTTAAAACTCTGGACCTTCTGATGCTTGAGTGAATGGTTATATGAGGCCAGTTGCAGTTGCAAATGAGAACTCACATGTTTAATGCTTGTGGTAACTGAGGACACGCTTGCCATGGCTATGCTGAATGCAGGATGTGCCCCTTCTGACAGAGGAGATGGCCTGTAAATATCACTGTAAATGTGCTGAGTTCCAGTATGTTGAGGTGTTTTTCTCCTATTAGCAGGATGTTAAGTTTCCATTGGAGAATGGTTGGTGCTGTGTGGCTTAGCTAGAACGATTCCTTCCTGCATCCCTGTAATTGATTTCTGATTTGTGTGTCTGCTTTGTTTCAAAATTAGCCTTGTGTGCCTGAATGGGAGACACTGATTTTGAATGTATTCATTTGCAGTCCCATCCACCAGAGGACGAAGATACAGATGTCATGTTAGGGCAGAGGCCGAAAAATCCAATACATAATATCCCTTCTACACTGGATAAACAAACCAATTGGAGTAAAGCACTACCTCTCCCAACTCCAGAGGAGAAAATGAAACAAGATGCCCAAGTGATTTCTTCTTGCATTATCCCCATCAATGTCACTGGTACAAATCTCTTCTATTTCTTTTTGTATTTATTGCATGGTTCAAGGGAGGTCAAGTACTTATTTTGTTTAATTTATTTGAAGTCACAGGATTGTGCAGTCTCGGGGAAAAGACCCTAGCTTGAAGATCTAGTTTCTGAAAGACAGTGGGCTAAATTCATCCCTTATGCGTGACTGCTGGAGTCGCCGAAGCCACATCTAGGATTAATTTGGCCCATATTTTCAGAGTCATGTTATATGGTGTAACGTAACCCTAGTTCCCTGTATAAACAATGTACTTTTGTTGTGTGTATAACCTACAATCTGTATTAACAAAGACCTCAAATAACTTCTTGAATGTAGCTGACTGAAATAATGCAGAAAGCCACCAAAATTAATCATATGATTATCATGTGTAGCAGGAGAAGAGAAACTAGAGAATGTAGGCTACTATTTGCAGTGCTTTAAACATGCAAGGCATGAATGTGTAGCATGCAAACCATCGCTCTGAGATCTCTTTACATGCTGCTATGCTAAAGGTATAGTAATGCCATTTTCTCTTATTTCTATAACATTTGGATATATTTGACTAGATTTATTTGACGGAGAACTTGTTTATAGAAGCAGCAGGTATATCACTTATTAAATGTGATGATGACTTATTTCCAGAATCAAAAATCAGGTTGTTTTTCTCTTTCTCTTTTTCTCTTTCTTTCCTTCCAGAGGGCTATGGTAAACATAAAAAGTTGATCTGAGTTTTCCTCAATAATATTTTCAAGTACCAAGTTTTTATTAACTTAAGAGCATAAAGTGGGCTAATTTCCACAGTTACAGACTTAAATGTAAACAATCAGGAAAAACGCAGGGGGCTTTCAGTTAACCTTCATTCTCCAGAGAAAATACTTGTATGTAATTCTATTTTCCCAGTAACTGGGGGGTTGGGGTAAGGTCACAGCCCCTCACCTCCCATTGTTCTTCCCCATGTCTATCAGTGTGGCACAAACCTTCCTGCAAGACAGGCTGTAGGATTCACCATGGTGCTGGAGAGGACTGTGTGCCCAGTCCAGCTTCAGCTCACAAACAAGGCTCTTGGGCTTGCAGCACGTCTGTCTTACAGCATCACGGTGACACGTCCCCATCTGCTCCACGATCAGCTGCATGAATCCTCCCAGTGACAGCAACACAGTCCCAGTTCCCCTCCGTCCTGGCAGAGGAGGTGACACTGCACAGTGCCACCAGCTCTGCCTGCCTGTAGTGGGCAGCCAGGAGTGGGTGTCCCTTTCTCCAGGACAGTGGTCTGGCCACAGGAGGACAGGCAGCTGGCCGGGAGAACTGCCTGCATACACCCTGCTGGGCTGCAGGTCGGAAGCCAGCTGATCATGGTCATAGGTTGGGCACTGCCACTGGAAATCCCCATGGAAAACCATAGATAATGGGGCATATTTCCACGAGGTAAAGCTGGTGATAAATTGATGCTCCTTCTAGTTTCAATATAGGACCCTAACCAGTGCAGGCTTTCTAACAGGGCTAATGTCACCTAATGCAGCCAGAGGACAGTTAGGTCTGGGACCAATGTTAACTTTTCCAGTAATAGCCATTTTTGCCTAGACTCCACCTGCCATACATTGGAACCAAATTTCCACTGATCAGTTTTACAGATCAAGAATGGTATGTAATCTTCTGGATGTTTATGTGTATCATTCTCATTAGCACTAATGGGAATAATTTGTATGCGTCACGGGGAAGAAATACCCTCTTCCACTTTCCTCTCGGAGATGACCCCCGTGCATCTGGCACACAGAGCATGTTCGGCTAACTCACAGTTGCTGGAAAACCAGCAATGATGCTGATTGACTTTTTGTTTCAAAGAGTTTGCTTTTAGTTCTCTCTGTTTTTGTTTTTTAAGCTTCTCCCAACCCTGAGAAATGTTCACTTTTTTGAAAATGATTGTTGTTGGAGTTTACAGCACTTTTGTTCCATATTAAAGAAAGTTCTTCCTCTGCTTATTCCAGGGGCATTGGTGGTTACAGGACATCTGTCTGAAGCCTCTATTTCACTGTAGTAGATTTCAAGAAGAACTTTTACAAGAAAGTTACTTTTTAATGTTTTACATTGTTATGTAATGTAATATGTATGTGTATGTCTGTGTATAATTATGTTTTCTATAATTATACGCTATTAAAATAGAGCTTCTTATCAGGATTTTTTTTTTTCCTTTTGTTTGGTTTAGTTTGTTCGTTTTTCTTAAGATTACAAACCACTGTACCAGCAATCCTTATGTTAGTGTTTTTATGGACCTGGCACATTTTTTCCAACCTGTCTCATGTCAACTTTAGAGAGCGTGAGTGAGTGTACAGTTGTGCAAAAACCCAGCGCAGATAGGCACTGGCCTTCTGCTCAGCCTCCTTTTAACTTTATTTTGACTAGACAGTGTAAAATCAAACTGAAGGACACTTCCCTGTGCTAATGCCATGGAAACAAAAAGAAAACAAGGAATTCTCACCTATTCTGGATTAAGGTGGTCATAAACAAATGTACTCAAGAACTTGTGCTTCTAAATCTAAACTGAGGGTTCTTGACTGCGTGACCTGAGCAGACTCCCACCATGTGCTGCGCACATGGGAAAACCAGGCCACTTCCTGATGTATGCAAATAAATAGCAGCTCCTCATTAATGTCAGTCCTGGCCATGCGTCATTGTCACAGAGAATGCTCTCTAAACTTGCATGGTGACTTGGCCCCATTTTAGCTGTCTCCTTCCTTTTTGAAATGTTAGCTCCCTTGGCATATTGGTCTCCTAAGAAGCACCCAAC
Source organism: Pachycephala philippinensis (assembly GCA_013397055.1). Taxonomy (NCBI): domain Eukaryota; kingdom Metazoa; phylum Chordata; class Aves; order Passeriformes; genus Pachycephala; species Pachycephala philippinensis. Next base: position 25,618 of record VWZT01016398.1, on the reverse strand, counting down.
TACTGCAATATGGCATTATAACCTTAAAATGTTTTCTTACGCTTAGTTGCTTAAAATAAGTGAGGCTACAGGTGAACAGATAATGCTTTGCAGACAAGTTACTGTCATTGTCCCTATGACAGATGGATAAATAGCTGTAAGAAAGATGCCCTGCTACCAAGAGCTCTCTATTTGCCTTTCTGATTTTCTTTCCTTTTTCTGTTCTTTTTCTTTTCATGCCTTCTGTTATTTTTGGCAGACCAGGCTGCTGAGGGGGAGCTGGAATTAGATGTAAAACTGTGATATACTGTGATATAATTTACATAAGAGCTACATAAGGGCTCCCTTATGTTTATTCACAGGCTTAATCCAAGCTCACATACCTCCACTGTGTTCCAGCCATGAAAATTTGTTTACTATTTCTAAAGGCTAATGAGACCTATTTATGGGTTGCAGGAGTTGGTTTTGACAGAGAGGCTAGTATACGCTGCTCTCTTGTTCATTCACAATCTGTACTACAGCGGAGACGAAAGTTGAGGAGGAGGAAAACCATCTCTGGCATCCCCAGAAGAGTGCAACAAGAAATAGGTGTAGTATAAATACAAATCTTCCGTAGATAGCTTTCTAACCAACTTAAATTGCAGGGATATGAGCTGGTAGCTAGCCTTCCAAAGAAATGAAACCTTGAAAGTGTAAATGCGTGTGGAGTTTAGGAATGACATGTTTTGTTCTTTTGATTTATTACAGTAAGCAAAGCTATATTACTCCATATGGCCTTGAAGGATCGGGGGCCTTACTGAGTAATATAGATGTTCGTGTTCAGCTCTTATTGTGTAAATGTTAATCAGTTCTTTTTTTCTTTTTCATTTTATTTCTGTTATGAACCCATAGTTATGTGCATAAAAAGTAACTAGATTAAGTGAAAGTTTTTTCTTGCGTCAGGGGAGCTTAAGGTAAAGAACTGACAGATGTTACTCAGCAAAGTGCTGATGAGTTGTCACAACAGCTGGATAACTTAGATGAGTGGTTGAATATCCACCACAGATACAGCTGCTGGTACCCTATGGGAGCTTTGCTAAACCTTCCTTTTATTTATCACACTCCTCAATTCCTTCCTATTATTCTTTATCACCAAGAATATTTGCCTTAATTCTACCAAATTACCTCACTTTTTGTCAAGGTAAATTAGGAGCAACTCTGTTGGGGGCAAATTCAGTGTGAAATTCTTACTAACTCAAAACGAAACTAACAGAATTGTTATTTCTTAATGATCATCTGCACCTGAAGATGGCTCTGGTGTTTTGGTCTGTTGCCATGAAACTTGATGGGAAGCGGAAGGAATGCGTTTATCATAGGGAATAAGCAATCAGAAAACCTATGAAAGAAAGATCCTTTTGTCTTGCAAATATTCTTGATAGTAAAGAAGCAGATAATGGAAATTCTGAACAGACAGGCAGGCAAAACAAAATTATTTTTAGAAGCTTATGGAGTGTTTTGTCCAGCAGCCACTCCTGAAAACTGTCTTTAAGTAGCTGAAATAGAGTCATAAAAACTGAAAACTTAGTATTTGTCTTAATATTTACCGCAGCAAGCTCTGCTCCACATTGAGAACACATTGCAGAAGTCATGTTGCAGGACTAGGAGAATTTCCCTACCTCACTGGCAGGAGGTCTGCCTTATAAATTCTTTATAGCAAACTTAAATTTGGTCCAATGCTCAGCAAGATTAAAAAATAAAGAATACAGCAGATAATGCTTCTTGGGTTGCTCCGCGGGTTGTCTCGTGCCAGGAAATGTGGAGCTCTCTCCCACTCACCCAGCTTTCCGTGTGTCCTAGATTCAGACGAGTCGCCAGTGGCGAGAGAGCGCAATGTGATTGTGCACACAAACCCGGAATTCGCTGGCTCCAGCAACAGGAGGTTGGGGACCCGGGACTCGGAGTGCCAGACGGAAGAAATCCTGATAGCTGCTCCCTCCCGGCGACGGATCCGCGCCCAGCGGGGTCAGAGCGTTGTAGCCTCCCTCTCCCACTCTGCTGGCAACATCTTGGTGCTGGCAGACAACGGGGATGCAGTCTTTGCTGCTGCTGTGAGCAACCGCATCCGCTCGCGGAGCCTTCCTCGCGAGGGCGCCCGGGCCAACGAGGGCCATCAGGATGCCACCTCCAAGAGTGCAGCGTACGAAGCAGAGCACTTCCTAGCTGGTCAGGAGAGGATCCCGAAAAAGGGGAAGGAGATCTTGAGCAAGCAGGGTTCACAGGAGTGCCAGCCCATTGGTTTAACTTGTCCTCAGCACCTGCATAGCCCCGAACACAGCATTGGCGAGAGGGGGAGATCGCGGCTGTCAAGGATGGTCGATTCAGGCAGCTGTGAAATTTCATCCAACTCAGACACCTTCGGGAGCCCAATTCACTCCATCTCCACAGCAGGAGTCCTGCTCAGCAGCCACATGGACCAGAAAGATGACCACCAGTCCTCCAGTGGCAACTGGAGCGGAAGCAGCTCCACGTGTCCCTCCCAGACATCTGAAACCATTCCTCCTGCTGCCTCTCCTCCGCTGACAGGCTCTTCACACTGTGACTCCGAGCTGTCGCTCAATACTGCTCCCAATGCCAATGAGGACTCCAGTGTCTTCATCACAGAGCAGTTTGGTGACCACACAGACAAGGTCAGGGGCCACAGGGCAAGCTCCTTCACGTCCACTGTGGCGGATTTACTGGATGACCCCAACAACAGCAACACGAGCGACAGTGAGTGGAACTACCTGCACCATCACCATGACGCCTCCTGTCGCCAGGATTTCAGCCCTGAGCGCCCGAAGGCAGACAGCCTGGGATGCCCCAGCTTTACCAGCATGGCCACCTATGACAGCTTCCTCGAAAAGACCCCCTCTGACAAGGCAGACACTAGCTCACACTTTTCTGTGGATACTGAAGGATACTATACCTCCATGCACTTTGACTGCGGTCTGAAGGGTAATAAAAGCTATATTTGCAACTATGCAGCCCCAGGCTCCGAGAATGGCCAGACCGGGAGCATGACTTCCAGCCTAGCTGACTGTGCCTGGCAGGAGTGCATGAGCCACAGGAGGCAGGGACGGCAGAGCATCTCACTGAAGAAACCAAAGGCAAAGCCAGCCCCACCAAAACGCAGCTCATCTTTGAGGAAATCAGAGAGCAGCACCGACCTTCTCGAGAAGAAAGAACCAAAGATCGGTGGTGGGCAGCACGTCTCTCACACTGCCAGGGAGATGAAGCTGCCCCTTGAGTTTTCAAACACACCTTCCCGAGTGGAAGGCCCCAACCTGCCAGCCAAGCAGGAGCTCCCTTGGACAAACCAGGGTGATGGCGGGTTAAAGGATGCTCCGTTTGACACTGCTGATATCCCCTCCTTTAAAGACGAAGGTGCTGAACAACCTCACTATGCAGATCTCTGGCTTCTGAACGACTTGAAATCCAGTGATCCTTACAGGTCCTTGTCCAATTCAAGCACTGCTACGGGTACTACAGTCATAGAGTGCATCAAGTCACCAGAGAGCTCTGAATCCCAGACATCTCAGTCTGGATCACGAGCTACAACCCCATCCCTCCCCTCTGTTGATAATGAGTTTAAGCTGGCCTCCCCAGAGAAGTTGGCGGGGTTAGCCTCACCCTCCAGTGGGTACTCCAGCCAGTCAGAGACGCCCACCTCTTCTTTTCCAACAGCTTTCTTTTCAGGACCCTTGTCTCCAGGGGGGAGCAAGAGGAAGCCAAAAGTACCAGAGAGGAAGTCATCGCTGCAGCAGCCACTCTCAAAAGACGGCACTGCCTCAGTGAGCAAAGACCTCGAACTTCCGATTATACCTCCTACTCACCTCGACCTAAGTGCTCTTCACAATGTCTTGAGCAAGCCCTTCGCTCACAGGCACCAGCTGCATACCTTTAGCCACAGCAAGCAGAGCGCAGTCGGGGAAGCCCTGCAGCCCAGCCCTCCCTCTGCCCTCGCCATCACGCCCTCCGTTCTCAAGTCTGTCCACCTCCGGGCAGTCAACAAGCCTGAAGGAGTGAAACATAAAGGCAGTACCCCGGACCTGCCCTGCATACAGGAGACCACTCTGATGGCAACTGATGTCTCTCCAGGCAAAATGAGGCCGCTGTTAGCTAAGAAACCAGTATCACGCCAGTACTCCACAGATGAGGCTATAATGCTGTACATTGACACTTCCTCAGCAGAAGCAGGCCCTGGAAAGCCACCTTTAGAGAAAAGTTCCTCTTTTGGCGGGCAGAATAGCTGTGAGCAGGAAGCTGTAACTTCAGCAAGCATGGGTCTGGTTGAAATCAAACCTGGGAAGGACCAAACATACCTGGCCACTGAACACTTACCAGAAAGCTCTCTGAATCAGACATGTGCCGTCCCTGTGGATGACTTTCAGAAGGGCTCAGCTGTCCCCACAGGTGATGATGAAACAAAGAAACCTGTCCAGGGAGCAGAAACAGTGCACGATCTTCAGCAAGTGCAGGCTCAGCAAGAGCTCTCTGCAGGCAGTGAGGGGAGGGTGGAAGCTGGGCCTGTGGGTGAAAGCCCAGCTCAGGCTGAGGGACCGGCCATCACCTATCAGTTAAAACACCAACCCGATGTAAGCCACCATGTGCCTGGGAATATCAGCTACGAAGCAGAGATGGCAGCAGTGGATTCACTCAGCGAAGAGGGTTGCAAGCAGGAAAACGATGTCACATCAGGTATCCCAACCAAAAGTGCCTCTGATGACAGCAGGGCAGACGAGACAGTGGGCAGCGCAGACGAGCCTTCCCTGAAAGGTCAGTTGGGAACTCCTTCTGTGTCATACCCAATGAGGAGGCTTTGGACAGGATGGTAGTGGAGTCACGATGCAGAGTGGCACATCAGTTTCCCTCTGTGGGTTTAAGCATAGAGCCCTCCATGCCTGTTAGCTGGCCAGCCAGCCCAAAGCTATTTACACTTTTCCAAAGCATTCAGACTATTTCTGATATTTATTTCCTCCCTTGTGCTGCATTTCAGGTGAAAAGATAAAAGGGAGGATCATGGGCCGTGGGTACAGAAGAGTCTTATTATCACAGCTATGCTGTAAATGGGAGATCCTGTGTTCAGTGCCCTTTTATGGGCTCCAATATGGAACAGACACAACTTTTAGATTAGACGGTAAAGGCTGTATGGTGGTATCGGCCACTCAGTTGTGAGTGGAGCTGGTGCCTTCAGCTGGAGGTGCTGTTGCAAAGCGTGGTGGAGTCTGACTCATAACGTGGCTTCTCTCCTTTTTAAGAGTCTTCTCCAAGCGATGAGTCCCTCATGTCTCCGCTGAGCGAGGAGTCACAGGCTGACACTGAGGATGTCTTCCTGTCTCCAAACAAACCCCGCACTACTGAGGATCTGTTTGCAGTCATTCACAGGTGACCTAACCTTGCGGCAATGGGAAATGGTAACGCGCATCCCTGCACAGCTGTCCACTAACAATAGCTGCAGGATGGTTATTCCATGTTTAAGTCTTGTCCTCAAACTACCTTCTTTAGTTAACTCAGTTTCATTTTCTAAAAGGCAGCTTTTAAAACGTGCTTTATTATGGTCTGGAGTGTAGTCTGAGCATCTTTATGGCATGTGTGGGATACTTTACAGATAAAAACATCAGGCTGTTCTAACTAACATACATGTCTCCAATGAAAACTACCTGCAGTGGTTCCTGTCTTCTGCCTACCAGTCCACCAGCTCTGTTCTGGTGAATGAGTTGTTGCAGCGAGAAGGATGAGAAGGCATCTCTTCAATTTTTGAATATTTTGTAGTCAGCTGAAATTTGGGATCACAACTGAAATTAAAGTTTTCTGATACTGAATAGTTTACTCTGAGTATTATTATTACTACCTAAGATTCTGTATGCATTGTTGTCTTTACAAAGATCTGGTTGTGCATACATTGTTTTGGAAGAGCTGGGCAAGAGGGATGAGAGGGATTGAGATGCTGAGAGGGATTCCATAGCTCAGTGCCATCAGTCAGTAATAGCCTCCAATATTTGACAGAGGGATTAAGAGAACTCTGTCTAATATGAAAGCATCTGTAAAACTCCAGAACAGCGCTAATAATTACACTACAAAAATAACAAATGAAAGAGTTTTCCTTTATGTTTTTACAGATCAAAAAGGAAAGTTCTTGGGAGAAAGGATTCTGGAGACCTTTCCGTAAGAAACAGATTGAGAGCTTTGTCTGGGACCAGCAGCCAACCTCCCACCAGCAGCACACTGCCCACCAGCAACATGCCACCAGCCAGCAGTGTGGGCACTTCCATTAGCAGTCAGAGGTCCCCCGGGCTCATATACAGGAACGCCAAAAAGTCCAACACGTCCAATGAGGAGTTTAAGCTACTGCTCCTTAAAAAGGGCAGCCGATCTGATTCCAGCTACAGGATGTCTGCCACAGAAATTCTGAAAAGTCCTATTTTGCCCAAGTCTCCTGGAGAGCTGATGGCGGACGCCCTTCAAAGCATGGAAGAGTCTCCTCCCATGACGAGCCCTGATGCATTATCCCCGCTCTCCCCCTGCTCCCCCAGGGTCAACACGGAAGGATTCTCCTCCAAGAACTTCCCCATGTCGGCATCCTCGCGGGTGGGGCGGTCGCGGGCACCGCCGGCAGCCAGCAGCAGCCGGTACAGCGTGCGCTGCAGGCTGTACAACACCCCCATGCAGGCCATCTCCGAGGGCGAGACCGAGAACTCGGACGGCAGCCCCCACGACGATCGGTCTTCTCAGAGCTCTACATAGGCTGCATGGGTGCCAGGGCCAGGCTGCCAACACCACTCGAGCTCTGTAAGGATGTCAACGTAAGAGGCCAATGCTGTAGCAATAAAAAAAAAAAAAAAAAAAAAAAAAAAAAAAAAAAGAAAAAAAAGAAGGAAAAAAGAACAATCGCAGGGCAATATCAATGCTTAGATGTGTTTGCGTTCGGAAGACGCTGGGGAAACAAAAGGACTACAGCTGTAGCTATTTATTACATTACATTTTCTAAAAGGATGAAGATATGCTATGTCTGTTCTGTTTTCTTTTGGCTTCATTTGGTTTATCCCACTCTCATTTCCATTGTCACTGTAGATTTCAAGGCTATACACTTTCCATAGAGTTAAAGGTGACTTTGGGTGGGTTTTTTTTCCCAGAAGCTGCCCATCTAGAAACAAATCCCTCACCGTAGTGCTTCCCTAGGGAGAAAAAAAAAAAAAATAAAATGCTCTTGAGAATTGGTATTTTTCTACACTAAAATGAGCTGAAACAAAATTTAGAAGAAATTAACAAAACATATGTAAATATCATATTTTTGATAAAAATTTGTAAATAGAATTATCAAAAAGTGGACATGGCAAACGACTTACTGCATAACAACTTTGTTTATAGAAGACAAATGAATTCAATTGTAATAACTGTATTCTGTGAATACCATTTTCATATCAGACATAAAACATGGCCACCAATAACCACTTTCAGCGTGACAGGCCTGAAGGATGACATGGAGCAGTGGAAAGCGGGAATTTTCCACCTTAGTTTAGGAAATGGAAAGGCTGACTGTGAGGGGATTAAAGAAACCATTTGTCTTTCTAAGGCAGCTCCAAAGAAGCTAACTGGAAAGCGCAGCTGGGAGGGTAACCGTGAGGATCGGTGGAGAAGATGACGTGTGTTTCTGACAGAACAAAGCTGGGTCTGATGCAAAGCCCCAAAGGGTCCCATCCCACAGCCTCCCCTGGGCCTTTATTCTTGCAGGGATCGCTTCAGAGAGGATAGATGTGAGAGGAAACAGTACTTAACTTCCATATTCCTATTAGGCTATTGGGATACATAACACAGTCATAACCTGGTAACTATAATCTTTAAACACGATTAGTTTCTGGTTCGTAAAGGAAACAAATAAATTATAAGCATGCAAGAAGCGCTTTCGATTTATCAGTAAATATCCGCAATGAGTTTTCAGTGAAGCTTTCTCTTTGTGCTGATGAGATTCATGCTACCTAAATATTTACAAAAATGACACTGTGAAAACGTAGCTGGGAAATAGGTATGTGTATGCATTATTTATATTCATTGCTGAGCTGGGAAGGGGAAAGCTCCAGTTCATTGTGCCAGCCACGTACAGTAGGGATCTTGTCTGGGTTTACCAGAAACACAGAACAGGGTGGGGGACTGGGGTGGGGTGGGAAAGGAGACAAATCAAAGTAGCTGCTTTGATACAAATGAAGGCAGGGAGATAAAAGCTGAATTACTTGAAGTTACTTGAATATTCTCATCTTAAAACCGCAAGAACCCGTAAGTCGCTTTATACTTTTAATTTTTAAACAGAATAAAACCAACAGGCCTGATTCTCCTTTGGGTGCAATTTCCATTGAGATGTAGCCCCATCTGTGCTATTTAGAGGACAAGGCCCTCTTTATCCAAAACTGATGCAGTTGGTGTTGGTTGCTGTAGGATATGGTTTGGAATAGAGGAAAGGTTAGTGCAGAGAAAATAGTGAAGGAGGAATGGGGTGTGCAGTAGGACAGGTCAAGTAGGATGGCAGAAAGAGCGTTCTTTGGTACAAAGAAATCAGCTAAAAGCTGGCTTTAAGCATAAGTCAATGACTGGGAGGCGGGATGTGTGAATTCGGTTTCTACTGGTTTTTTTTCTTTTAATCATGTAACGCATAAAGTTGAGAGTTAATAAAAGAAGGCAGATCATGTTTTAAGGAGGAAGGTTCTACCTAAAACTGTTACAATTTTAAGGAGTCAAAGCAAATCAGAACAGTTTACCAGATCTGAAATGTTATTCCCCATAAGGTTCACATCTTATTTTGTCTAGTGCTTACCACAAGACATGTATTATTCAGGGTTTCCTACTGTCCTCCTGTGTAGCCTGGTTGCATTCAGTTGATGAGGCAGTCACTGTGCATGTGATACATGTGTTGGGATGGGGGTTGGTCCATCAGTTGAAGGGCTGCAAAATCATCTAAAATAGTTTTTTAAAAGGTAATGGGAGAAAGGTTTTGGAAACAAAAGGCTAATCACATCAGTAGCTTAGTTAGGAAAGTAAGTCTGAATACAAGTGAAGTGAATGAATGAGAATGTTTTAAGAGGAAATGTTTAGCATAGAACAAACCATCTTCTGGAGAGTATGAGAAAAGGAAGTTTAGATACTGGGCAGAAAATCCTTAGTTTGTCATCTTTGGTCATTTTCCACAAAAATTTTACCAGGAGCACTTTTACAAGATTTTAATAGCCCTGAGTTAAATAGTCATTCAAAACAGTAAAGAGCATACAGCTGAATTGACTTTGATGAAACCACTTTTTATTACCAATCAATAATTTCACAGAGACCCTAAATAAATATATATACACTGATTTTTTTTTTTTTACAAGAATGGTGAGGCAATACTTCAAATACAAAACAAACACAGAACAATCCCATTCGAGTATAGTTTTCTTTTGCTTAATTTTCTAGTTTACATTTAGCAGATTGAAACCCAAATAGAGAGATTCTCTATGACGAAAAGAGTTCATAACAAACGTGGGAGTCAGAGGAAGACGAATGGCGGGGATCCCTGTAGCACTGCAGGCGTGCCATTAAGGCACCAGAGGACAAGCCATAGAGCGAAGGGAACATCACTCACCTCTTGAGACAGGGTACAGTACTGACAGGTACTACAGACAGCTAACTGCTGAACCGTCATTTCAACCTACTGTTCTGTTGCTTGCACTGATGTTATGAAAATGATTTCTTAAGTTATACAGCTGTGTTCTGAAAAATAACATTTTCCCCTTTTCTTGTTTCTTTTTTTTTTTTTTCTTTTTTTTTTCCTTTCTGTTTTTGTTGTTGTTGTGGCAGCATAGAGGGCATGGGATAGTTGTAGCCAATAAAGCATATGTTTGCTTTTGCCAAAGGTCAGTGATTGAGTGCATTTGCTGCAATGGTGGCAGATAGAGAAATACTGTAGGTTATGACTTAAAGAATTTAAAAAAAAAATTAAGAAGGTTACAGTGTAACTATTTTGGTACTAGCACCAGTTCATGCTGGCAGAAAAGACAATGGTTTATGGACTTGCATCCATTTTGTATTTTTGTAATATTTGTAAATATGAACTTTTTAAATTGTTGCAAATATGGTTTCTTTTGTAAAATGTTTTCAAAGTTTACATTAAATCCAAGCCTTTGTATATTTTAGAGCTGTGCAACACTTTAAGTCTTGTATTTATTTTTAGTAAAAACGGTGACAGTTTCATTGTGAACCCCTCTCAAAAAATGTGTTGGAAAAGTTTGATTACCTAGAAAGTGTGTATAGAAACTGCAAATAAACGTGACTGCAATTAAATCACACATTCTCTTTACTTTCTTGCAATGAGATGTGTAGTCTAATCTACAGACTACAAGTACGCTATTTCCCAAGGTCACTCTCAGCACATTACACATTTCAAACCTATTTAATCATGCTTTCTCTTCAACTTATTTTTGTTCCATAAATTGAGTAAGGGAAAATGTCTATCCAAACTGTCACTCACTTTAAGTGTCCACCAGTACAACTTTGCCAGAGTCTAGTAACTGCTGAATTCACCCCACAACTTTTACAGGTAAGAAAAGGCTAAGAGAAAGAAAGTTGGGATGAAAAATGATGGAGAGACCAACACTTTATGTTCAGCTGGAAAAGAAAACAAATTGTAAGACTTCAGACTCAAGACACACAGGATCCAGGGACTGGACCTTATCAGATAAAGCAAGCCTTGGTCAAAAGGGAGGCCACATATTATGAACACAAACTTCGAAGAGCAAACACTATTTCATTTTAAAATGGTCCAATTATCAGGAGATCGAGATGTCAGGACACGGAAGCTAAGTGTTTAAACACTAGCCCCTGCAGGTCTCTTTGAAAATGGAGATGAAAATGCACATCATGAAACTTTGGTTTCAGCTGTCATCTTTTAAGTACCCTTGGAACACTGTACTTGGTTTTTAAAAAACGAAATGGAAAAAAAGGCTGATATGCGCAGGCGTGGCGTTACAGAGAGCATGAAAAAAAGAGGAACTTTGGGGAATGCTGCTGGGCCATCTGCAATGATAGTTTGCAATTGTAGGAGGATTGCCCCAATGATGTGGTAGCCTCCAAGGAGTCTCCAATGTGAATCAGTTTGCATAACATTTAACCAAATGGTCACGTAGTTAATGATTATGTAGACCTGAAACTACTTCCACCCCAACCAGCACATGTTGGTTTCTTTCTGGTTCCTTGAAAGGACTTATATAATCTATTTGCCATGTCTCCCATAGAGCCTTGTTAGCTCTCAGATGAAGTGGGAAGGGGTCTTGTAGGGGTGGTGATGAAGGCATGCACTCCACAGCTCACAAGTCCCTAGCATCCCTCGACTCCCAGCTTCTCTGAAGAGATCTTTTAACTCCTGAGTGGCCACATTTAACACATTTAACTCTTGCAAAAGTTCCCATTTTTCTTCCTCCACTCACCACCACTGTGAGGTAACGATTTAATTTTGAAATAAGAATGCCTCAATATAGTTTAGTTTTATTTCTTGAACTGTGGTTATAAACTGTGATTTATAACTGTGGTTATAAATCTGGTATTTGATGTTGTTGCGGGTTAGGATTTTTTCCTTTTGTTTTCTTTCTCTTAGGGAACTTTCTCCCATTTTTTGCTAAGAAACAATAACGACCAGTACTTAAGAGAGACCAAGGATGTAGCCACGGAGGAGGAGTGCATCTGGTTGCTACTCCTACCTGAGGGTGTTTTCTCTTGGGAAGGACAGAGTTACCATGAGATTCTGGACTGGGGGGAAGGGGCTGGGCGCAGCCTCTAGCTCTCTCTTTCTCTTGACATTGGAGGGGAGACAGGCTGCGGTCGCTGTGGAGAGAATTCGCCACCACTGCGGGGTTCTGTCTCCTGCTTTCCTCTCCTACTGTTACGAGCTCTGCCCGTAAGAGCAGCCATTGCGCTAGGACCTTATAACACCCTACCTCACATCTACTCGGGTGCCTCAGGGGAAAACCCGGGACCCCAAGCCCCTCTGAGGGAGCCTCTCCCGGCCGTGTTCAGGAGCCGGGCTGCTGCTGCCCAGCTCCACCACTTCTCTGCCACTGCTCTGGGTCTACCACTACACTGTAGGCCCACATCCCCTGCCTACTGGGGCACCCCGTGGCTCCCGCTACAGCTGTGGAGTTTCTGATACATTNTTCCTACTGAGAAAAGCTATGGTCTGACGAGGTCAGTCCCGAAATCTCTGACCCCTCGGCCCCTCCCCTGGAGGAGTTCAAGCTACAGGAGATTCCCGCCCCAACAGAGGAAGGCCACGCCCCTTGGGAGGCTCCGCCTCCTTATTGGGCCACGCCTCCTCGGGAAAGGGCGTGAGTTTAGGCCACGCCCACTGGGCAGAGCCTACGGTAATCTCCTCCCTCCTTCTAGTAAGATCTGTAATCTGTGTAATCTGATAGGTCAGCTAATCCCGCCCCCGGGCTGGATTGGTTCATGGGTCTATCAATTTTTGACTGTGTGTTCTCTATTGGTGTATCTGATGCCTCCTCCCCTTGCTGTACCTGTTAAATGTGCCTGCTGGTGGGTGGAGTCTGGTTCTTTGCCCTCAGGGTTCAGTTGGCATGTTGCCCGCATTAAAGTTCTCCTGAGTTCAAGAATCCTCGCAGCCTCTGCGTTTTCCTTTCATCCCCGCCTCCTGGGGGCTAGGACCGCTCCCTGGAGGAAATATATTTTATTTTTCTGTCCGGGACGCCTCAGCTATCCGGCACAACATCGAGGCGGACCGCGACAATCCAGGAACTGCTCACCTCTGCTGTTCCAGCTTGCTGCTTCTGAGGTTCCTGCTACAGCTCATTTCATTATCCAGAGGGGCACTGAGATCGGCTGCCCCGGGGGTTTGTAAAGCAAGCCCCTTTTCCATCCCTTCCACCGGCTGCGCTCACCATTACCCGTGTGCAGAGAGGCAGCCAAGCTCACTCTGGAGCACCCCCTGCAGCCGCGGGGGAACCATCGCAGCCGCCCTGTCCGGCCGGGAGCCTCCAGCGCCCCTGCCGGCCGTGAGCGTGGCTGCACCGAGGGGAAAGGGGCTGCGGCCGGGAGAGGCGGGCACTGGGTTCTGGTTCTGTTTGTTGTTGCTGCCACTGTTGTTGTTTGTTTGCCTTGTTATATATATACGTACTAGAAAAGAACTGTTAATCCTGTTCCCATATCTTTGCCTGAAAGTCCCTTAATTTCAAAATTACAATAATTTGGAGGGAAGGGGGTCATATTCTCCATTCCAAGGGAGGTTCCTGCCTTCCTTGGCAAACACCTGTCTTTCAAACCAAGACAAATGTCGAATCGAAAAGCACCAGAAGGAACCATGCTCTAGGAGCTGTGACATGCAAGCACGTGGACGGGCAGCAAGTCCTCATGAAGGGGAGGGGATTGCTGAGGACTCTGTGTCTGAGCAATTACCCCCTTTAGAAAATAGAGAAGGGTTCTTTCTCTGGAGAGATTTTCCAGCAGCATATCGGGGGAAGAAAGCCTCTGCTACTAGACTCTAAACTATTCCCCCTAGAGGGGGGGGCAACCCTTGCTTGCTGGGGGAAGACTCTCCAGACTATGCAATAATCTTTCTCAGGTGATGGGAGCATGGGAGGAGCTATGTGGTATGTAAACAATTACGGAGTGCATCACACAAGCCTGCTACAGCCTGCCAGAGCCTGCTGAATCCAGTCCCTGCTTGCTTGAGGCTAGCTGCGCCCTGCCACCTACCAAGTGCCCAACTGACTGCCTCTGAGCCCTGTGCCTAGCCTTGCTCCTGGCCCTAGCCCTTGTCCTCTCTCACCCACTCTTTGCTGACCCTTCTCGCCCAGCCTTCGCTCCTGCCCCACCACCCCTGTCCATGATCCTGCTGTCCTATCCAGCTGTTCCCACAGCTATCTGCCCACGATCCTGCTGCAGCCTGCCGTGATCCTACCATGATCCTGCCTGCTGCTCTACCGCCTTCTCCTGCCCGAGCACCAACTCACCGAGTGTCCCGCAGCTTGCTGACACAGGAGACATGCTGCCTGCGGACCGTGGAAGTCGCACCTCTCCTCCTGAGATCTGCGCAGACCCCCCCAGCTCTTAGTACGCACAACATCAATGGTACATCGTGAAGTCTTGCTGGTAAACACCCAGTCTCTCTCTCTTTCTCTGTCTCTTTCCATCTTCCCTAAGCTCTTCTCTTACAGCTGCTTACTTTTCCTCATTAATAAATGGTTCACAGATACAATACTGACCTTGTTTTCATCTAATGTTGCCCTAGGCATTTGTTTAAAAGAACCCCTCACACTTCCCCATGGCAGACATTTAACAGTGTCAGAAGTGGGATCCTCTGGTGAAAGATATTTCATCTGTTTT
>VWZT01016398.1:0-10308 GCA_013397055.1 Pachycephala philippinensis | reverse complement strand
TTGTTGTTTGTTTGCCTTGTTATATATATACGTACTAGAAAAGAACTGTTAATCCTGTTCCCATATCTTTGCCTGAAAGTCCCTTAATTTCAAAATTACAATAATTTGGAGGGAAGGGGGTCATATTCTCCATTCCAAGGGAGGTTCCTGCCTTCCTTGGCAGACACCTGTCTTTCAAACCAAGACAAATGTCGAATCGAAAAGCACCAGAAGGAACCATGCTCTAGGAGTTGTGACATGCAAGCACACGCACGGGCAGCAAGTCCTCATGAAGGGGAGGGGATTGCTGAGGACTCTGTGTCTGAGCAATTACCCCCTTTAGAAAATAGAGAAGGGTTCTTTCTCTGGAGAGATTTTCCAGCAGCATATCGGGGGAAGAAAGCCTCTGCTACTAGACTCTAAACTATTCCCCCTAGAGGGGGGGGCAACCCTTGCTTGCTGGGGGAAGACTCTCCAGACTATGCAATAATCTTTCTCAGGTGATGGGAGCATGGGAGGAGCTATGTGGTATGTAAACAATTACGGAGTGCATCACACAAGCCTGCTACAGCCTGCCAGAGCCTGCTGAATCCAGTCCCTGCTTGCTTGAGGCTAGCTGCGCCCTGCCACCTACCAAGTGCCCAACTGACTGCCTCTGAGCCCTGTGCCTAGCCTTGCTCCTGGCCCTAGCCCTTGTCCTCTCTCACCCACTCTTTGCTGACCCTTCTCGCCCAGCCTTCGCTCCTGCCCCACCACCCCTGTCCATGATCCTGCTGTCCTATCCAGCTGTTCCCACAGCTATCTGCCCACGATCCTGCTGCAGCCTGCCGTGATCCTACCATGATCCTGCCTGCTGCTCTACCGCCTTCTCCTGCCCGAGCACCAACTCACCGAGTGTCCCGCAGCTTGCTGACACAGGAGACATGCTGCCTGCGGACCGTGGAAGTCGCACCTCTCCTCCTGAGATCTGCGCAGACCCCCCCAGCTCTTAGTACGCACAACATCAATGGTACATCGTGAAGTCTTGCTGGTAAACACCCAGTCCCTCTCTCTGTCTCTTTCCATCTTCCCTATCCTCTTCTCTTACAGCCGCTTACTTTTCCTCATTAATAAATGGTTCACAGATACAATACTGACCTTGTTTTCATCTAATGTTGCCCTAGGCATTTGTTTAAAAGAACCCCTCACACTTCCCCATGGCAGACATTTAACAGTGTCAGAAGTGGGATCCTCTGGTGAAAGATATTTCATCTGTTTTGAACCAGTTAGTGTGTACTGTAGGAAGAGTTCTATACGGGCACTTAGAAACAGTAAAGGTGTGACCGTCCCCGAAAAATTTTGTGCCTGCAACTAATCCTTTAGAGAACTAGATGATCTGTGCTCTGGGACAATGTGGTTGGGGTACTTGGGGATTACAAGGTGTAGCTCTCTCCAGGAATTAGTGTGCCCTTAACTAGGGGTAATGGAGATCTATTGTGTGGTTTTGGGGAGTGCTTAGTTCAGGCATTGGGAAATTACAAGGTCTGACTTTTCCCAAAAAAATTGGCCACCCAAAAACCAGTAAGTGCTGGCAACATATTGTTGCTCTGAGTTCTGCAGTTCCCGATGTTTTCGTTTTCTGTAGGAGTTTTCTCACAGACTTTTTCTGTAAATAGTTCCATGTTTTGCTAACCGTGCTCATGTTTTGCATTCCATTTCTCCTAGGTGGAGAAATTTGATAGATCTTTCCTTTGACCAGTGTGATTGAGGGGTGTTGATTTCCCCCTCCAATCCACGGGGATTTCTGAGGACATATATAAATAAAGTGTGGGGAAGAGCCCCCGGCTTTTCCTGCTTTCGCTTGACCCGTATCTGCATTGTTTCTTTCGTGTCCAAGTGCAACAACAGATGTCATTGCCTGAGAAGAAGAATGGGACCGTAACATGTCTACACCCCTATTTGATTTCCTAGAAACTTTTTGGGGTAGACTCTCTGTACCTGGTTTTGAGTTGGCTAGAGAGAACTGGCAGAGTGTGCTGGACTGCATTGTTGCGTTGCAGCTTAAAGCAAAATCTAGACCAGAAAGGGGCAAAGCAGCCATCTGTACTGTTCTATGGGCTGCACTGGCTGCTGCCATGGAAGAACGGGCAGCATGCAGCAGCCAAGAGACCGTGGTAATGGAGTCCCTGCAGGCACTGGTGCAACCCCTACACATCTGAGTTGCAGACTTGGAAGGGAGGCTAGAGGAAGAAAAGGCACAGAATAGTAACTTACAAGTTTTACGAGAGGAATTAGTGAGGGGACTCAACAAGCCAGTGGATGCCAAAGCGTGCTCGGAAGATGCAGGAACCAAATCGGTCACTCCCATTTATCCATGGAAAGAGTTAGCAGAGGCACAGCCTCAGACAGATGCCACACTCTGCGTGCACCCTGTAGTAAAAACGGAATACCTGTATGAAAATGACCAGGACCAAATCCCTCTCATTACTATAAGGAAGTGCCATTTATGGTTACTGAACTGGCAAAGTTAAAAAAGGATTTCAGTCACTACCCCATGGAATCTGAGATCGAGTAGGTGTGGCAAGTATCTCTGAGCTGGGGGGACCAGCTCCTCTTAAACAAGAAGGAAGCCAATAGATACTGGGATGCTGGCATGTTCTTCATGACCAGGGACCGCCAAGCTCCCCTGGTCACTAACCCAGAGGGAGGCTTATTAGGCCAGAGGGTTAAACCCCCTTGGAAAGTGACAACCCACTCGATATAGAGGGAACTACTGACCAGCTGGTAGAAACCGTCCAAAAAAGTGGCATGCACACAAATGACGTATGACCACAAACTGGTGCCCTTTCAGGGCACCTTTCAGACCCCATGATGGTGCTGGTCGACCCTGAGAGGATGATGCCATTGATTCGTGGGCTCCCCAACTCCCTGAAACCAATTGCAGGGAAAAATCCAGGCTTTAGCTCCCCTGGAGAGAGTCACTGCTGCTTTAGATGGATCAACCACCTCCTCTGCAGGGAATACCCCTGCCCAAGAAGGCCAAGTGTGGACTTGGGAAGAGGTCGCCCAGGAATTAATAAACTTTGGGCAAAAGTACAGACCAGTTAAGTTGCTAGCCAGCAAGCCCAAGACTCATGGGGTGAGACACACCGGAATTAGCCCAAGATTGTAATCTAGGATCCCCCCCTATTTAAACCAGGGAGGTCGGGACTGCCCCTTCACAAGACAGGTGCTATGGTCGCAGGGTCGGCAGAAGGAAATCCTGAAAAGGCTAATAGATGGTGTCCCCACAAATAGGCTAGCGAAATTAGTGCTGGGACAGCCAAATAAGATGCCCAAAAAAGGGACTGCAAAGAAATGTGACATAAGCCTGAGCACGTCCCCCTCCCTTGATAGACCTAGGCGGAGACAAGAATGCACTGGAGAATACCAATGGAAACTAGAAGACTCTTCGCACATAGACGGGAGCGGGGGTTGAGGCTGAATTAGGCAACTCACCAACAACAGGCAAGGAGAAAACCTGAGAATCCAAGTTGATAAAGTTAGGATGGAAAATTATCATCTCAGGACCAAGGCTGACCACCTTTGGGCTCTGCTTGCTACAGCAAAGCACAGAGAGAAACTTTTGGTGAAGGAATTGCAGGAGAAATATTCAAATAGACTGGAGAACTCTGAAATTAAAATGACAATAAGTCTCACTCCCTCCACTGAACACGAAAATTAACTAAAATAAGGTACCCCTTAGAGACATCACTCCTTTGTTGTAGCAGAAGTAGTTAAAACAAGGTATCTCTCAAGGTGTGAGGTGTGGGACTTCAGAATTTACTTAAGTAAGGTCTCCCTGGAGAAGACCACTCCTGTGTTGTAGTGTGTTTGTTGAACTGTGTTTTCTGCAATACTGCTCGGAACTGTGAATGAAAAGTCTTTGGTTTGGACTATGGATCACAGTTCTGATACTAAGTGTGCTGCTAAATGTAGTTGTAATACATTGTTTACATGTTCATGGTTATTTGCTTTGTGCATATGCTCAACAGAGCAGACTGCTAGCGGCGAGATTCACCGGAACCTCACCTGGGGATGGCCAGGTGGAATTATTGTTTCCTCAGTAATGTACGCCTTCCTTTGCTTAGGTTTTCCTGCTCTATTGTTTGGGTTTTTTTAATGGCCTTGTTTTAAAGGATCATTTCCCACACTGGATTTCTTTTGCAGGGGGAAAAGATTGTATGGATGAGATGGGATGGTGACGAGGTCATCTCCGAAACTCCTGACCCCTTGGCCCCTCCCCCAGAGGAGTTCGAGCTTCAGGAGATCGCCGCCTCTTCAGAGGAAGGCCACGCCCCTTGGGAGGCCCCGCCTCCTTATTGGGCCACGCCCCCTCGGGAAAGGGCGCGCGTTTAGGCCACGCCCATTGGGCGGAGCCTACGGTAATCTCCTCCCTTCTTCTAGTACCCTCTATAATCCCCGTAATCTGATAGGTCGGTTAATCCCGCCTCCGGGTGGGATTGGCTCCAGGGTCTATCCATTTTTGAACGTACGTGTCTCATTGGTGTATCTGATGTCTCCTCCCCTTGCTGTACCTGTTAAGTGTGCCTGCTTGTGGGTGGAGTCTGGTTCTTTGCCCTCAGGGTTCAGTTGGCCTGTTGCCTGCGATTAAAGTTCTCCTGAGTTCAAGAATCCTCGCAGCCTCTGCGTTTTCCTTTCATCCCCGCCTCCTGGGGGCTAGGACCGCTCCCTGGAGGAAATATATTTTATTTTTCTGTCCGGGACGCCTCAGCTATCCGGCACAACACCGAGGCGGACCGCGACAATTGGCGCCGCGAACAGAGACCTTGCCTCTCGACCTGCCCCGAGATTGTCGACGCCCTGCCTGCCATCGGTCTGCGAGCGAGAGGAGCGCACGAGACCTGGGCATGAGAGATCCGGGACAGCGAGAAGAGCGCAGCACTCAGCGATTGGAGCGCCCTCAGGGCACCAAGGAGACGCCACCTGTCCTTGAGTGCCCTTGAGGAGAGCGGAATCGAAGCCGCCACTCGACCCGCTTGGCTCGTCGCTGCTGCCACTGTTCCTGCGCTGATCTCGACGCTGAAGGCACCCGCATCGGGGAGGCGCAGCGTCGAGTGGACCGTTCCTGTCGCGTTAAGAAAGGGAAAGCCAGCCCCGCCGTCCTACGTTGAACTCGACACACGGCAGCGAGGAGTGTAAGTCCTTGCGTTTGGGTTGCCTTAGAATTTATTTTCGTATCCTTTTGGCCGGGTTGGTTAAGAGGCGATTTCGGGATGGGTCTTATACTCTCCCGGGATCAGCGAGAATTTTATTTTAAAGTTAAACTCCCTCTTAAGTTGCACAAAGTTAAGTTTTCCCGAGGAACCCTAAAACGTTTAGTTCGGTGGCTCTTTTTTGAGCTAGCTGCGCGCCCTCAAGAAGCTCTTTCGGTCTCCTTTTGGGCTTATGCCCTTCAGGAGATCCAGAGGCGATTTGAGTGGAAAGACAAGCGCAGGCAGTCGTTCTCCCTCCTCACTTCCACCATATTGGAGGTCTTAAGATCTGAAACAGAACGACAAGGGATTCCTCCGTCCCCTGCTGCATCCCGTTCCCTCTGCCCTACCCCTTCGTCCCCATGCCCTTCAAGGTCCCACACTACAAGAGCAGCCCGCTCACAAGCGCCGGTGTGCCAGCAGCCATCGGGCTCTTCTAATGCGTCACCTTCCCCCGCCAGAGCACGGTTTGGCCGACTGAGCTCTGGCACCCCTAAGCGTGTCTCCTTCTCCCTACCGTCCCGTCCCCAAAGCCCGCCTAGACCCTCCATTTTGAAAAAACCCCCCCAAGTTGGCGAACCCTCTCCCCATTCGCAAGATGGCGGTTTGTTGCGAATGGAAGATGGCCGCCGAGGCACATTTAAGTTATTCCCTCGTTCTTCTTCCCGGGATTCCGAGCGGTCGTCCTCCTCCTCCGTCGAGTCCCTCCCCTCCACTCCTTCGCGTTCCCCCCTCCCCTCTCGAAAGGCGTGTCCTAAGCGCGTGGGTGGTCCCCGTGATCTGTCCCCCTGCTCCTCCCCCCGCCCATCACCTTCTCCTTCCCCTTGTCCCTCCCCTTCTTCCCTACCTCCTCCGCCCCCAGACTTCCTGGTCCCTCCCCCGGATGGCCCCGCCTCCTCAGCCTTGACTTCCGGTTCCCACGGTGGTCCGGCTTCCGGTCCAGGCCGGAAGTCGGCCATCTTGAATGAGAACCCGGAACTCTGGCCCGGTACCTTTGTGGCTCCGGTCCTACAGGATCGGAACACGAGAGAACCCCAATACGAACCCTTCCCTCAGGCAACATTACGGGATCTTTGTCGTGCTCTCAAAGAGCACGGACGGGAAGGAACTTATTTTAAGTCCTTGCTGCATGCCACCCTGACATCGGCACCAATGGTTCCCCACGATATTAAGCTTGTGTTTTCTTGCCTTATGTCTCCCATGGAGTATAGGGTTTTTGAAGACCAGCTTAGACGTGAGGTCGATGCCATGATCCCGTCACTCCCAGTAAATCGCCGCGGGGAATGGTATCGTCAGGAACAACTTATGGGTGAAGGTGACTTCAGTAAACCTCAGCGGCAGGCCCAAGTCCTGTCCGCTGACGTACTGACTTCCCTTGCAGGTACCGCCGAGAGGCTTTTCTTAGCAATGCCATCAGCTGAAACCCCAACCCCATTATACTCGGAGATATTTCAAGGGCCAGACGAATCATTCATTTCCTTTATAGATCGTCTGCATTTGGCACTGGAAAAACAAGTGCCTGATGCCATTGCAAGAGAGCACTTATTAGACAATTTGGCTTGTGCAAATGCCAATGAAATAACTCAAAGTATAATATTCTCCTTACCCCACGACCCCCCACCCACCGCGCGACAAATTGCCAGAGCTTGCCTGTCACGTATGACAGTCAAGCCCTTGTTTCAGAAGCAGTCCACTAATCAAGCTTCTGCGAATTTGTCTTTACAGACAAAATCCATTCCGTCGGCAATTGATCCAGCAGTCAGCGGCCTGACCATCGTCGCTGCGCTGGAGGACGTAGCCTGTTGGGCCTGCGGAAGGCGAGGTCACCTTGCAAGAACATGTAGCCTCCCGAAAGAGAAACGTCATCAACCAGACAACGAAGAAGAAGAACCTTCCCCTGCGCCCTCACCCAAAGCCCCTAAGAAACTTCCCCGTTCCCCCCATCCCTCAAAGAAACAGGTAAACTAGATGAGTCACTTGAAGAGGTGGCGCCAAGTGACGAGTCTATTCCGCTTCAGAGCTTTCAACACTTGCGCGCAAACACACGTATACCACCATATTTGTGTGCCACTAACCACTCTGACACTGAATACACACGCGCAATTTCCATTAGAAACGTTCTATTCACCGGACCTGACTACATCTCTACGGAGATGATGACTCATACACCGAACGCGACACTCATGGTCACAGCTGACACCCTCATGGGAAACCCAGGAGTGGAAATTATCCCCTCCCTGGTCAGGACAGACTGTTGTGGAATCTTTCCACTGCAGTTGGCGTGTTTCCACCCGCCTTTGGTCCTCCCTAGAGGTCACATCTCTGTCAGGGTCGATCCTGTTCGGTACGACCCTGAACAGCCAGCCAACTCTGACTGGTGGGCAGAGGAAGTGAATTCACCCAGACCAATGCAGACCTGCATTCTGCGGAAGGGGGGCGAAGCCACTGCCTTCCAAGGAATGCTTGACACCGGGGCAGACGTGACTGTCATCCCTCCATCCATGTGGCCGTCACAGTGGCCCCTCGAAGAAGTACCAGGTGCCGTTCGAGGTGTAGGCGGCGTTAGATACGCTCGCCAGAGCAAGCAGCCAGTTCAGATCGAGGGCCCATGTGGCCACGTTGCGGTCATAAAGCCTTTCGTTCTGGACTCAGGGTTTTGTCTATGGGGTAGAGATGTCATGACCCAGTGGGGAGTTCAACTGCGATTGACAAGAGAGCCCTTGGACTTCCCTCAAGATACTGGGGTGTTCGCCATAGACACAGTGTTTGAGCCAACTAAAGAACACCGCCTGGCTATACGGATGAAATGGCTAAGCCAAGAACCCGTATATGTAAAACAATGGCCTATCTATGGCGAGAAATTAAAGGCGGTACAACAGCTCGTGGCCGAGCAATTAGAGAAAGGACATATAGTCCCCTCTAATAGCCCCTGGAACTCTCCAATTTTCGTAGTTCGGAAAAAAGGGGGTAATAGGTGGCGGCTCGTCCACGACCTGAGGAAAATTAATGAACAATTGGAATCAATGGCACCTCTACAACTCGGCTTACCCTCAGCTGCTATGCTACCTAGGGGTTGGAAGTTAGTGGTTATTGATATCAAAGACTGCTTCTTTCATATCCCTATACACCCCGATGATGCGGCCCACTTTGCTTTTTCAGTACCATCCATCAATAACGAGGAGCCTATGCAGCGCTACCAGTGGCAAGTGCTCCCGCAGGGCTGTAAGAACAGTCCTGCCATTGCTCCCTGGTATGTGGCTCGCATACTGTCCCCTGTCAGAGAGAAATTTGGGTCTGCCATTATCGTCCATTACATGGACGACATATTGGTCTGTGCTGAATCACCCTATTATCTGGACCGAGCCCTTGATGCAGTGATGGGAGCACTCATCAAGAAGGGATTCGTTATCCAAGAGTCCAAGGTACAACGAGAGGCTCCATGGTCCTACCTCGGCCACCGAGTCGACGAGTTGACTGTCCGCCCACAACAAATTAAGATTCTTGACAACCCGCGAACCCTGGCTGATATGCACAAGTTCTGCGGCCAGATCGTGTGGTTGCGTCCGTTGTTGGGCTTTTCGACAGAAGAGCTGGCTCCCCTTTTCAATTTATTGAAGGGGGAGAGAGACCTAGCATCCCAGAGAACACTCACTCCCGATGCAAAAAGAGCTATTTCCAAAGTCGAAAACGCCTTGAGAACGTGTTCCGCCAATAGATATGACCCTAAATTACCTTTTTATTTTGCGGTAATTGGCCGTATGCCGCACCTATTTGGCCTTATCTATCAATGGGATGATCGGGAGCTGGAAGGGCGAAAGCCTCGAAAGCTAAAGGATCCGCTCTTGAGAATAGAGTGGGTCTTCCTGTCTCATTCCATTGATAGGTCCATTGTCACGCCGCAAGATAGGGTTGCTAGCCTTATTTGTAAGGCGAGGTCCCGTCTTGCCACCTTAGCGGGATGTGACTTTGAGTGCATTTACACGCCTTCCCCGGAGGATCAATTTGATCAGATCCTCCAGTGGAATGATTCGATGCAGATAGCCCTTGACGGATTCTCAGGCAAAAATTCTTGCCACTATCACAAACATCGATTGATGCAACTGGACCTCAAATTGGCCAGGAAGTCCATGTTGAGCAGGGAACCTTTAAAGGCAATAACCGTGTTCACGGATGGATCTAAATCCAAATCTGTGTTCACGTGGCAATCCAACCACAAACGCCCCAAATGGAGGGAGGATGTGGTAAATATCACCGGATCAGCCCAGGTAGCAGAGCTGAGTGCTGTCGTTAGAGCCTTTGAGAAGTTCCATGACCAGCCCATTAACATCGTAACAGACTCAGCATATGTGGCTGGGATAGTGGCAAGAGCTGAGAACTCTTGGGTGTCAGCATCGAAATCAAATTTTAAGATCAGGGCGTTGTTGCATCGGTTGGTAGAGCTAGTCTCCCACCGAGAGCACCCATATTATATTCTGCACACAAGGTCACATACCGGCCTTCCGGGACCTATCTCAGAAGGAAATGAGAGGGCAGATGCACTGGCAGCACCCGTCCGGCTGGCCACCTTGCCAGATAAATTTGAACAGGCAAGGTTGAGCCATGCCAAATTCCATCAGAATGAAAAAGCCTTGAGGAGAGATTTTGATATATCAAAGGACCAATCCAAGGCAATTGTGGCGATGTGTCCCACCTGTCAACCCCTCTCACTTCCCTCCCTGCAAGGAGTGAATCCGAGAGGACTTGGCAGTGGCGACCTTTGGCAAATGGACGTCACACATATTCCAGAATTCGGCAGACTAAAATATGTGCATGTTTCAGTGGACACCTTCTCAGGTGCGATTTTCGCGTCAGCTCACTCGGGAGAGAAGGCAAAGGACGTAATTAACCATCTGCTGCAAGCCTTTGCTGTTCTCGGGACGCCTAGGGAGATCAAAACAGACAATGGACCAGCCTACATCTCCGGTCCATTGAGGAAGTTTTTCCTGGAGTGGGGGATCTCTCATGTGACGGGCATCCCTCACTCTTCTACGGGTCAAGCCCTAGTGGAGAGAGCACACCAGACGTTAAAGAGAACGTTAGCTCAGCAGAGGGGTGG
>VWZT01016397.1:10154-20951 GCA_013397055.1 Pachycephala philippinensis | reverse complement strand
CCCCAGCCCGGGCACCCCGGGGCAGTGGGCACTGACCGATGGCACCCCAGCCCGGGCACCCCGGGGCAGTGGGCACTGACTGACCGATGGCACCCCAGCCCGGGCACCCCGGGGCAGTGGGCACTGACCGATGGCACCCCAGCCCGGGCACCCTGGGGCAGTGGGCACTGACCGATGGCTCCCCAGCCCGGGCACGACCCCGGGGCAGTGGGCACTGACTGACTGAGAGCCCTCCCCAGCCCAGGCACGAGCCAGAGCTGCCTCCATCAGGCGGTCTGGGAGAATGATTGCAGTTATCGATCCCAGCCCTGCTGCAGCGCCCTGGATTTAAAACCTTCCCGGGCTCCTGGTGGCTGCCAAGGGCCCTGATGGATGGGATGGGCCAGCTCTGCCCTGCAGCTCTGCTAACGAGGCTGCTGAGACCCCAGCTAACGGGACACAGGACTTACTCCTTTATCCCGGGGACGTGGGCCTTTTCTCTTTCCCCATTACCCCAGGGACATGGGCCTTTCCCCTTTTCCCCTTTATCCCAGGCACACAGGCCTTTTCCCATTTCCCCTTTATCCCAGGCACACAGGCCTTTTCCCTTTTCCCCTTTACCCCAGGCACACAGGACTTTGGCCTTTCCCCTTTATCCCATGGGACTGGGGCACTGCCCGGTGCCTTGGCACTGCCTGAGCTGAGGGAGAGGAGGGTGCAGCCCAGCTCTGTCTCTTCACCCCGTCCCTCCCGGCCCCACCACCACTGGAAAAGGCACTTCCATGCCCCATTCCAGTCTCTCCCTCCAAACCCTGCTGGGAAGAAAAGCCCACCCCAAAGCTCCCGCTGGGACTCCAACACCAGGGCTGGGGGAACCCTCGGTCTGCTCAGCTTGAGCTGCTCCCTCTGCATCTTAAACCCCTACACGGAATAAAAGTACTTTGTTGTGGTTTTTTAACCCACAATAAAAGCCTCCCAAACTCCCACAATGTCTAAATCAGGCGGCAAACTCTCTCAACAAGGGTTTGCAGAACTTCTCAGGTCCATTTAAACCAGGTTTGATTTCCCCCTGCCCAAATCACAGCCCTGCCACTCACTGCACCATTCCCTCCGCTCTGCCTCCAGCTTTGTCACGGAGAAATATGGGCTGTGAGGAAAATAGGGCACTATTAACATCAAACAGCTCTTTGAGGGAGCAGAGGGATTCTGGTTTGTCAGCAAAAACCTTGACAGCAAATCCAGAGCTGTCAGAATCACGTGCTGCTCCGTGACTATTCCACATTAATTCACCTTCTGAATTTATTACGGCGAGATAATTAAAGGAAATTATCATGACAAGATAATTAAGGGGAAAAGCATTGCGTGTACTACCAGAGAAGCCTCAGGACACACTTTTGCTAATTTATATCTTGATCTGAGTTCCAGCCTCCATTATCTGTCAGGTATTACAGTCCACACAAGAGCACTTTGGGAATTATGGAGTTAAGGCAAACTCCCTGCTCCGACACAAAGCACACCTCCCGTAAATAAAGGAACATTAGCAGACATCTCTGCAGCACTGATGGATTATTTATAGCTGCTTTAACAAGCCACTGGATAAATATCTCTAAGTGGCTCTTTCTAAGTGGGAGATACCACCTCAAACGTGCCTTGAAGGGTTTGGGGGTTTTTGTGGTGGATTTCAAAGGACAAAACGTTCTGAAGCTCAGAAATTTGCTGCTGAACCTCGAATTTTAATTTTAGTCCTGCTCTGAGGTGCTCAGTGCAGCAGCAGGAGTTTTGGGGGGGCTGCTGAGATCCTGATCCAGAGGGACACAGCAAATTCCATCAGAGCAGCTCTGCTCCTGAGTCACTCAGCACCTTGCAGCTCTCCTCTGCCCTGATTTGCACAGGGATCCACTGAAGCCACTCCTCTGGAGCAGTTTGGCCACGTGCTGAGTTAAACCCTGAACTCCCAGAGATCCTGAGGTGCTATTTCAGATGTCCCCCCTCCAGGGCCAGGGACAGCAGGAGCTGCTCCTCACCCAGGCTGGCCTGGCAGAGCTGGGAGAAGCCCTCAGCCCCACATTCAGCAGCGTTTGGAGCTCCCCCAGTTCAGTGCAGTCCTGCAGCCTGACAGCTGTGTCCAGGAGAGGAGATCACCTCTAACACACAGTGCGAGCGTGCTGGGCCCATAACCCAGAGGTCGATGGATCAAAACCATCCTCTGCTCCTTCCATCCCTCACCTCTGTGATAAAATATTTAAGAATTATCATCAAAACTACATCCAACACACAATTTTCACTTAAAACAACAAAACAAACTAAAAAGAAGGAAAAAAAATTCCCCACACCAAATCTAAGACATAATCACAACACCAGACAAAAAGAACAATTTACACACAATCCACCCCTGGCTCCTTCACTACAGCTACAATACAACTTTCTACTGTTGTTCTACTTAAATACATAAATTGTCTTGGCCATATTTCTCCCAATAAGTATCCTTATCTCAAGGTCCTCATGACTCCCAGCCATCCTCTGTTACCAAAAAGCACTGTCCTGCTTTGACACTGGCCCAAGGCCAGGCACCCACGAGAGTCCCTCGCTCACCCTCCCCTTCCCTAGATGACATATCTGAGCTGATGTTATATGGTATGGAATATCCCTTTGGCTGGTTTGGGCCAGCTGGCCTGCCTGTGTCCCCTGCCAGGATCTCCCCCACTCCCACCCCTTCCGTGGGGGAAGGAATCAGAGGGACAGCACTGCTCGGTTATCAGTGCTCTGTTATCAACACCCGTGCAGCCACCAGTGCACAGCACAGCCCTGTGAGCTTTACCTCGGTCAGACCCAACACACTTGGGCACTGCAGCAAGTCCTGAGGCAGATTTGCACCCGGTGACAGCGTGAGGCTGGCTCTGTGTCACAGCAGCATTCACACCCGGTGACAGCGTGAGGCTGGCTCTGTGTCACAGCCAGCAGCCCTCCTGACATCCCACACGCAGCATGGGGCTGGAGCCTGGCTCACAGCACAGCGACACCAACATCACAGCACAGAGACATCCATCCCACCTATGGAAAGCAGCCCACACGTAATTTTTATAAAGCAATTAAACCAGGATTCCCATTTATTAAACTGGATTAAAAAGCATTTTTACAGGCTCTGCTAATGGGCCTTAAGCACCTTTAATTACAGCCTGGGCAGCATTGATTTCCCTGCTCCAGACTGAGTCAGCTGAGCTGCTCTGAGCAGCACCAGGGCCTCTCCCACCCCTGCCTGGTGCTCTCCAGAGCCCCGGATCTGTTCCAGCACCACCGGCAGCTCCAGCCCAGGGATTGCTCCAGTCTCACCTGGCTCTGAAACCCCGCTGCCTCCAGTGATAACCTGACACAGCCCGAGCCCCTCACACCCAACGTGACACAGCCTGAGCCCCTCACACCCCGCTGCCTCCAGTGATAACCTGACACAGCCTGAGCCCCTCACACCCAACCTGACACAGCCTGAGCCCCTCACACCCCGCTGCCTCCAGCAGTGACCTGACAGAGCCTGAGCCCCTCACCTCAGCACCTTTCCATGGGCCACGGCAGAGATGTCCTGTAGTGTTCATGCGTGGGCAATCACTCCGCACACAGGCTGGAGGTGCAAAGCCGTTTATTGCGAATTCCCTAAATCCCCACCCACAACAGGACAGAACATCATGGAAACAGGAAAGATGCTCACCACAGTGTCCCCCAGCCCCTGGGGCAGTGCACAGACATTGCCTGTTATGGGAACAGGGAAACAATGCCCTAGAAGGTCACAAACTGCATCCATCACCTCTCACAGCTCCAGCCTTGTCCACAAACCACGATCCTCTCTCCGCCATCCCCGGTGACCTGGATCCAGCCCCAGGGTCACCTCCGGGCCCAGGAAAGGGTTTCTCTCTCTGGCCTTCAGGGCTTATCTCTCTATCACCCCACAGTGTAACCCAACAAGCGGGGCAGGGGAGCTGGCACCTCGGGGGAGGCTGGGATGGGGTGGGTTATGGAGATCTCCTCCTGCAGAGGCTCCCACACGGAGCGTGCAAGTGTTCCCCTTGGAACATGTATGTGCCTTGAGAACCCATTGAGAGAGAAGGGCATCCCTGCTGCCCTTATCCCAGCTCCAACAGAGCCGTGTCCCTCTGGCAGGGCCCAGAGCCTCCCCAGGCTGGGCTGGGCTGATCCAGCAGCAGCTCAGAGCCCAATTCCTCACACCCTGAGCACCGTTTCACAGGAGTTCAGCAGTGGAGCCAACACCTCCTCAGCCACGTGCAATGAACAGTTTGCACTGGATAATTTTGCTGTCTCCCACTCAGAGCTCAGAGCAGGGAGGTGCAGGAACCCAGGGAGGAGTGATTAACTCCAGCCCAGTGAGGATACCCAGTGCCTGCACAGTGCCCATCTCCACAGGGATCTGGAAGTGCTGATTTCACCAAATAACACCTGAATAACCCAGAATAAAAAAGCAGGAGATGCCAGAAGCATCTCTTTAAAGGGGAGCAGTTCCCAGGGCAGGAGTGGGGAGGCTCCTGCTGGGATGCCTCAAGGAAAACCTCCCTGGTGCCAGGCCTTGGAGCAGGAAAGTGGAAAACATCCCTGCCCCAGGCATGGAACCGGGGCTTTGAGGCCCCTCCCAAGCCAGAGGGGTGTGTGCTGAACCAGGACTGGTGGAATCCAGCTTTGCCAGGCACGAGATATGTCTGGAACATTTGATATTTCACACAAACAGCCCAGGACAGGCTCCTCTCCCCCTGTGCCCCTCCTCCCCAGCTGCAGGAACCCTGCTTTCCCACCAGCCAGCCACTTGCTAAGGGAAGCAATTTTCAGTTGTACTTTTCACCCAGTGCACCCTAATTGCCAGAGAAAACAGGCTTTTGCCGCTTGTTTTATTCCTGCCATCTACTAATTTGTTCTTTAAAAGCCCAGCTCCTGCTGAGGCGCCTCTCCTGCACATCACAGCTATTATTTTAATATGGAGATCAGCTCTGGGTCCTTGTGAGTGTCCCAGGGCACTCCAGGGCTGTTCCCACACACATTTCCACACTTGCACACTGCTCAGGGCTCGGAGGAGCAGCACTGGCGTGGATTCAGGCGTGGATTCAGCCCAGCCCAGCTCCCCCAGCATGGGGAGAGAACGGGGAGGGAAGAAGTAACAAAAATGCTGGGTTGAGATAAAGTCAGGTTAACAGGTGAGGCAAAAGCAAAGAAGGAATTCATTCCGCTTCCCATGGCAGGCAGGAGCTCAGCCATCCCCAGGCTCCAGCCCCCATGACAGGGACTTGGCAATGCAAACCCCAGCACCCCAGAAGTGCCCCATCCCCCCAGCTCTCCATGCTGAGCACAGAGTCCTGTGGTTTGGGACATCCCTTGGGACAGTCGGGATCAGCTGTCCCAGCTCTGTGCCCCCAGCCCTGGTGCCCCCAGCCCCTGGCTGTGGGGTGGGTGAGGAGCAGAGCAGCCCCTGGACTTNTGGCACTGTGCAGGTGCTGCCCAGATCCTGGCACATCCCCGGGGTGCAGATCCCAAACTCAGCCCTGGCACTGTGCAGGTGCTGCCCAGATCCTGGCACATCCCCGGGGTGCAGATCCCAAACTCAGCCCTGGCACTGTGCAGGTGCTGCCCAGACCCTGGGCACATCCCCGGGGTGCAGATCCCAAACTCAGCCCCAGCCATCGGGAAGGAATAACCCCAGCCCAGGCACCCAGCACGGTCTGCAGGGAGCAGACAGTCCCTGTTAGACTCACACCTTCCCTGCTATTCTCCAAGTGAAACCCAGGGTAATTTGGATACTGGAAGGTGCCGAAAAGGAAACATTTAATTCCCTAAAATATCCCTGGCAGTGTCCCAGTCCAGGCTGGATGAGGCTTGGAGCAGCCTGGGACAGTGGGAGGTGTCCCTGCCATGGCAGGGGTGGCACTGGATGGGATTTAATTTCCCTTCCAACCCAAAGCACTCCATGATTCCATGACTTGGATGCTCCCTCTCCCAGCACCAGCAGATCTCTCTGGCCAGAGCTGTCAGACCATGGATCTGATGGCTCTTTATGGTCCTTGTAGGAACACTCCCATCAAGACAGTTTTGGATAAGAGCAGACAAAAAGCTGTTGACAGGAACAGGGAAATTCATCGCTGGTCAGAGCACCTCGGGCCCAGAGCTGCCCCCCTCGCACGCAGCCGGAGCAGTCTCTGCTCATTAGGGTCAGCTAACGGGAGATCAGAGCAGACAGGGAGAAAATGGGCTGCAGAGGTGTCAGCTGCACGGCGCAGGGAGATGCAGCTCTGTCAGAACGGGGGGATTGGGCTGGAACCAGAAATGAGAAGTTAACTGCTGCTTCCAGCCCCTCGTGGTTTGGGAAAGGAAGGGGGAAGAGGATGGCTGTGGGGAGTGAGCCAGACCTGAGCCAGACCTGTCTGTCACTGTTATAGCGGGGACGGAGGGTAATAACGACACGGAGACAGGAATGGAGACAATAGAATGGAATTACTTAATTAATGACAGATGGGTTTTTATGTGTTAGTTCCCTTTATGTGTTAGTTTACCTGAATGGCAAAAGGCTGTTGGACCTCTAGCTAGCTACCTACCAGAGCGACTGGTCAATTCTCACATCACCCATTGCAAAACGTTTCCCCAGTCAATATCAGAACAATCCTAAAATAATTTGCAGGTGCAAGATGGCAAAGTTGGTTTACAAAACCCAGAGCGTTGTTTTGAACAATTTGCATGGGAAAGACAGAGCTCTCACAGAGTGCTGCAGAGAGCTGGAAACTTCTCTGCTAAAGCTTTTTAGCATCCAGACCTGTCCCCTACTGCTCCCCCCAAAAATGGGAGCTCTGTGTGCTGGGACAGGCTGGGCTGGGTCTGGCCGAGGGGCTGCTGCTCCCCAGAGCTCAGGGATGAGGGGGAGCAGGGAGGGAAATGCCCAAGCGCTGCTCAGCCTGAGCCTCCCGTCCCTGCCTTCCCAGGACAAGGGGCTGTTCCCACCTGGAACCCAACCCCTGCAGCCCAGGAGTGGCACAGGGTGACAGGAACGGACTGAGGGCCACCAGCCCCTGGCAGAGCTGCAGCACAGCCAGTCTGTCCCCCCAAAAACTGACACAGAGCAGGGAGCCCCTCACAGCTTCCCACCGTGGGAGCGGGGCAGGGACAGCGGGGACACGGCCCACTGTGGGAGCGGGGCAGGGACAGCGGGGACACGGCCAGGGACAGAGCCATTTGTTACTCATTCCTTCACAGACCCTCCAAAAAGGCTTCCAAACCGAGCCACGGCGGGGCTGGGGAGCCAGTGCTGTGAGAAAGGGCTGAGGCTGCTGCCTCCCAGTACCACCAATACCTCTGGAACCAGAGTCCCTTCCCTTCCAGGTCCATTCCCAGCCTCCCACTAAAGCCCCAGGGGTTGCAGCACATCCTCAGCCTCCCTGGGCACCCCTGGGACACCAGCCCGGCACCTTCCATCACTGCAGCACCCCATCGTCCTCATCCCTCCCCAGGGTGTTTGTGTTTTACACCTCAGTGACTCTCACCTACAGCACTCACCCCTGTTCATCCACACACCTTAAACCCAGCCTAAACTGCTGCTTTTATGTTGTCCCTCTTAAAAATACCGAGAGAGCCTGTTACTGAAAGACAAAACAGCCCTGGATCATCTGAAAGGGGAGGTGTAAATTTTTTAAAGGTTTCTTTGCACTGCCTGCTCACTGCCCATGGATTGCCTGGGAAGGGCAAACAAGCCAAAGCAGGAACGGCAGAGGGAACGGAAGGCATCGGGTCAAGGAAAAGGCACAACAAAAGAACAACAGTTACAAGATTATCCTCATAAAGTGCAGGTTTAAACCAGGTTTAAATTCTGGTTTAAATTAGATGGTTTAAATCCCAGATCCCCGTGCTTCCTCTGAGACCAGGCACAGGCTGGAAGGACAATTTTCCCAAGCTCACTCCCTGCAGGAGCTCAGCTGAGCACACACCACACCCAAGCACTGTTCAATTCACATCCCCTTTTAGCAATTTCAGCACAAATTCACGTGAATCTGAGGCCAACTCCACGCCAAAGCCGTGAGCAGACCCAGGCAGACCCGGAGCATCTCTGCCCGTGCTCAGCATTCCCCTTCCCACCCAGCAGGGCACCAGGAATTCAGTGCCGGGAGCACAAAAGGAGGATTAAACTTCCGAAGGGGGAATTGCTGCGGGCTCTGAGCTCCCAGAGGAGCCCAAGGGGCTTTTCCCCTCCCTCCCTCTCTCCAGTCCAGTCTGGCCCAAGGACCAGTTTGGGCACTGGGCAGGGGCCGCAGGAGCAGCTCAGCCCCTCCATGAGCACTTTGTTCCCAGCGAGGGAGGATAAACCAGGACACCCCGGGGATTTGGGGATCCCTCACCTGTGCTTTGCTGCCTCGAGCATGGAAAAGGCACAACCACTAAAAAACCACAGCAGCCAACTCTAAATTACCTTCAGCAGCACCACAGGGGCCACAACTTCACAGCCCACAGTCCTGGAGGCTTTAACCCCTTTTCAGCAGCTTCTCTGAAAATTCGCATTAAACCAGACTGAACCAGCTGTGCTTCTCCCACATTCCAGCATCACAAGACCAGAAAAATAGAAATAAGGACTCAAACGTGGGCGTTTTGCTGCTGCACCCCCCAGTCACTCACCTGGCACCAGGAGCCACCAGCACTGCCCACCACAATCCTGCCCTGGAAAAACCAGAATCCTCTCCCAGTGCCTCCTTTAAAGGGCCACAGCCCTCCCACAGCTGAGAAGGGGCAGCTTAGATTAGGCAGGGCCTAATTAGGACCAGCTGATCCTGTGCTAGACTGGGTTTGATCAATCACACCAGAATTACTGCAACCACAGATTTTTTTAAAACTGAAATTAAGGGGTTGAAATTGCATTTTAAATCACGTGAGAAACTTCCTCCCAAAATCACCGATTCGCACGTATTATCCACACCATTTCTGTTCCCACACAGGGTCAGAGCTCCCAGTTTTATTCCAAAGCACGCTTCTGTGGCCTCGCCTGCCACATTGTCCTGGGTGTAACTATGAGAGGACAATATTCACCCTAACTTAACACAAACCAAAATTGCTGCCTGGGGGTGGTGGCAGAGAAAAAGGGATTATTTGTTTCTTTTGGTGATAAACATTGCTGAAAGCAGCAGGCAAATCCTGAGTTTAAAAAGTGGGGGGATTTAGGTCAGATATTGGGAATAAATCCTCTCCCTGCTGCCGTTTCCCCTGGATCCCTGGCAGTGCCCAAGGCCAGGCTGGACACTGGGGCTGGGAGCAGCCTGGGACAGGGGGAGGTGTCCCTGCCATGGCAGGGGTGGCACTGGGTGGGATTTGGGGTCCCTCCGACCCAAACCATCCCAGGACTTCCCAAAATCGGCCCAACCCAGACCCCAGAGCCCCTCGGGGGGGTTTGCAGCCTGTGCACAAACTCTGCTCTATGTGAGGGGCTCCTCAGCCCATTGCTTTGGAAGCAGAATTCCCCAGATTAATTTGGGCACGTTTTGATTGGCACCGGGCCCTCCAGGGCATGTTCCCTGGGACTGAGAGTGAGGTGCCCCCAGGGAGTGAAGACACCAACCCATCACACTCCAGACAGGAATTAATGACCCCATAAAACACTCCCTGGTGCACCCTAAAGCAAAACTGGCAATATTTATAAATTAAAACTTAGCATTTCCAAGCCTCCTACTGGCAGCAGCTGCACTGAGGCAGGAGTTACTGACAGCCCTGAAACACAACAAACCAGCCTGAAAAAAACCGAGAGAACAACAGCCCTGGCAAAGAGATTTTCTTCTTTATCAATTCCAGCTGCTGATAAATGACTGATGTAAGTTGGTATTACCAGGCTGGCAGCAAACTTGTTATTTCTGAACTTGTTCTCAAGACACAGGATAATATATTGTGGATATTGATGTTCTGTTGACAATCCTTTGACCTTGCAAAATTTCATGGAAGACAAATGCACAGGCCATGGACTGAGCTGCAATATTTTTTTAATGACAGGCCAGAGAAGATTGAAGGAGAAGTTCCCAACCCTGTATCCATCATTATTTCTCGCTGCCTTCACAACTGAGAAGAAGTGGTTGATAAATGACAGTATTTTTAAATTTACCCAATCAAAATTTAGCCTGGAAGTCCTAATGTCAAAATCCCACACTCGTACACATTGTTGTGACAAGGAAAATCACAGGGTTTGCAGAATCTGCTTCAGCAGAATGAGATTCCTTGGAGCTGGGAGAGAGCAAACGGAGAGCCCAGGCCCATCTCTGGGAACAGCTCCCAGGGAGCCTCTCCCGGCCAGGAAAGTGCTGGAGCTGCAGAATCGGGAAATGCTGAGCTGCAAATCACAGCTGGGAGCTGTTCACTGCTTCGGAATCCCAGGATGCTCCCCTGGAAGGGACCTAAAATCCCATCCAGCCCCACCCCTGCTGCTGGCAGGGACAATTCCATATCCCAGGTTCTCATCCCGAGCTTCCCCGTGGGGTAATTCCTGTTATAAAGGGACAGAGACACAAGGGAGGGATTTCCACACAAATGGAAGCTCTAAAAAAGCCAACCCAAACCAACCTCTCTAAAAAAACCCCAGCAGAAGGCAGTGCCCTGCTCTGGTCTGGTTAATGCAGAATAATTAAACAGAAGGGACATGAACCAAATAGTGCCAGGACACAGGGAATGGCTTCCCACTGCCAGAGGGCAGGGATGGGTGGGATATTGGGAATTAGGAATTCCTGGCTGGGAGGGTGGGGAGGGGCTGGGCTGGAATTCCCAGAGCAGCTGTGGCTGCCCCTGGATCCCTGGCAGTGCCCAAGGCCAGGCTGG
>VWZT01016395.1:37865-50308 GCA_013397055.1 Pachycephala philippinensis | reverse complement strand
CCATGGGGAGGGTGGCGAGGGGCGGCCGTGCCCCCCAAAGCCCGTCCAGGGGCTGCGCTGCCCGCCCGGGGAGGGGTAGACCCCCGAGGGAAGAAGGAGTGCCATGGTGGGGATGGGAGGGTGTCTGTTCGCGCTGGGGTGCTGATCGGGGGGGACAGGGTCACCCCTTTTACCTGCTGCTTGGGATCCCCTCAGTTTGGCCCCGGAGTCCTCGCGGGGGAGGGTGTTTTCCACTGCCAGTCCTGCTCTCCTGGATTTATCCATCAAAATCATGCAGTGCCCAACCCCCAGCAGCTAAGGGGTGGTTGTGTGTGTGTGTCCCCTTCCCTTCATTCACCTATTTATTTTAAAACTAAACCATCTCATCCAGAAAAATCCCCGTGGAGCAAACAGCCCCTCAACACCCACTGCTCTGCCCACCCTCCGGAAGGCAACTTTTGGGGGGAGGCAGTGCTGTCCTGTCTGGGTGGCACAGGGGCAGCTCGGGGACAGCGGGCACTGAGGGGGCTGCTCTTGCAGGTCACCCTCCGCCATCATGATGGAGAAAGGGCCCCCCAACTCCAGCGAAGGCCAGCAAGGCTGGTTCTCAGCCAGGAATGGCAGTGGCAGCTCCTTGGATCTGGAGTCAGTGGTGCAACCCCTCGCCTTGAACCCATGGGACGTTGTCCTCTGCATCTCGGGGACCATCATCTGCTGCGAGAACGCCATCGTGGTGGTGGTCATCTTCTACACCCCGGCTTTCCGCGCCCCAATGTTCCTCCTGATCGGCAGCTTGGCCACAGCCGACCTCCTGGCAGGTCTGGGGCTGATCCTGCACTTTGCCTTTGTGTACTTCATCCCATCGGAAGCGGTCAGCCTGCTCACCGTGGGGCTCCTGGTCACCTCCTTCACGGCCAGCGTCAGCAGCCTGCTGACCATCACCATCGACCGCTACCTGTCCCTCTACAACGCCCTGACCTACTACTCGGAGAGGACGGTCACCAGGACTTACATCATGCTGATCCTCACCTGGGGAGCCTCCATCTGCTACGGGCTGCTGCCCGTCATGGGCTGGAACTGCCTGAAGGAGCCCTCCGCCTGCAGCATCGTCAGACCGCTGACCAAGAACCACCTCATCATCCTCTCCGTCTCCTTCTTGGCGGTGTTCGCGGCGATGCTCCAGCTGTACGTGCAGATCTGTAGGATCGTGTGCCGGCACGCCCACCAGATCGCCGTCCAGAGGCACCTCCTGGCCAGCTCCCACTACGTCACCACCCGCAAGGGCATCGCCACCCTGGCCGTCATCCTGGGCACCTTCGCGTCCTGCTGGCTGCCCTTCGCCGTCTACGGGCTGCTGGGGGACTACAGCTACCCGGCCCTCTACACCTACGTCACCCTGCTCCCCGCCACCTACAACTCCATGCTCAACCCCGTCATCTACGCCTTCAGGAACCAGGAGATCCAGAAAGTGCTGTGGGCCGTGTGCTGCGGCTGCTTCTCCTCCACGCTGCCTTTCCGCTCCCGCTCCCCCAGTGACGTCTGATGTGCCCCCCCCACCTTTCACTTACCG
Source organism: Pachycephala philippinensis (assembly GCA_013397055.1). Classification (NCBI taxonomy): domain Eukaryota; kingdom Metazoa; phylum Chordata; class Aves; order Passeriformes; genus Pachycephala; species Pachycephala philippinensis. The sequence goes on along the minus strand of VWZT01016395.1, from coordinate 48,759 downwards.
ATTGCAGCTGGGGGATTTGCTTTGATTCCCCCTTCTCATTCCCAGAGAGCACATTGCAGAGCTCTTGGAATCAAGCAGCTCTTCCCAGCCTCATCCTTTTTGGGCACAACCCCGTCTTTTCCTCTATTTTTCCACTTTTTGAATAGAGAGAAAGATGTATTTTTTATCCATGATATAATCTATATTTATGTGTGAGAGAGGGGGGTGATCCTCATATTTTCTTTAAAGCTATTTACGATGCTTTATTTTTTTAAGGGTGGGGCAGCACCAGGAACGTTTGTCCCCCTCTTGCTTTTTTACAACCTCGTTATTTACCTCAGATAGTCAAAATATATTTTGTATTTTAAATTATTATTTAATTTGATTTCTGTGCCTCCCTCCCACCGCCCAGCACTGGGCCCTGCTGCCCTCTAGTGCTCACTGCCTTCAGGAGGGGGGGCTGCTGGAGGCTCTGCACCCTCAAACTCACAAGTTTTGGGGTCCTCTGTGTGCTGCCACCCCCCCTCACGGCACCCAGGGCTCCCCCTGCCAAAGCCTTTCTTTGCACTGGGATTGGATTTGCACATTTCTGGGCTGGGGAGATGGATGTGAAAGGCCCCTTGTGAAGGGGACCCCTGGGGTTGGGGATCCCCTGGGATGGGGCTCCCTCAGGATAGGGACCCCTCCGATTGGGGACCTCTCGGTGGGTCAGGGTGGGGGGGCTGCTTCTTGTTTACAACTCTGGTCGGGGAATAAATTAATTTGTGGTACGAGGTGCGGCTGTCTGGTGCTGGGGAGGGGCTGGGATGGCGTTTCCCGAGGGGGCAGAGAAGGCTGCGGTCCCCGAGTCCCATCAGGGCCATCCCCTGCTCCGTTTCCCTGCTCCCGGATAAGAGATGCCGAGTGACAGCGCTTCCCCCACCCATCACATCCTGTTAGCAGGAGCCGGCCCGGGGGGAGCAGCGCCGAGGCCCTGACCATCCTCATCCTCACAGCCCCAGCAGGCACAGGGGCTGCATCCAGCTCTCCTGGTGACACCCGACACGTCCCCCCACCCAGGGGTGGCCGGGGCTCATTCCCACGGTGGGCGTCCATCCGAGGGGTTGCGACCTGGGCCCTCCATCCAGCAGGAATCGTATCTCTGCCCCCATCGCTGCCCCCAGCCCCTCTCCTGTTGAAGGGGGCACAGGGGGGCCGTGCCCAGCACCCCCACACTGAGATTCGCATGCTCCGAAAGGCGCCGCTCACACAGGATCTGGGACACCCATCCCTGCCGCCCCAGCTGCCTGCTGGTCGCAGGGAAGGCGGGGTTAATGATGGCAGAGCTAATTAGGGCAGCTCAGCCCCTCCGGTAGCAGCCTCTGCGCCCCCAGAGCCCCCCGTGCCCCTGCCCGCCCCGGTCAGGGAGCAGCAGGTTTCTCACGGGCATTTGTGCATCCGCAGACGCGCCGGGATGTGGCAGAGCCCAGGGCTGGGGAGCAGCCGGCCCCGCTCGGTGCAGGGGGATGTGCGCGGCCCCGGGGCTCCGCTTCACCTTGGGCTCGGGGACCTGGTGGCACCCCGGGGCTGGGGCTGTTTATTGCAGAGGAAATGAAGATTTCCCTCGGCTGAGCGCTGGCAAGGGGCTGCGTTAGCAAGCGATGAGGGGAGGGGGGCTGAAGGACCCACAGATTGTCTCCTGCTCTCCCAGGGCTGGGCTCAACGCCGGGGATGGGGAATTTCGGGCTCCCCTTGTTCCCGCTGAGGTTAAGCCAGAGGTTGGAGGTGTTCATTGTACCCCAGGGCTCAGCTGAGCACCCTCAACTGGGAGATAATTCCAGAGCCTACCTCCCCCAGCAGTGAAAAATCCCGTAATTCCCAGCTCTGCTGTATTCAGGGGCAGTTTTTACCTGGTGATTCTTATGTCAACATCATATGGCAGCTGAAACAGCTTTTCTCTCCCTCGTGCCTCCCCTGCTGATGTCTTCAGAGGGAGCTTCTCCACAGTGTGCAAGCCCCTCCAGTTCCTCCCACTCCCTGGGGTCCCTGTCACTTCCCCTGGGGACAGGGTGACACACCAGAGTGTGCAGGGCACAAAGGCAGCACCGTTCAGGTCTGCTGGAACCCCTGCTCAGGCTCCCACCCAGCACGGCCGGCAGTGGGGGTGGGCACAGGGCTGCAGCCCCCCCTTCCCAGCTCCTGGCAGCCGGAGCTTCCCAGATGGATCAGGGCACGCCGAGGGCTCAGGAGCTGCGGGGACCCACAGTGACAGCGTGGCATCAAAAGCCACCACAACTCAGGCTAAGGCGTTTCCCCAGGACCAGTAATTCGGGAGCTGTGGGAGCTGAGCCCTCGCTGAATCCTTGTCCCCACCATCCCGAGAATGTCCTCACAGCCCTGTCCCCTGCTGCCACCACGGCGGCCACTGCCCAGCATGTGGCTGCTCCGTGTGCCCCCTTCCCGGGTGGGAAATGCACCCTTTGGCTCCTACCTGTGTCCGGTTCCCTGCTGCCAGGACGGATGAGGGAAGCTCACAGGCTGGAGGAAGCCACGACCCCGACCCTGCCAGTGCTCTCCCAGCACTCCAGCGAGTCCAGAGACATTCCTGGCTGCTCCAGGCCTTTGGGGGATGATGGAGCAGGAGGCACTGGGTGGGGAGATACAGCAGGGCCCAGCCTGCTCCCTTTTTTGGTGGAGAAAGACGCAGAAAGTGAAGCTATAAAAAAGAGTCAAATCCATCCAAGAAGGTGCCAGAGTGTTGAGCAGCCACCCCCACGCCAGGGATGTGCAGGAGAGGCTCGGGGGGGACCAACAGCCCAACTTTGGGGTTAAAATATGAGCTAAGAGACGTGGGCACGGCCTCACCCCAGCTGTGCTCGCACATCTGGCAGGGCCAGCCCTTCCCAGGCTCCCAGCAGATGCCGCAAGCACAGGCAGCTCTTGCCTCCAAGCCCTGCCCGTGCTGCAGTGCAGGCAGGGGGGGCGGGTTGGGTTTGCTCCCCTTCTCCAGCGTGGGTAGCCCTGGTCCTGCTGGCAGCAGCGGGGCTCAGATCTGGCTCCAAGCACTTGCCCTTGGCCACCGTGCAGGTGAGAGAGCTGGCAGCACCCACAGCAGAGCCAGGGCTGGTCCCAAACCACCCGCTCCGGAGCTCCTGCTCCAGCCCTGGTGCCAAAACCACGGGGGTTTTGCCAGATGGGAGGAGGGAAGGAGGTTGCTGCTACCCCAAAGCCTCCCCCTGGCACCCTGAACCCCAAGTGCCCTGCCTGGGGCACAGCCAAGAGCTGCCCTTCCCCACACCTCATCCCGGGGGTGGGTCTCTGCTCCCAGTGCCTTACTGGAGCGCCCATGATGGGACCACGAGTCCTGACGTAGCCCCTGCACCACCCTGGGGCCGCCGGGCCATGGGGAGGGCTGGCAGCTCCAGTTATGGGCCTGGGTTACATTTAAATGAGAAACCTCAGCCCTGGCTTGGGGGATTTTGTTTCCTTGGAAGCGGGAGCAGGCAGGAAATGAAGAAAACACGGCCCTGCTGTAAGTGTTTTACCAAATGCCGGAGGCAGCGGGAGGCATTTCCCAGCACAGCTCGGCCTCGAGCATCGTCCCCGGCCACCGCCAGAGCCATGGCTCTGCAGGCATCGGATGGTGCTTCCCAGAGAGGGAAGTCTGTCCGAAAGGGCTGTGCTTGGTGGGAAACAGCAAAGTGCAGGGACAGGGGGTCAGCAGCCGCCCGTTTTATCCCTGTTGCTGCCCGTGATGGAGGCGGCTTTGTGCCACCAGCCCACGGCTGCACAGGGACCCGGGGCCAGCAGGACCCTCTGCTCGCCACAGGAAGCTCCCAGAGGCCCAGGCTTCCATGCTGGCTCAGGGCTGGGGCTTTGTCTGACTGCATGGGGAAAGTAATTCGGCCCTGGCCACATCCCCAGCTCCTGCCTTAAGCCCTGGCCATGCCGGCGCTGGCCTTTGCAGAGCGGCTGAGCCCGGCGCAGAGCTGCTGCCGTGCCAGACTGCAGAAACTTGAGCTCCAAATAACATAATTCCTCTGGCACCCCGTGGTTATTTGTGAGCTGCTGTGAGCAGATGGAAGAGTTACAGATAAAGCCATCCGCAGCACGGGAGCCGATTGCCTTCCCCACACAACCGCGTAGGCAACGGCAAAGGCAGGGAGGAGGAGAGAAAAAAACCCACCAGGCAGCAAGAGAGCGAGAGAGAGGAGTCAGCCATTTCTGAGGGGCTGAGCTGCCATCTCAGCACACCTACGTGTGAGGAACGGGGACTCTCTGCTGGCACCGGGCCCTTCCCAGGATGCTGGAAGAGGGTAGTGCTCTCCCACCGCCCATGGCTGCTTGGCCAGGGACAGCAGCGCGAGTCGGGGGTGACATTGGCACGGCGGAGCGCTGCCACACACTGGGAGAGCAGGCTGTTAACGCTGATCCGAGCTGGCAGCGCCTGCACTTGCCTCGGTCCCAGAGGGGGAATTAAGGGAGAGAAGCTGACGTCAGTGGTGGAAAGGACACGCAGCCCACTCGTCCAAGGCAGCCGCCAGCATCTTCTGGGTGTTGCTAACACCACCTTGAAGGAGAAAATTAAATAGGTCTTTGGAGACGGGGGCTCCTGTGAAGCCGCCGCCCGGCCAGCTGTGATCCTGTGCCGAGTCATGTGGAAGAGACAGACGGGCACGGAGCGGGATCAAAGGCCGGGCCCGAGGTCGGTGTGCCAAGGCTGCGGAGCGGTGGAGACACTGCCCCGGCTGCGGCAGGAAAGCGCTGCTCACGGCCGGGGCTGGGGCTCACACAGCCGATCCCTGCTGGGCTTCTCCTCCCCACACCGAGCCAAACCTCGGCCCCCGGGAGCTCCCCTGGAGGGGGGAAGCACAGGACCCCGCGGGTTATCCGGGAAGGCAGATCTGGGACTAGGATCTCCCTGTCGTGTAGGGGGTTAAACCAGCACGAAACTCACCAACACCTCCCAGACTCTGAAGATGACTTCCAAGGGCTGTCACTGCAAAAGCACAACGATACGTGTTGTCCTGCACCCCAGAAAAGCAGAGGCACCACCTGGCCACAGCCGCACCCATCCAACGGCAGCCAGGAGCTCCAGTTGCTCCTCCCAGGCTCCAGCTGGAGCCAAGAGCTGGGAGATGCAGCTCGAGGGAGTGTGGAAGCCCCAGAGCTCCCTCCTTCCCCTGCCCTCTGCGCCCCAGCACGGCTAAAGGCCTTGCTTGTTCAGGAGCTGGCAAGGCCAATTAATCTAATGAGGTTTTGCAGCCAGGGACCATTGTCAGCCAAGAAAGGCACAGCGCTGTGGAGCGAGGCACCGGTGTCTCCTAAAGCCAAGGGAATTTGGCAGAGCAAAGCCCGCGGTAAAAGCAGGGACGAGGAGCAGCAGGGACGGAGCCTTTTGTTGCTCTTCACCAAGCAGCAAGAAAACAGAGCCCCACGGAGCGAGGCCAGACGAGGCACCTGAGCTCGGGGCCAGCAGCCACCACTGCCAGGCACATTCACTGCACCAGGGACCTGGAGCTGCGAAATGGAGGCAGAAAGCTGCTGCAGCCCCTTCCCAGCCCAGCTGCGGCGGCTCTGCTCTGCAAGATGGAGCCCGGGCTCGTTTCCTGTGGCAGGGAGTACTGCAGGGAGGCTGGAGGCTGCTCCTGGATGGGGCTTCCTTGGTGCTGTGACCCTGAAATTGCCGCTATTAACAGCCCTCAGCCCACCTCGGCACGGTGTCTGTGCCGATGGTGTTTGCCAGGCAGCTCGGGATGCGCCAGCTCTCCTCGGCCTCTGCCTGGGCAGGACACAGCCGGCACCTCCCTGGACACTGGGCTCCCCAAGGGACACCCTGCTAGCTGCACCGAGGACACAAGGACAGGCAGGACTGGCTCTGGTGGCCCAGCACTCCCATGCTCCCAGGGAGGAGCCAGGTTTGCCCATGGAATGAGATGAGCTTTAAGGTCCCTTCCAGCCCAAACCTTTCCATGACTCTCAAGTCTCACACAAAGCCCCTGCAGCCCCTGTGCCAGGCCCAGGCTCACACCCCCACAGTAACACACACAGGCACCGACTGGATAGAAAGGTTTTATCAAGTTTTAAAAAAGAATCAAAAAAATTATTACCTTTTTTTTTTATACACGTACATTACAAAATATTTGCAGTTGGGATCTTCATCCAGGGGTTACCGAGCTGATTATTAAAAACAACAAAACAAAGCAGCAGGAAATCTGGCTTATACAGCAACCGACAGGGAAAAGCACAGACATTACATGGGAATACAGAAGGCAGGGAGTCTGCACCGGGATGTGCAAGTATGGACCAGGGGCGGGCTCTGATCCCCCACACCCACTGCCTCCCCGCAGAGTCCGGCCATCAGTGTTTATTTTGCAGGGGTAAAAAAAACCCGACAAATCTACAGTATTTTGCTCACAAGTTTGGGGGTTTTTGTCCTTTTTTCTTCTTTCTAAGCAGAGTTTCACTGCTGAAACTCCTTTGGTCTGAAGTGAGGAAGCCCCTGCACCCTGAGAGTATCCATCAAATGTTGTCCTTCCGACCCCAAGCCTGGCTGGGTCCGTGGAGGGCACTTCCCATCCCTCTTCTCCCACCTTATCTCCTGCTCAGCAATAAACCCCTAAGATACAAGTGGAATAATTACTCTTATAAATATATTTATATCATGTAGGAAAATAAGGCACTTCAGGAGGGGTTACAGCTCGTCTAATTCTATGACATTCTAATCAGGAAGAAAAATGGGTTAGTTTCTGAAATGAATTAAAATGAATGTTAATACAGTAATAAAAACATCGGATCCACTTCCACTTCAAGGCTTTGTTTAAAAAGGAAGAGAAGAAAGCACCCCCGAAATCCAACAGCAGTGAAACCTGACCCGGGGCAGCTGCATCTGCCCTGCCAGGCAGCTCCCTCCCAGAGCCCCTCCAGGGCAGGGACTTCCAAAAGAAACACGTTAAGTAAGTTCATGTTCTGAAAAAAAAAAAAAAATCCAATCTATCCTTTCCCTGAAATGACACTCTGCACGATTCCTCAGCCATCTGGGACTTCCGGGAGCCCCTTCCCCGGCTCTGGCCGGTGCTCTGGCTCTGATAAGGAGAGGAGAAGCAGTGAAGGTCACCGGCTGCGGCGGCGGCTCGGGGCTGAGCCCGGGGAGCCGGGACCAGGCTTTCCCAGCGAGGGAAGGGGGGCGGCGGGGGAGAGGCTGCCGGGAGCAGCAGCCAAGCACTGCGGGCGAGGACACCGGGAGAATGTTTAACCAGGGACGGGAGGGAAGGGAAGGCAAGGCGGCCGTGCCTGCCCGGACCTGCAGCCCCGAGCCAGCGGCTCCCAGGACGGGCGAAGTGGCTGCGAGGGAGAGCGGGAGCTGCTCCTGGGGAGCACCAGCGCCTGCCCCGGGCTTCGGGAAACGCTCGAGGTTCGCCCCAGCCTCAGGTGGGGAGCGCGGAGGAAGCAGTAAGAGCCCACGACACGAGGGCAGAGGTGGCAGGGCAGCCCTGCACTTCCAGCACAGCTGCTCTGTCTTGCAAAGGTTGGTTTTGGCACCTCTCCTCCTCCCCTACTGCTTTCAAAAACATTGAGCTCGCTTGGTGGCCCAGAGCTCTGCGATTTTGCAACGATACTCAGAGATGATCCCTCTAGAGCAGCGGTTTCTCAGGGATCCCCACACAGGCTGAGCCCGCTTGGCAGTCAAAGATTTAAGAAAAAAAAAAAAAAAAAGGAGGAATCAAAGGAGATTTAAAGAACAGTCCAACAACCAACCTTCCCTACCTGTCCACAACCCTACTGTTTAGGATGCTGCAGTTTTGATTCCTGTCCTGGGATGGGATTTGGGAGCAGAGGGTGTTTCCAGCAGGCTTGCAGGGACAAGGCTGCGTCCCTCCCGCTGCCAGGAGGCCGGAGGAGCCGCCTCGGCCCGCGGCCGTGCCCACACAGCAGCACCCTTGTGCAAGAGGCAGAGTGTGGGGGACTGTCCCCAGCGCCCCCGGCACGCCCTGCCTGACACCGCCCACCGGGGCTCGGGAATATGGCACTTTTCCGTATTTCAGGCGACAGGAAGACTCGCTCCCCTTTCCCAACAAGGGCTAAGTCTAGTTAAGGCAATCTCAAATTTAGCCAGGTTTGGCATTTGCGGGCTCCTCGCTTCCCTGTGTGATCCTGCTGTCAGCCCGGGTTAGCTCAGGGCCTGTTTTCCCCGGGAACTTGTCTCTGGGAGCAGCCGGAGGAGGATGCTCTCAGCAAGAGCAGCAGAACGAGGCAGTGCCTCTCATCCCCTCACCCAGCTTGCAGCAACCATCCCTTTGCATTTCCCAGTCTCTCCACTGCACCACGGCTCACCTGCACTCCAGAGGTTTGTTCCCTCTTCCAGAACCTGGAACTGGTCCCAGCCCATCGGGACGCCTTGCTGCCTACACCCTCCGCATCCTGCCTGCAGACAGAACCTGATGGCGCAGCCATCCAGGGAATCTCTGGGGTCTCACTGGCTCCCAGCCTGATCCACACCCCAAGCCCATCCTCCAGGCCATCTCTGCCCCAGCCGAGATTAAAATGCACACACACACACACACACACACACACACACACACACACACAAGGAACCAGTAAGAACTCGATGGCACAAGCTGAAGCCATCAATCAGCTCCCAAGCAGGATTTCCAGCAAGCCTCGGGCAGGGTCCAGCGTTCCAGGTATCAGCAACATCATTAAAGGAGGCGAGGCAGGGAAGAGAGACAGGCACAGGCTGGTGAAATACTTTAGGAAAGGCAAAAAGATGGGAGAGTTGGTCTTAGTGGGACACACATCCCACAACAGCTGGACCCATAACCTCAAAAAGGCTTTGGAATTGCTTTTTGCATGACCCTTACTCAGTCATGTCCAAATTAAAATACACATCAGGGGTATCTGGGTTAGATTTCCAAGATACGCTCATATTCTATGTAAGGTAACATAAAACAGCAATAAAACCGAGGTCAGCTAGTTCAAATTCCCCATTTTCCCCTGCCAGTACTGGATCTATAGTGAGCAGCCTGGGAATTAATTCACAGGGTTAGTGAGGAGAAGAAACGTTCTCTTAAAATTAACTAATGAATTATAATAACAAAATTAGGGTAGGTTAGGTCTGATGTAACTGATGGGCAACTCAGTTCACACACACGATGTTTTTAGGCACACAAACTCCCCTCCCTAGCGGGAAGGGAGAAGAAGCAAAGGCAATACCAGCATTTAAGTCCCTGTGTTAAAAGTACGGTCACCCCGCTAAAAAAAGCACCTCTCAAACTGCCCTGGCCAGGCCAAAGACCACCACAGTGCCTGGTGTTCAGAGAACCCCTCCCCACCCCATCTCCCTGTCTTAGGCACTGGATTTGGAATTTTAAAACACAATCTCAGCATGAATTGGAGAAAATCAGCCCGGCGAGGTCTGGCCACCGCTCGGAGCTGACCACAGATGTGTCTCAGTGGGGCAGTAGCTCTGCTTTCCCAGGAGCGGGAAGCTGAGCAAGCATCCTGCCCTGGTTTTACATCCCTCTGTGCAAGTCTCCTCTTAGCAAAGCAGGAGATATGAGGAAGGTAAAGGCAGCTTCTAAAATAAAAGAACTCCCTCCTTACATTGCACCCAAGGCACTTGGCAGCCTCAGAGCCAGGAAGTGCACCCCACACAGGGTGATCTGGAATTAATACTTAGGGGTCAGAGGGGAAAGAATTGTGCACTATTGCCAAAAACCTGATTATTTGACAGTAGGATGCAGCAGAGAACTGACATTTAAAGCCCATTTTCTTGCAGCACTACCAGTATTCACTGGCAAGGAAGAGCCATCAGATCAACTGTCTGCTGTTGCACTGAGAAAACCAGCTGAAAATGTCCTTCATCCGAAAGGCCACGCGGCCGCAACAGGATCATCCATCTTTACTTTAAAAATCCCTCAGGATGGAGGGTTTATATGTGCTCTGCCTGGTGGCATCAAAAATCTGGAGGTTTAGCTCTCTTTTAAATAAGCAACCGTTACAGCCCCTCCAGCTAAATCCCAGCGCCGCATCCTCAGTGTCCGCGAGGAGACCTTTTGGAAAGGCAGAGCACAGAGTCCTGCCAAAGCTGGAGGGGGAGGGAGAGGGGAGATATGCTGCTGGTTGTCTGAAAACCCTTGGCACATCTTTGGTTATGGGATGAAAAGGATGTGGTGCAAGGTTTGGCCACCTGATTCTGTAAGAAGCGAACCCAGGAGAGAAGGGAAGGAGGGGATGGGAGCGTGGCTAATCCGACCACTCATCCTCATCGAACTCGGAGGAGTCGTCCTCAGAGTCGCTGTATTCCACCGCGATGCGGCGCGACAGGATCGTGGCCACGTCGTTCCCTACAACATCCCGCTTCTCCTGCTCCCGCTGCTCCTCCACCTTGCGCAGCTGGAAGCCTGTTGGGAGGAAGGAATGGAGGGCATCACGCTAAGGTCTTGGTCACACCGAAATCTCCCTTTGTCACAGTGCTCTGAGCGAGGCAGGCTGGGAGCGCTGGGGTAACACTGATGGTGCCAGCCAGGACAGGCTGGGTGGGGAGGTGGAATGGGAAGCAAATCCCTTCTGTGCCCCTCCGAGGGGTAACCCCACTGCTGTACATTCCCCAACAAATCTGGATCACCCCAATTCTGGCACTGCCATCTCCAAAGGTGCTGGGGGAAGCATAAAACCCAGCAAGGTGCTCATGAGGGTGAGCAGACAAGGAGGGACCACACGGGACAAGCCTTGAGCAGCAAGGCAATCACACTCCTTCCAGGAGATAGTTCCCAAGGGTTTTCCAGAGACAAAGGAGAACGCTGGCACGGAAACACCACCTTACCTTGCCGAATAGCCGAAAGCAGATCGCTCCTGGCATCGCTAACCGCAGGCAAGGATGACTTGGGCTTGGATGTGGAGGTGTCGGAGGGCGGAGGAGGGGGCGGGGGGCCAT
>VWZT01016395.1:10833-37758 GCA_013397055.1 Pachycephala philippinensis | reverse complement strand
TTTTCCATCAGTGGCGGTGGTGGAGGAGGAGCTGGAGGGGGAGCAAAGCCCGGCCTGGCTGCCGAGGGGGATCCGATCGGAGGAGCTGGTGGCGGGTGGCTCGGGCTAACCAGGCTGGATCGTTTGGGCCCTCCAGAACCAGAACCTCTTTGGTTGTCTACAGGATAGCTGTGGCAACAGAAGGAGAGAGGGAATTAGCCCTGAGGCCAGATCAGACTGTACAGTCTCAATGTTAATGCAAATCATGTGTGTTTGCTGCAGTCCAGACAAAAAAAATCCTAGTTCCAGCTTTAACTGATGTTTCCATGAGACCTCACTCCTTGGTTTTAGTTCCCTCGCACTGTTTCTTTTGGCCTACACCTCCAGAACAAAGGAAAGCTTCTAGGGATGGCAGGAATGCTGTCCTCCATCCCATCTCCCAGGCTGACAAGAACATGAGCCACCTCACCTCTGTCAGAGGCCCGGCGGGCACGTCCGAGCTCAGAGCAGCCTCCTGGCTCCAGAGCTCCTGCCATCACCCCTCCTCGCCGAGGTCAGGCTCGTGACACGCCAGGCAGGGATCAGGGATGTCTGCCGGGATAAACCCCACGAGGAGGGCGGGGGTGCCAGGAAAGCATATGCTCTGAACACCTGCTAGGAACGGATCTCCTCCCTGGGTTCCGCGGCTCGGAGCTGCACTGCAGCAGCCATGTCTCAGAGCTCATCGTGGGGAGTGAAGGGGAGGACATGGAAACCCAGCGTGCTCTTATGGAAAACACCAATGCACAAGGGGCTGAATCTCACGTTGTGGAAGCTCTGTCCATCCCAAGACCTCCACTGCCCATGTGACAGTGTGACATCCTGTGTAAGGGAAGTCCCAAACTGACATCTCCTTCCATGGCAAGACAGAACTATGAGGTACATTTGCCACAAAAACATCACCATTTTTAACAGTGCTGATCCAAAACAGACTCCTGGAGATCAAATCTACCTCCCAGGGTTCCTTAAAAACAACCATCAAAACAAAACCAGAGAGGCGAGATCTGTGGGGCTGGGCAGAGATCTAAGCAACTGCATAAGGCAGTGAGAGCTTCATCTGAGAGCTCGTGTCTGCTCTGCCCGAGAGGCACAGGCTGCAGAGTGCAGTGCTGGGTCTCTCTGACACATCAGAAGAGCCTTTGCTGCAGCATTCCTGCCTTTGGATAAGATGGAGACAAGCCAAGCAGCCCTGTCTATCAGACAGACTTTCTCTTGTTCCTCTTGACTCTGTTTTAATGTCTTTAAAAAATAGAAAAAGTCTACTCTTGTTTCACCCTTTGCGTCTTGAGCCACTGCTGGACCATAACTCTCATCTCTGGAGGTGCCTGGGAGTCACCATTTCATTCAATCCAAAGTAAATGACCTGAACTTGCACCCAAGTCTCTGGGAAGGAGGCAGCTGCTGTGCTCAAGTCCTTGAAATTTAAATACATCTCCATCTCCAGTGCCCACGTCGTGCGTTTCTCACAGATCAGAGCAAAAGAGGTTAAAGAAGCTGTTCTTTGCAAAGCTCTGTCATAGAATATCCTGAACTGGAAGGGGCTCACAGGGATCAACCCCTGGCCCTGCTCAGGACACCCCCAAGAATTCAACGATGTGCCAAATGGAACACAAGGAACAAAAGTCCATGCTATGGAACAACTGCATCGGAAAACCCTGGCAATGGAGCCAAACCATCCACTGGGACACTGCTGTGGAACAAATGTGCTCTCCCCTTCCGCCTGGGAATGGTGACAGTGGCTGGGATTCATGGAGGGCTGTGCTGCCTGTGCCTCCGTCCCTGCCTGCAGTTGCACTTCCCTTCCAGGCAGGAGCATTCTGGTTCCCATACAACACCCGTTAGGAAGTTCTGCTGAACTATCTCAGCCTGTCTCATGTCATCCTTTTACACCACCTACCACTCCTTGGTGACAGAAGGGATCCCGTAGGCTTACCTAAATTCCACCGGGGGTGGAGGCAGGCTGTCATCTGGGAATGAGGGAGGTGGTGGCACAATAGAGTCAGTCTGTGGCGGTGGCGGGTAGCAGTTCGCATCCATGCTTTCGCTGGAGCCGATGCTGCCGTTCTGGTACACCATGTTGGAGGGGTACCTGGGAAAAGCAAGATGAGCAGTTTGTTTAAAGAGCTAATTTTTCCCCCAGAGAGTTGTCCAGAGAAGTTGGCTGCCCCATCCCTGGAAGTGTCCAAGGCCAGGTTGGATGGGGCTTGGAGCAACCTGGGATAGTGGAAGGTGTCCCTGCCCATGGCAGGGGTGGAACTGGATGGACTTCAAGGTCCTTTCCAACCCAAACCAGTCCCTGATTTTGTATCATTAAAACCCCCCCCTTTATTTCTCACAGACTCCATCTATATGGAGAATCACATACACCTGTATGTGTTTGCTCTGCGTAATTCTTTGGCTAAAATTTGCTCTGGTGCTGCCCTGTTTATTGCTGCCACACACCAGAACTGCAAGAGTATATATTTTAATAAACAAGCAAACACCCGAATAAATGCATTTTTCTTAACATTTGATTTTGTGAAAGCACTTAAGAGTGTTTTGACCAACTTGGACTTAAAGAACTTGCAGCTACACTGAGTATCATCAGTGGCAAAAACAGGAGATACTCAAAGATGCCAAAAAATAAGCCTGAGAATAGAATATCAAAATGGAAACTGCAATGCCATTAAAACAAGTATCCGAAGCTGGAACAGTACTGAAAAAAGACTCTCACACTTTCAGTGGACTCATTTCACTGTGCGGTGGAGGAAACACTCCATTTTTGGGGGCTCTGGCCCCCAAGTGAAACCAAATGCAAGAACATGCTCGCATGAGAAAAGAGAGGAGCAAGAAAATGGTGCTGTTGTGCTGCTCAATTCCCCTGCTAGAAACCAAACCTGTTCTCCTATTAAACTAAAAGCAAGTTTTATTTTTAGCTGGAGAGTGTGATTTAAAGAGAGATTTTTTTCTTATATGAAAGGAAGCTGCAAGGAAGAAGAGCATTGTGGGGAATTCGGTCTGCTTCCAGCCTTGCTGGTGTCAAAAGTTAAATGAATTCCCAAGCCAGAAGTGCTAAAGAGAGATCTGTAGCTTGAAATACTTGGATGGGGACAGCCCCCGCTTCAACTTTAGGGTGTGAAGAGCCATTTGTGAAATGTAACAAAGCCATCACACAATGGCACCGAGATGCCACCCTCGGCTGGGTGTGAGGGGAGGGCATCGCCGTGGGGCAGAGCCAAAGCTCCCAACACCTCTGTGCCCACAGGCAGTGAGAGCAGCCAGAGCCGTTCCTGCCACCTTGTTCCAACCGTGCAGCTCCCTGATTTATTTGGCAAATTTTAAATCAGCAGACGGATTTACTTTGGAGAATCTGATTAGTGGCAGTATCGATCCGTGGATCCGGAGGAGCTGCAGCGCAGGGTGCACTGCATCCCAATCACCCAGCCCCAGAGCTGCTTACCCAGCAGGACCATGCTTGTCCTTTGACTCGACAAATTCTTGTCCCATCTTCAGCTTCTCCCACTCCTCTTTCCGGGTTTTGATTTTCCGCGGATTCACATTTCCTCGGTTCGGATTCTCCTTTTTCTCTTTCTAGGAGAGGAGGAATCAAACACAAGCTTTATTTTGCTTTAAATTCACTGGGAATAGAGAGGGACAGGACAGACCTGGAGCAGTTACAAGAAGACACATTCTCAAAGAGGATTTCTAGTTTACTTTCCTGATTGCTGCACTCTTCAAAGATCTTCCATATAAAAAAGCTGGAGCACAGACAACGTAAAAAATTCCAGACAATATCAGGTTCCCCAGGACAGCCCAGATACGATGCCATCATCACCCCCTGGCACGAGCAGCTTGAGGGCAGAGTAAAAGCTCAGTTTCCCACATCAATTCAGGTTTTGGCCTCTGTGAGATGCCCAAAAATTCACCTTCACCCTGACGATGTTCAGTGTTCTGGGGTGCAATATGGACACTTGCCCACAGAGAGCTGGGCTTTAGATGGCCTCACTCAGAATTCTAACACACCCTAAATCTCTCCTTTGTTATTTTTCATTGACGAATCACAATCTGTTTTCATGCTTAATACTCCAGTTGCTCAAAAGCTAAATAAAGTATGTTAAGACTGCATCTCTTATGCTATGATGTAATTTAACATTAAGGCCCAAAGACAGTGGCATTTGGAAAAACCAATTAGAGGTATCTTTGTTTTGTTTTTTTAATTAACAAGGATGAGGGCAAACCAGATAAAAACTTCACTGAATTGATCCCTCAAGAGCCCAGAAGTGCAAACCTGAATTTTGGATAGCAAATTTGGAGTCCAAGATTTATTAACACTTCCCACTTCCTGTTCTTCCCTTCCTTACCCTATGTTTCCGCTTCTCCTTCATGATATCCTTGGTGTCCTGAAGCATTTTCTCCTTCCAAAGGTCGAAGAAATAGGAAGGATTTGTGTAGAATTTAAGCGCCTCTTTGCCATCATCCCTGGAACAGGGAGGGGAAAAACCCACACAGACAAGGATCAAGTCACACATTTCTTTGACGGAAACACAAGGCACAATCTCAGACAATGGTTTAGTAGTGCAGTGAGATGGTCAAAAGTGCTGTTCTTGCCTCTGCCCCCCATTTCAGAACAGGAAGAGACCCCCACCTCAGTCATCCCAGCTCTCCCACTTCCCATCCCTTTTGCCCTCACACAAACCCTCCATTACTCCGCACCTGAAGAGCTCAACTGCTCTAACAAGTGCCAGGAGAGCAGCAGGTCTCTCACTTCAACCCCCTTTTGTTTGTGCTGTATTTTCGTGTGAAAAAACCTCCTCCTCCAGCTCAGGAACCCTAAATCAGACCAGCAGCGTCCTTGAAGCTCCTGAGTGAGCGCACACACTCCCTCTCCTCCCACTTTGCAGTGCAGCCGCGTCTGGCAGGAGACAGCTGCCTCCAGCTATCTGTAATTACTTTTTACCTGCTCAGAAGATATTTATGGATGTGGGATAAGTCTCTGGATTCTGACCCCCTTTACTTCTACTACCAACAAGATGGAATCAGAGTGGGACTGCTCAGAACTGGTTACACAGCCAGCATAGGTCCCACCAGATGTCTCAGACCAGGCACCGGAGGCCACAGGAAGCACCACAGGAGCCTGCTGCACCCACCTGGGTGAGAGCCACCTCCAGGTGAATGCTCTGTACCTCGCACTGCAGCTCTTTGGAAAGGAGCCATGGGGCTATGGAGTAGACCAAGAAAAATGCCTCATCTGCAGCACACCCAGCATGGTTCTGCAGTGCCAGCCACGCCTGACCCCAAGGCAGTCACAAAAGTGACAACAGAAACCAAAGAGATAATTTCCTAGCTATGTTCATTTGTATGACCTCAAAAGCAAAGCTTCACGTAATCCAAAGGACGGAGATTTCCTGGTGGATTTCAGTTTAGCAACTCAATTTCCCAGTGGAAACAGCTACTTCAGTCCAGCACAGGATGGGAAAGGCCCTCCCCGGCAGGTTGGGAGGAAGAGGTTCTTCTCTGCGAGGGAACAAGAAGGTGTTGCAGCCCTACCTGTAAGGTGAGAGGATGTTGAGAGGGGGAGGAGTATTGCAGGTCCCGTAGGTTTCGAGGACAGGCACAGGGAGAGAATCTCTGTCAAAGAGCTTCTGGTCCTGAGTGGTGGAGCTTTTGAAGGCCTTCCTGGTGTTAATGCCTTGCAGGGAGACTGTAAGGAAGAGGAGAGAGCAAGTGAAGAACAGCTTGACCCAGGCCAACAACACAGAAGCCCAAGCAGTGAACATCTGATTTCAGTTGGAGTTCTTGGCATGCTTTGCACTTCTTAAGGTCAGGTTCCTTTTCCCACAGATCCCTTGGGAAACCCATCAAATCTCCAGCATGCTGTTCCATGCACACGGCCCTCCCTCAAGTGGCCCATGGGGTTTGGAACCCCTGTGACCACGCTCAAGCAGCTCATCCACTGCCACCCAACTGCTGGAGAGCGAGTACCCACACGGAGGATCCCTGAACAGCAAAGCTGGACGTGGCCAAAAAAGCTGTCCACAAGTGCTCTACTGGGAGGCAGGGAACAGTCCCTCTTAGCTCCAGGGAACACATTCCACCACCCAGGGCAGTGTCACGCTGGGTTTATGGTGCCGAACCAACCACGCTGACTCAACGAGAACCTTCACCATGCTCAGCCTGTGCTCCACTCCATTACCTTCCTCCTCTTTGGGATCCAGCTGAGTGACTTTGACTTGCAAGCGGTCAACTCTCTCGACGAGAATGCTCACCCGAGAGGCAAAGGTGTTGGCTTGAGTAAACAGCTCTCTAAATATGTCTTCTGCAGATTTACCTGCAATATTAAAGTGTCCACATTACCCTCATGAACCACATCAGACCATACTCAGTCTCCCAGCTTGTTTTCTTGAAGAAAGAAGAAGGAAAGAAAGAACCAACCACTCTTCTTTTCAAGTTTGTCAGGGTTGAGTTTAACATCCAGGAAGAAAATGCTTTGTTCCACCAAAACCTGACATTTCCAAAGGATCTTCAAGCAATAAGGAAACAATTGAGACATACTTTAAAGTCTATTAAAGCAACGAACTAAAAAGGACTGACAACACTACACTGGTCTGAATGTGGATGGATCTGAAGGTCCTTTAAGATTCTCTGCTGTTCTGTTTATTAGACAAGGAAATACAGTTAGATTTTTATTGCTCTGGAGAATCTCAAAGGCTCCCAGTCTCCAGAAGGCCTGCCTCCAGGGGAGCTGGCACATCTTTACAAGCTTAAAGCACTCTGGAAGTAGAGAGCAGACCCAGTCCTGGATCCCAAAGCTGGAGCTGTAACCGCAGCTGACAGCACTGACCCTGCTGTTCCTTCAGGTGGCAGTGTCTGAAAAATTGATGCATTCACATTGATTCTAAATCAAAACCAAAAGGGAACTTCTCAGTCAGGGACATTCCCTGTGTAACAGCCTGGACTACCCAGTGGGCTGCTATGACAAGCACCATCCATGGTTGGGGCCACGAGAGTGCCCGGGGCTCGGCTCAGGAGCTGCACCACTTACAGGAGTAACAAGAACACGGCCCCGTCCTCAGGAGTTTGAAACCTACAGTGCAACAAGAGATGGCCACAGGCAGACAGAGGCGGGAGACCTGGGAAAACCCAAGAACTTCCACTGAGTCCTGTCCCTTTGTTCTGCTCCTGGGCACAACCCAAGACAGGGAGCCCCAGCCACGCCGAGGACAGCGCGGAGCAGAGCAGACTTGGCACCGACCGCAGACATGGGCCCGTGGTGTTCCACTGATGGGAAACATTTCCAGCCATGGCTGCTGAGTACAAGGCTGCTCCCAATAAGCAGTCTGGTTTTGAAGTGCATCATCATATGGTCAACAGTTTGTTCTGGAATCTGTTACTCCTAAAGATCCTCTCCGACATTCAGGAAAGAAAAACCAGTTGGAAGTCTAATTTCAACAGCAGTTTTGAAAAACGTGGCTGTCTGCAGTCCTGTCAGAGAGACAAAGCGCCCCTTGCACAAGGCAAGGCGAGGGCATCCCCAAAGCCCAGCTGCACAAACACTCCCAGCTATCTAACCCGACATATCAGCTCCTGGTTCCTGCTCCCAGGAGATCTCCTTACACTGCCAAGCACGGGGAATGAGCCAGGTTAAAATTCAACCTTCTCCACCCCTTTTGGTGGCAATGCCAGGTCCAAGTGTTTGTAGAAAGCAAATGCTGAAGGTTAACTTCAACTGACCTCTTCCTTCCACCCTCCCAGACAATGCAGACTCCACATATGCTCAATTAACAAACCCAAACTCATGAGAAGGATTTTATGTTTGGAGACCTAAGGGCCAGGTAGCTCTTGCTGTGGCCATGTTTCATGAAGCACTCTCCATGTTCAACATCAGCACAGACCAGCTCTCCTATTTGACCAAAGAGAGTAAAAATTTATCTGCGAGAAAATGCAAAACCTTCCAGCAACAGCTCAAAAAAAGAAAAGTTCTAATTTCGTTTCTACTTTCACAAGAAGTGAAAAACATTTCTGAATTTCACAAGGAACTGCAACAAGCACTAGGGGAAAAATTAAGTCTTTGGTTTGCAAAGTATATTTCAAGTATAAAATAATATATAACAGCATTTTCTACACTGGTTTTGACCCTGGAGGGAGAAGAAGGGATGGTTGGTGTTCCCTTGCCTGTGTAAGTGCACCTGGAGTTATCACCCAGCATCTCACACGTCGCCTGTGCTTCATGAACACTTTTAGATGGGGTAAGACAGAGATTAATTTTTTAGTTTAGTTACTTTGACTGCAAAAGTGCAGCTTACAATCAGAATTATCTTTGTCATGCACTGGCAGGAAGACAGACGGCATGATTTAATAGGTCCTTCCATCTTTAGCTTGTGGATTCTATAAAATCACACAAAACCGCGCAGTCGACTTATACAAAGTGCTCCCAGCTGCGATAGTAACGAAGGGTAAACTCACTGGAATATGAAAGTTTGACAAGATTTATGTTTGCATCTTTGTAAAGAGACTGTGGTGCACCAGGCATGGCTGATTATTCACTTGACAGGGCTGTCACAGCCTACTGAACCTGCTCTACGTTCCTGTAATAGTCAAGGTACAAGGAGAGAGTGAATTTGTTTTTCGGAGGAGAGGAAAGGGCGGGGGGCAGGAGTTTGGTCATTTGGGCGCGAGCATAGTCTAAACATTGCTTTCTTTAAAATACTGCTGACCCTGGGGAAGTGGATGGTGCTCCGCATTTCCTTCCCACCTGCCTTGCTCTCCTCTCACACCACGTGTCAGCAGGAGGCTCCTCTCCTCAGTTTCCCCTCCAGGTACCTGTGACTGGTCCAGCAGCTCACACCTTCTCCCCGCATCCCCACATCCCAGCTCCCAGGGTACCTTCCCCAAGAAGAAACCTGTGGGATGTGGCCAGGGCTGTCACACTAACCCACAGCGTGTCTCCGAACAGGGATGAGCTTTCCCTGCAGCTGGGCTTTGCACAGCTTTACTGCCTCCTTCCTCGCCATTTCACATGCACGAGATGGATTTCACTTGTTCTCCACAACCATCTTGGCTACCAGACCTAACAAATGAACAACAAGGGCCAGTTGAACGCGAGCAGAGAGCCTGGTCTCGCCTGTGCAGTGACATTTCTCCAACCCAACAGAATGTGACACCGACTGGCAGCAAACACGGGCCCAGATTTCAGTGACAGCCATGGTTTGCACTGCTGGAAAGTGGCTGCACCCAAACTTTGCCTGCCACATGGCGGAAGACAAGGGCTTGCTTTGCAGAGCAAGCAGAAGGGCTTGCAAACACCCCAGAGAAGCTAAACAATAGATTAATTTGATTATCAAACTCTCGATTCAAGGACAAAGGTGGTTAATCAGAACCCAGAGCATTTCAACAGAGTGTGGAGTCATCCCGGAGAGACCACAGTTAACTCTTCGTTTCTCCTATGCCTGTGTTTTCCCTCCAGCTTTTCCAAGGCTACGGGTCAGCCCACTGGAGAGCTGAGCCAGGCATCGCTCCAGCCCATGCTGCCATTTGAGTGAGCAGCCCCAAACCACCGACGCTCTGGAGGCACCACTTGACTCAGACGGGTCTTTGGGTCTCACAACGCAACAAACAGCAGCAGGGGCAAACAGGAGCTTCTGCGTGGGGGCTTTAATTATCTTTCATTAAAAATAAGACTACTGACATGGTGTAGATTCAACAGAGTCAAGCTCCATTTAGTAGCGCATGCAATTACAGGCACGTTCTCTGACACAGGATCCTGCCTGCTCCGAGAGCCTCCCATTTTACAAGCCTGAGTTGTGCTCCATCCTTCCATCTGCAGTTTCACTGCAGCCTCTCACATACACACACACATACACACACCCCCCCTCCCCATTTTCTCTTAGATAGGAAGGCAGTGGGACCAGGGATATGAAATTAGCATCAGATTTCTTTAGGAAAACATTTTAGCATTACCCAGGGAAGGCAGATGGGGGAGAAATAGGAACACGAGAGTAGAAAGGGAGCTAAATAAAGAGCAGTAGCGACTCCTGAGGGCAACGCGCAGGCTCGCCATGGTACTCACTCAGGCTGCCCAGCTGTCGAATGACATTTGCCAGGGTGATGTTGGTCACGCATTCCAGCTCGCTCGGAACGCTAGGCAACGTCTGACGGCACAGGTGCCTTGGCTCAATGTTCCTCGTTACTAACGGCATGGTGGACCTGCTTCAGGCACTGTTCTGAAAGATGAAAAACAACCCAAAAAAGAAACAGGAAAGGATTACTCAACCGCAAATTCCAGGCACACCAGAGCCATGGTGTTCGTTTTTCCTGCTCTCAAATGGCTTTATTTATAAGCCTTCTTTCCCCCTCTCCCCACCCTGAGAAAACTGGTTCATCAGAAATAAAGATCCTCCTGTTCTCTGACTTGCAGTGACAGCACAGCCCCACCAGCCCAGGTACAGAGGCAGAGATGGAGAACTCCACATCTTCGCCCACATTCCCAGTGCTGCTGGCAACGCCGCAGCAGTTGTTCCCTTCCTACCCACCCGCTGCCCGGATAGGGCTCCCGCCTCCCGCAGCGCCTGGCAGGCCTCAGGAGCTCCTCTTCAGAAACATTTCAAACTCGCGATCAATAGTTGCTTAAACCGAGGAGATGAAGACAGGAGATGTTATTACACAAAAAAAGAAGGAACAAAACAGCTTCTCCCAGCACACCAAAGCACGTGCGGTGCCTCCCTCCTGGAGCAGCACACGGGGCTCTCCTGGAACAACAGGAAGCGCTTGCAGCTGACCAGGAAACTTTCTGGTGACTGTTCCTTATCCTGCAGGCTGCACCCCTCTTCCCTTGGGAAATCCCCCGGGGATGAGGTTTACACTGGACCATTGTTTTCGTGCTAGAGCAGTTTAAGGTTGAGGGAGCTCTAATCAGGATGCAGGACTGGAGTGTGCTCAGAAACAAGCCAGGATTGATTGGACAACAGACAGGACAAACTTCCAGTTCTCTAAAAAACTAGTAAAATAAAAAACCTGAAGAAAACCTAAGTGTCTGGAAGTTATGCTTTGGACAGAAAACGCTTTTATGTGCAGGTCAGTGCCTTGAACTAACAAAAATCTCCTTTGCTAACAGGCCCAAATGTTGAAGCATCAAACAGCTCCCCCCCCAGATCGTCCAGCTCCAAGAGGGAGAAGGAAACTTGGGTGACTGGCTCACTACAAGGAGCATCATACATGCCTGAAATCTTTAGGACTAAGTGAAAGAAAATACATCCCAAGTTCTTGATTAATTTAGAAGGGGAAAGAATCACTTTTCTAGGTCAGCTGAGGAACAACCCAAGAGAAGCAGGCAGCTCCCATGTGATAGGCATGTGGATCTGCTCGGGCTGGGTGTAAAAATAAAACAGGAAGCGAACAGCTTGGGGAACATGGCTTCCTGTCACCACCAGCAAAAACCCAAGAACCATAAAAAATCAGCTGTTTGCTCTTGACTTTGAGCCACCCTTTGATAGTCTCTGTGGCAGCTGGCAGCTTATCTTTGAGGTCCAGGAGTCCTTCCTGGATGCTTTTCTATCAGGGTGTTAAGAGGAAGAAGTGGGCATTATCCCTCCTAATTACCTCACAAGCCAGATTTTGAATTGCTAAATTTGACCCATTAAGGCAGAGGAGTTCAAGAGCTGCAGCACCGGGCGCTGGGATATCTCCCAGACAAGCAGATGTAGCTTGCTACCATTTTGCAACGCCTCTACACGAGGGATTTCACAGCATCTCAGAATGCCAGGATGGTTTGGGTTGGAAGGGACCTTAAAGCTCATCCTGTTCCAACCTCCTGCCACGAGACCAGGCTGCACGGAAAGGGTCCCCAAAACCGAGCACCTCATGGAACAGGGGAGTGAGATCTGAGTCCAAATAAATAAAAGCAAGACCCTCCGAGGATCGAGTCCATGTTGTTTTTCCCTGTGTCCACTGCAGCCATCAGTAACTGCCGGGATATTTAAAGATCAGGGTGAACTAAGGAAGGGCTCTGACCTTCCCTTCCCAACACCCCGTGTTTTATCGATTCCAGCCCAAGCCCTACAATCTTTTGTCAGCTTTAGTGCTTCATGCCAGACAAACTTTCCCAGCTCCCCCCAGACTGCAGTCTGCACCAACAAGCAGCTCTCATAAACAAGGCAGCATTTGCAGGCTGCCTGCATCCAGCTTCTCCCCTGTGCTTCCCCAGGGCTCGGCCAGGGAGCACACGCGGTGGGATCTGCAGAGCTGGAGTGGACAGCCTGGCTGGAAACCTTCCAAGGTGGAGGACAGACAGAAGGAAAACAGCAAGAGGAAAAATAAGCCTGGAAGTGGGGGATGAGATGTGAGCATACTGTATAAAAGGAGACAAAAAAACCCCCAAGATGATGGGTAGCGTGGTTGGATAAATGCAGGTAGCACTGATCTCTGCAAGGATGGGGAAAACAGCGCAGAAAATGGGAGTAGTGCCTCAAATACCAACAAAAAAAGGCTCTGGATACGTTGCCTGTATACAGTCACCCTGAAAGTGTTTGCCTTCAAAGCATGTTTTGAAAGTAAAAGCAAGGAGTAGTGGTGAGAACTGCTTTTTTTAAAAGAAAAAACTAAGGCAGAGCACTTGTATAACACAAATTTACACCGGTGCAAGATAGCAGAGATAAAGGCTAAGAAAAAGACTCCCATTATAGCCCAGCTCACCCTGCTAGCCACCCCCACCCTCCCAGCCACACTCCACTGCAGAAGGAAAGTTTTGCCCTCATGTCTCCACAGCAGCGCTTCCCAAGGCCACGGGGACAGCTCTGCTGCCCCTAAACCCAGCCAGGATACAGCAAACTACGGGATTAAATTAACCCTGTGGAGCATCAGAGATGATCAAGGCAGGAAGGGCAGGATGGGCTGTGGACAACCACCCTGCTCTCCCAGCAGCTTTTGGGTAAGAGGCATTTTAAAGCAAAAATTCCTCTCTTCCAAGCAGAAGGACGAGGAGCTTCAAGATTTTACCAAGGAAATCTGGGACCTGCAAAAACAGCAGGTGATGCCCCCACAAGAACAGTTAGACCTTGCTTTTTCCCAGAGTGTTTGGAGGGCAGGGATAGAGATAACAGCTAATGGGCTCCTGTAAAACCTTCATGCCTCGTGAGTAGGTGGGACAAAGATTAATAGTGTGGATTGGAAAATAAGTGGTGTATTTCAAAAGCAGGAGTCAGGTAGGGCAGAAAACCAGGTGTGGAGAAGGGACAGGGTATGAGAGCAAAGGGGGAAGGAGGAAGAGGAAGCAAAACACTGGAGGCAGCACAAGGCATGAGCTGGGGGCAGGGAGGAGACACAGCAAATGAAAGAAGGGACAGAGTTAAAAAAGCTTTCTGGGAGGCTCGTGCTGTTATTCTTTAAGAGAGTCATTAAGGAGGCGATTGACAGCACAGTGCCAAGCACGGGCCATCCAGAACCGCTTCACTCTCCGTGCTCAGGGCATGACAGCACAGCAGAATTCCACCCCGGCTGGCCAGCCTGGTCATCAGGCATTAGTCACTGTCACACAGTGACCGCAGACCATATATTATAACTAAATCCTACCATTCAGATGCAACTTAAATGAATTGCAAGGCCGAAAATCCTTATCTTCGGGGCAAAGATAAGCATTTCCATTTGCTTATGAATGCTGGAGGTTAGATTTGTTTCAGGAGTAGAGTTTTGGGGTGCAAACACTGTTTTTAAAGAAGCTGCAAGAATGACATGGGCATGGAGGACCTGCCCTGATCCCTGTGTAACAGGAGAGGAGATCAAGTATGTTAGAAGTAAAAGGAAACTGCCTCTAGAAACAGAAAACTCTGCAACAGATTTCTAATGAATACGGAAAACAAAGAAAGGCATCAAATTGAAACACAGTGCGAGGAAAGAAGTTCAGTGATCTCTGCAGGCTGGGGGAGCCGTAAGGAAAATCCACAAACACTGCTGCATCAATCCACATTCAAAAGGCTCATCCTCCAAACCACTGTGCTTCATACCTTCTCAGAAACAAGGAAACAAATGATTTTCCTCTCCCACTTGAACCAGACCCTTCCTACCTGCTCCCAAGCACTTCCTCTGAAGCCTCCAAGTCATGACTTGAATCACAGAAGGCTCCAAAAGCCTTGTTGTGACGGCAGTGACTAAAAGCCAAACCATCTGAAAAGCCCAGCTTCGCCCCGCAGCTCCTTTTCCCCTGCTGCCCCACCTCCAGCCGGGCATTGCCAGGATTCCTCATAATTTCCCTCTCCCAAAATGCTTACGCAGGCGCTGCCGAGCCCTGGCCTGCTCCAGCCCAGAAAAAAGTTTGCTGAGCATGAAAAAGCCCTGGAAGCTGAATGCACTGCTCCTACATTCCTACTGATCTTCCAGCCACAACTGGCACCTTGTTTCCAGGATTCACCAGGTTTTTGCTCCCCATTGTCCTTCCCAACAACTCCCGTCCTTTCTCCCTGCACACATCGTGGTCTTGGACACCTCCTGTTTTTCCAGGAAAGCAGGATCCACGCATAGAGCTTCTTCCCATGGCTGCTGATCTGACACCCTGCTCCTGCCACAATAAGCTCTCACCTTGAACGTCCTGCTCACTAGTTTTTAAGAGGATTCTGACTTTGGCAATTAGTTCTGTAAATACTCTTGGGCGCTGGGGAACAAGCATGGCCCAACGCAGGCTCGAAAAGGGGGAAAAACGTGTGACTTGCAATTTTTGCCTTTCTGAATCCAGCACTTTAAGCAAAGCCGAGGTAAATCCAAGATAAGCATGCTGCTCCAAGATTTCTTATCAGCAAGCCATCGACCGCTCTCCCCATGAGCTCTGCTGCAGCAGATCACTCAGGAATCCCAGTTCTGGATTAGAATCAAGTGCAATTGGTTTGTTTCAAACAAGAACTGCCAGTCCATAAACCCCTCGCACAAAGCTCCGTCTTATTGACTATTTTTAATAAATAGGGCTGGCACAGTAAAATTGAACAATTGTTAGGAACAATAAAGGAGACAGACTTTGATTACAACTATTGAGAAGCAAATACAGGGATGTTTTAGGATTGAGTATTTGCTTTCCAAGGCGAGTTCTGTCAACTGAAAACAGCAACTCGGAGCAAATACTCCTTAACAAGCGGTTTGGAGCAGAGCAGAAAACAGCACTGCACAGCAAGAGAGGAACCAGACCTGTTTTTTGGGATTTTTTTTGTAGAGCAGGCAGGTAGCACAGTCACCGTGGTGGTGCAGAGAAGGCAGGCAGGACTCCAAGGCGAGCCCTGCGGATGCAACGCACACAAAGAGCTGTAAATAACAGGTGAGCTGGAGGGAGAGATCTGGCAAGGTTCTCCCCACTGGTATTTGACCAGTTAGCATAGCGTTACTGGGAGTCACCTGGGTAATTCCCCGCTCAATGTGACACACAACCTCCTAGATCAGGGACCATCTGCAAATAAATCTGGACCCCAGCAGTGAGATCATCTGTCATAGTGTCTGGTGCAGCATAAAGCACCTAAGGAGGGCAGAGCGCTTTTTTTGAGGAAGGGAAGGGAATTTAGGCTTGATTTCCAAGTACGTCAGGGTGACCAACCACTCTGCCCTCGGCAGGGCTTACAAAATCCTCTGCCTGGACACAAACAGTCAAGGAGACCAAGCCTTCAGCTAAGCGCTTTGGAGAGCCGCCTCTAGGAGTGCCCATCGGGGGATTAGACACACCAGCAGGTTTGGGAATGAGGGGGAAAGGAGATAATCAGATCTGAAATTCCCATCAGTATGAAATAAGACTTAACTCAGTCGCTTGCCAACGCAGACTGTTCTTTCTAATGTCTGTGACAACTCTGCTTCAAATTTCAAGCTTCCCTCAGCAGTAACTACTCCCCCATGTAGCTGTAATGGCCAGAAAGAGACTGGCTTTTATGTAACCCCAAAAGACTTGCAGAAAGGGAAGCAGCAGCCACACACACACACAGAGGGAGAACTGAGGGGAAAAAAAATCAGCAGAAGGCTCTGCTGAGTGCTCAGGGCTATATCCAAGCTCACAATGCAGCCACAGAGAAGTGGGATGCGGCAATCAGAAATGCTCCAGTTCCACGCTCGGAGAGAGACCCAGCAATCAGTGCTGCATCCGAGCAATAGGGAGCGAAATTATAGAGCAAACTGCCATGTGATGCCACAAACTACTCCATCCCGCCAGCTGTAACAAGTATTCATTCCCAAAAACGCGTCACAGGCTCATCTGTCATTACCAGCCCAGCCTGCCAGCAGCTGAGCAGGAGTCAGCAGTGAAGGGCAGCTGCAGGGCTGCTTCCTTTCACAGTGGTCTATTCTCCCAAAAAACCACAGGGGAGACGGACGGGTAAAACCCCCCCGGGCGCAGGGGAAAACACTGCCCACCACCTCTCAGCAGCCGGTGGGATGGGAAGCACAGGCTGTGTTTTCACCCACCAGCACACAAAAGCTCTCCTGAACCAGGATCTACCGAAAATCCAGAGCCTTTGGGAGAACACACTCAGCCGATCACAAAAACCCACATCCACAACCCCTCTGTGTATGAATAACGCACTTCAATCACCAAGTGGAGAACTCGCAGGCCCGCTCTGCCGGCGTTACGAAAGAGGCTGTTTGGGCAATGACGTGGGGCAAGAGCAGCACTGCCCTTTTCCTCAGCGATGTTCCGACACTGGCAACGGCAGCCCTGATCCCGCAGCATAGCGAGGATTGTACAGCGTGGAGTCCTTGAGACAACAAACATCCAGCCCGCTCCAATCCCAGAGTAAAAATACTCCCTTTTTTTTTTCTCCCCTGCCTCCCCCCTCCGCTCCAGTCTGCTGGCTCTGAAAAATGCAAAAGAGGCTCAGAAAGCCATTTTCTGCTTTTTTTTTTGTCTGGCTCATGCATTATCATCATCATTTACTGCCCTCAAGGGGATTGCACAGGTGTGACTGAAAATTTGGCTCTTCCTTTTAAACTTTTTGTTATCAGCTTTGCTGAAGATGATCTTGCTGGAATAAATACCAGGCTGCTCTCCTGGAGAGGGACTCGCTCAGAGCTGTTGTCAGAAATCAGGCTGGGGGTGGAAGGATGGGGGTGTCACTAATGGGGAACATACAGATCCTCCCAGCTTCTGCTGGAGTGCTAATACAGCCAACAGTTTGACCTAGGCTTCTATTTTTTTAATTCCTAAAACACAAACCATTGCACTAATTAATGTTTCCATTCATTTAGCTGAAAAACAAGTTAAACAAAGAGGGTCACCTGGTGTTCCTATCAATACCTGACTAGGATACAGACAGAACAAATGCATTTAAATAAAACTCTAGAAGAGATGTGACAAGAGAAAGGCAGTTTAGCTCAATTAAAGAGAGCTGTCACAGGGATTTGATTCCCAGAATACAGAACTATTGATTAAACAGGAATTAAAGCTCCAGAACAGAAAGGTTTCAAGGTCTTTGCTGTGAGGGTATACATCAGGAGAGAGAGGCAGGGCTCCTTCAGCGCCACAAGAGCTCTGGCTTTCTTGCTTCCTAGGAAACAGGAGCAGCAAAGGGAGCAGAATGCTCTCTACTGAACCTGTGAATAATTTGGGCAAGGATACAAGGTCAGTGACAACACAGAGTGGCATCACGACCGTCAATCAACAGGTAGCTTTGGTGTACTTGGGTATTGAAAACCCACAACACGTTCCGAAACATTTCAGGCGTATGTGGGGAGAGGCCTCAGCAGGTTTCAGTCCTATAATCCCACAATCCTAGAATGGTTTGGGTTGGAAAGGGCCTTAAAAACCATCTCGTTCCACCCCCTGCCACAGCAGGGACACCTTCCACCATCCCAGGTTGCTCCAAGCCCCATCCAACCTGGCCTTGGACACTTCCAGGGATCCAGGGGCAGTCACAGCTGCTCTGGGCACCCTGTGCCAGGACCTCACCACTCACACAGGGAAGAATTCCTTCCCAATATCCCATCTGTCCCTGTCCTCTGGCAGCGGGAAGCCATTTCCCCTTGTCTGAAGTCCCTCTTCAGTTCTCTTGGAGCCCCTTTAAGCACTGGAATGGGCTTTAAGGTCTCCCTGGGGCCTTCTCCAGGCTGGACATTCCCAGCTGTCCCAGCCTGTCCCCAGAGCAGAGGGGCTCCAGCCCCCAGAGCATCTCTGGACTCGCTCCAACAGGTCCATGTCCCTCCTGTGCTGAACACTCCAGAGCTGGAGGCAGCACTGCAGGGCATGACACAGGGGCAGAGTTTTCCAAGCCTCAAAGACCATAACAGCGCAGAATTCACCTCAAAGGGTCTCGACTGGAAGAGACCCCGTGTAGGTGGGAAGGCAAGCAGTGTCCCTGCCCACGGCTGCCCGCGGAGGTCCTGCAGGAGCCCCGGCTGCGGGGATGCCTGCGCAGAGCCCAGCCCCGCTGCTGAACCGCGGCGCTGCCTCCCTCCATCCCGGCCTCAATTCCCGCTAATGAGCACAGCGCCTTTGCTTCCTCTGCTTCCCACCAGCCTCCCCAGCCAGAGGAAAGGCTTGTGCCTGTCGCACTAACAAAGCCCAACTCACAATACAGCAGCACATTCTCATTCCCGGGCAGCGCTCGGTAATTAATATGGAAAGAGAGGGTGTGCTTTTTTCCCCCTAAATGACTTATTCGTTAAGTTCGAGCATATTTTAACCTTCCTTTTCAGCAGATAAACTCTGTCTCATTTGCAGCTAAGCTCAGCCTTCCCTTCTTTGCCACACACTAAACTATTTTGATTAATGAAAGAGTAGGAACAAACCAGTTCCAAGTGTTTTCTATAGAGCTCAACTGCTCTTTCAGTTTCAACTCACGCCTAGATAATTATATCACAGCTCTGAGTGCCCCCACCCTTCTGCTGCACTTGGGGAATACTGGAAAGATAAGTCTTTTCTTAATTATTAAATGTAAATAGCTCATTAAATATAATCCAATTACTTTAATTGTAAGAAAAAGGAAGTAATTACAATATGTACATGTATTCTTGCCTGAACAGTTTTAGTATCTTAAATGAATCTTTGCAGCATTAATATTTTAAGTCAACCTTTGACATGAGGGGAGAGAGAAAAAAAAATACGTCGACTCCCTGATATTTTCCAGAAGTGTTGTATCTGCTGGGATTTCGGTCACAAAAAACCAAGAGAATGGCCTTGAGCATCTAAATCAAAATGGTTTATAAACAGCATCTTAATAAAGTCAAAATAATACACAGGCTTTCCATTGTGGAGGGAAAAAATAAATATATAAACACGATGCCACGTGATGAGCCTGAATATGCTTTTGGGATCTCAGGAGCCCAGCAAGACGGGCACTACTGTGAACTCAGGAGAACAGGCAGGATCCCACCACACCAGTACCAAAAGCCACCACATATCTGGGATTTTCCAGGCAGTTCTCCTTCCCTACACCTATTGTTTGTCCTGTTCAAGGGTGGGAAGAGGAACCAGGGCTGGGGGAGAAGGGGCCTGCTCCAAATCTGGGACTGCCCAGCTCTTCTGTGGCAGTGTCCAGTGAGGTGATCCCACAGAAATGCTGAATGCAGGGTCTGTGTGTGCACAAGCCATCTGTGCAATGCACAGGCACGGCACAGGATCCCAGGCTGCCATTTGGGATTTGCAGGCAGAGCTGCAGGAAGCTGCGAGGAGCAGTCCTCTGGTTTTGCTCAACAGCATGACAATCCCTGGACTCACTTTCTCCATCCCTGCAGCCAGCGGGACTGAACAACCTTCCAGCAGACTCCAGCAAGGCCCCACTGTTTCGGTCAGCCCCCCTGGTCTGACAGAGCAGGGTCAGGTTTCAGCTTGGCTGTGGTGACAGATGCCTGTGAAATCTCCTTGGGACAGGCAGAAAAATATTCAGTTTAAACTGTAGTTGTTTCCATTTTGCATGTTCTGAGCCCAGCAGTGATCTCACCTTATGTAATCTCCAGTGCAAACTCCAGGCTCCGCACTATCCAAAACTATTTCAGGGTGTTTGAAACCATAAAACCCCAGAATGGTTTGGCTTGGAAAGGGTCTTAAAGACCATCTCATTCCACCCCCTGCCACGGGCAGGGACACCTTCCACTAGACCAGGTTGCTCCAATCCCTGTCCAACCTGGCCTTGGACACTTTCAGGGAAGTGGCAGCCACAGCTGCTCTGGGCAACCCGTGCCAGGGCATCACCACCCTCACAGGGAAGGATTTCTTCCCAAAATCTAACCTAAACCTGCTCTTTCAGTTTGAAGCCATTCCCCCTTGTACCATCCTCCAGGCCCTTGTCCAAAGTCCCTCTCCAGTCTTCTTGGAGCCCCTTTAGACCCTGCAAGGGGCTTTGAGGTCTCCCTGGAGCCTCCTCTTCTCCAGGTGAACACCCCCAGCTGTCCCAGCCTGTCCCCAGAGCAGAGGGGCTCCAGCCCTCAGAGCACCTCCACGGCCTCCTCTGGACTTGCTCCAGCAGCTCCAGGTCCCTCCTGTGTTGGGGACCCAGAGCTGGACGCAGTACACCAGGTATCAGAGTAGAGGGGGAATCATCACTTTATTGAACTGATCTTTTTGGGAAAAGAGAGATTAGACTGTATTAGGGATGCTAACGATGCAGGCCTTTCTAGCCAAGCTTACCACACGGTCTATAATAAGCTGCTTTATGGAAACCTCTCATGTGAAGCCAGCCCCTAGATGTAACCTCCTTGATACAATATTGAATTCTCAATAGCAACCAAAAGGCTATTTTGTATAAGTTAATTACAGCCGTTTTTAATTTAGCTTGCAGAAGGGAAGCGGCCAGTGATTTCATGCTGCCCTAGACAGAAGGTAAAGGTTTTCCACAAGCTGTGTTTATAGCTCTATGCTTTCCTCCAGCAAAGCACTGGCTCCGCAGCTGCTGGTATTGAAAGAACAGGATCTGGGTGTGTGCATGGTTCTCTCTCGCCTGGTTGGGTTTTTTTTGCAGCTGCAAGGCCAAACCCATGCGAGTGCGTGTGTGTTTTTTCTTACGGTGACAAAGGCAGGGTGCCTGAAAGGGAACTCGCTTCCGCTCTGGCAAGCACTCAGCCAACTATTTGCTGGGCTAAGGGGTGGTCGGGGAACTTTCACCCATCCATTCAGCCAAGGCCGCTATTCCCCCTCCCTCCCAATTAAATCCCATTTTTTGCACTCCATGCATGAACTGCAGCCACACCAATACATCAGATATTGTGGCTGATAGCCTCCTCTGAATGCCACTTAAAGCCCTCCAGTGCGGAGCGCTCTGAAAGCAAAGCATCGTTCATTCTTTGAGCGACAGAAAGAGACTTTTGCTATAGAGAGACCTGAAGTAAGACTCTAAGTACTCGGAAAAGGGCATCCAGAGAAAGAGGAAATGAGAAATTAAAACCACATTCAATCTTATTAGTGGTAATACAATAGGTCAACAAGAGTACTTTGCACAACTCCACAGCATGGGAACAATTTATGCAGAACTGGGAGCAGTGACACCAGCGAGTTCGGCGTTTACCAAAACCAGCAAATTTTGTCAGCACTATTTTAAAGTGCCCAGCTGGGAAGGGAGAGGGCTGGAGGGGGATAGTGCCTGCATGCCTTGCAGGAGAGTACACGTAGGAGAGGAGAATGTGAGGAATACTCCCCCTCCTCTTTTTCCATCTGAAACATTTTCTCTCTCAAGGGATTTCCAGCATCTTATGAACACAGCCTCTTTGAAGTGCTGCAAAGTGGCATTGCTCATCATTTCAGTAATGATAGTAAATAAGCTCCAGTATTTTGTTGATCCTTTTCCTTTTGCTTTACAAACAAAAGGTCAGAGTCATTAGCCCAGTTTGATGAGCGGGGAGAAATGGAGGCTTGGAAGAGGCAGGTCGCTCTGGAACATCATTGGGAACATCAGTGAATGAAGACAAGTCACAGGGCTTAGGGACAGCCACGCTGGATCATCCAGCCTCCAGATACCCCATGTACTCTCTCCATCGTGGCCAGGTACCAGATGCAGCAAGAGAAGAGCATGGGAACAACGCAAGCACAGAGCAAGAGTTCTCCCTGCTTTTCCAAGCTGAAGCACCCCATTGCACCCTAAGACCATCATTCAACTGTCCTTCATGAATTTCACTTCCATAAACTCATCTGATCAGTTCCTTAAACTCATCTGAACAGTGCATCCATGAGATTCTGGGGCAGCAAATTCCATATTTATCATGTTAGGTGAAAAGACGCTTCCTTTTATGCCATTCACTTCAAAATTAGGGGATTTTAATCTCACATCTACATATGGCTTTGCTTCACAAAGAAGTTATTCATATAAATTCATCACCATTCATATAAAACAAGCCCCTTCTGAGCAGAGGGTTCACAGGCTGCAGCTTCAAGGCCAGGTTGGATGGGACTTGGAGCAACCTGGTCTGTGGAAGCTGTGCCTGCCCATGGCACAGGGGTGGAAACAGATGAGTTTTAAGGTCCCTTCCAACCCAAACTGTCCTGGGTTCTATGATCAAACACAAGAGAAGCGCTCAGTTCTTACGGAGCACTTTCAGTATGAACCAAACTAGTAACTCATGGTTTAGGTTTGATTTATAGCAGCAGTGAGAACAAACCATTTTTAGCGGCCAGCTCTGTGTCTGACCCATCCTGGACTGTGCACTGCTTCCAACAGTAACGCAGGAGAACCGAAACCTCACAAACAAGTCACCAGTGACCTGGGAACAGCTCGCCTGAAGCAGTGACACAGCAACAGCCTCCAGGGCAGAACTTCCAGCCCTCAAGAACCAATGCCAACTGCTGCTGCCTCACAGGCATCTCCTGCCTTCCTCTCAGCATCACAGCATCCCTTAAAGCACCACCTCTCCCCAAAAAGAGTCCGGGATACTGCAGTGGAAGAGGAGATGGCACAGAATGCACTGAAGGAACAGAGCAGGTCGCTGACCCATTTGTGAGAGACCCATCAAGCTTCCTGGTGCTTTAAATTCCTTCATCAAAGCCCCTGGCAGATGCATACTTGAGATATCTGAGCTCCAGCACTTCTCCAGTAGCAACCTAACACCAGAGAGCTTTCCCGCAATTTCAGGAATTAGGGTAGGATCTAGACAAACTATTTCCCAGGCCCATTACTGTGGGGAAGGAGCTGGGGTGGAGAATGTGATTAACAGCTCACGCTGCTTGCTTGAGAAAATAATGTGGAAGTTCACATTTAAGTTCTTCTGGGAAGGGACCTCCCCTCCTACTGCCTCCCAGGCAGGGAAAAAAATATCCTGCAAACCTTCAGATGGGAAAAGAAATGTCATATAAAAGAGAATTAGGGCTGAATCTGATCACCTTCTACCAAGCACTCCCTTCACAGTGAAGCCTGATCTGCCTCCCCTCCTCAAAAAAGAACCAACATGTCTTTTTATTACACAGAGTTGCAAAAATACAAAAGGAAGTAAATGTCACCAGGGTGGTTCTGTTCTGAGCAGTCATTTGCTTATTACCCAGAAGCCATTGCCACACGCCTTTTTTTAATCCTGTGTTTATAAATACCTAAAGTATTTAAATAAATGTTAATCTGCGGTAACTAAGGCCCTGATCTCACAAATATTTATCCTTGCACAGTGAGAATAAACACTCAAATACACAAATTTCTTACTACAGATCCCATTTCAGCCAGAGTGTTGTTGAAAACAGTAACACACCAGAAGACAGGCTGGGAAAATAGCTGCATTTTGCCTTCCTGGGTTTTCACAGTGTGTCACTTCTGGGTTGTTTCCTGTGCATTTGCTGTAGAAACTACAAAGGAGCAAGGGCAGAGCTGAGCCACCGGACAGGGCTCGTTGTGGCTGCTGGAACCCTCAGAAGGAGCTTTTGGCAGTGTTTTTTCCTGGTGTCCCATTCTGTACGAGGACAGCAGGAACTTTATCCACAGCACATGCAAACACAATCGCTATTCAATCTCTTTCCTGGTTTGTGACTGACTCATGAGCAACGTATTCTGCTCAGCTGAATGACCAAGGGCTCAGTATTATCATCAAACCAAGCAGAGGCAAACCCCAAACCTTGCATTCAAGGTTATTAAATATTTTGAGTCCAGAAAACCCACAGAGAGAAACTATCTAAAAGGATTAAAGCCAAGTCTTAACACTTGCTGAAATCTTCTTTATTACAATCTGCCAAAGAAAACCTGATTTTTTGAGAAACATTAATCCTACCAACCTTTGTTCTTCTATCACTGCAAAAATATAAAAAAATAAACCCAGGAGAGGGATTTGTTGCTGTAACTTTATGCACATGAGGCAATCACTGAAGTTTTAACCCCTCCACCCACATGCCGCGATTATCCAACCTTGGTGAATGAAATCAACTTTTCCTAGACCAGCCCTGAAGAATGAGATATATTCAAAGCACGCTGAGAAACTGGGTTGGGACTGATCAGAAGGGTTGTATTCCTTGTCATGAATCACTGTCTGCAAATACCTTCTGAGTTGTAACTCACAAAAATACACCATTTCTGTGTGGTGTGTCACATTAGTCATAGGGAAACCAGTTTTATACTGCATGAGCCATCAGAAAGGTTTTATTTCTTTAAATTAAAGTAATGGAATTTGGGACATTTACTTTTTGATCTCATTACCAGACAAGACAAAAAAATATAATGGTTCTTTCTAAAACCAGTGGAAAATACATAGTTTAGGGAAAAGTTTACATTGAGTTCACCCCTGGAAGTTTATCCTTTTACAATGCACGCTTAGAAAGCTTCACCTCATCTCAGGTGGGCTACAAGGGAGCTGCTACACCCACTCCTCCAGGCTTTAAATCGTGCAGAAATCAAGGCTTTGGAAGGGAAATCCCAGAAAGTCTGATCCCACCATCACCAACACACCCAGGAATAACCATGACAACTGCAGCTTGAGCCAGGATCAGTGTCAGGCAGCCCTTGCAAGCTCAGGTCATGCTCTGTCACTCAAACTTCACATTTTGAAGCACATTCCTTAAAAAGAAATAAAACCCCCACAGTGCACAGAACTTTGTGCCTGGTGTGCTGTGCCCCGCTGCTGGGACAGCGCTCCTGCCTGGCTCTGGGTGCGAGGGGGATTCAGAGTCACCCTCTGCACACGCTGGCTGCGCTCTCGTGGGGAGATGCTGGCTCTGGTTTGTTTTTAACTCGGTTTGGGATTAAACTATGAGTTGGTTTCTATGGCAAGACCCACTCAAGGTCAGTAAGGGACAAATCGGAATGAAAAGTGTCGCAACGCAGCGTTTTGAATTCCTGCAGTGTTTAGCAGCAACTAATTCTGCAGATGTTGAAAATGGGTGGAAAACATAACTACTGCCCCTCCTCATGTGACCGAGCGTGCAAGAGTCGGTACTTCCCATAAAGTGGGACTTCCCAGGTCTGTGGAAGGTGTCCCTGCCCACGGCAGGGGTGGAATGAGATAGTCTTTAAGGTCCCTTCCAAACCATTCCATGATTCTATAAAAGCCACATTTTTGCATCAGTTTTGTCTCAGGGAAGCACATCTCTACCCCTTATTTGGCTTCCAACATCTTTTAATTTCAACTTCTCCCTCTCATGAGTCTTCAGGAAGGACACAAAAGTGTGAGGGTTACAGAGGGCTCCATCAATTGTGACTCTGCCTGCAGCTGATGTATTTAACAGAAGTTTCTGTAATCATTATTAACAGAATTTCATGTCCACCAACATCTGCAGTGCTGAAAGATTTAAGACCTTCAGTGTTTCCTAGAGCTGAACTTCCAGCATTAGCACAACCCTCAGCCCCACCAGTGCTCTGACCCATGGAGAGGTGCCCAATTCTGTTGTTGCTACTGAAGAATGCAAAACAGCAATGCCAAATGTGAAACTCTGACAGGGAAATAAAAAATCCTACCACAGGAACGTCCTTGAGGTCAAGTGACAGCTAACAGGGAGAAGCTGCAACCCTTACCTTTCTCCAGACTATGTGTATCCCAAAGTAACCCCAACGCTAACCCAAACGCTGGTGAGGTACAACCACAAGGACATTCCCTAAGAACTTATTTCTTCTCTACAAGAAATACGGTCTGAGGCCACCCGGAGGTCAGTGCACTAAACCAAACTATCCAACCATATCCCAAGCCTTTTTTCCGGGGGAAAAAAAAATCCCAAAGCATGTTACAACACCCACAGGGGGTCACCCAAGCAGTTTTAGATTTTATGTGCTGTGGATGGTTCATAGCCAAGGGGGTGATACCCACAACTTAAAGTGTTCCCAGACAGATCGGGGGGTGCACCCAGGAGTGGGGCTGGAAAACAGGCAGGAGGGAGAAGTTTCCTTCAATGAGGGCACCCAGCTCCCACCCAGACAGACTCTGGACAGGGACACAGACACGTTTTCGCAAGTCCCAACATCAAACTCAGGCAGCAAATGCCTGGAAAGGGAGGGACCCCCTCTGCTCCGCCAGCAGAGCCCCACTGCTCCCCCTAAAAGGGACCCTGCAGCACCCCCTTGTCTCCTGAGTCCCCAGGCGTTCCCCGCTATGCCAGACCTCTGTGACAAGCCCAGCACAGCAGACACCGGCCAGGCCTCGGGAGAGCCCCGCAGGGGACATCTCCTTCACCCAGCACGGGGCTCCGAGCACCCCGGGCAGCCCGCCCCTGCACCCCAGCTCCCCACAGGCCAGCCCGGCCCGGGTACACACCCCGCACCAAACCGCGGCCCCCGGAAGGGGCTGGGGAAGTGTCAGCCCAGGGATGGAGCCCCAGACCGGGACAGACCCCCAAAACCCCCACCCAGGACCGCAGCAGCTCTGCCTCACTATGTGGCAGGAAACACCGCCCGCCTCCACCTAACAGCTCACTATTTGGCAAGGGCCCTGCGGCNTGCCGCCCACTCCAGCGCCCCCGCCTCTTTTCCTCGGGAAGAGACGGCCCGGGGGGGCTGGGGAGGCCCGCTCGCCCCTCTCGCACTCACCCCGTCCGCGGCTGTCCCCTCCGGGCCCCCGGGCTCACTACCACCAGGGCGGGCCGGCCCGCCCGTCCGC
>VWZT01016390.1:33001-50190 GCA_013397055.1 Pachycephala philippinensis | reverse complement strand
CTTTTTTTAGGGATCCCCCTCCCCTTTTTCAGGGATCCCCCCTCCCTTTTAAGGGATCCCCCTCTCCCTTTTTTAGGGATCCCTGCTATTCCCTTTTTATGGATCCTCCTTCCCTTTTTAGGGATCACTGCTACTCCCTTTTTAGGGATCCCCCCTCCCTTCTTTAGGGATCCTCCTCCCTTTTCAGGGATCCACGCTCCCTTTTTAGGGATCTCCCTCCCTTTTTCAGCGATCCACCCTCCCCTTTTTAGGGATCAGGTCTCCCTTTTTAGGGATTCCCACTCCCTTTTTTTAGGGATCCCCCCTTCGTTTTTAGGGATCCTGCTCCCTTTTTAGGGATCCCTCCTCCCTTTTTTGGGATCCATGCTCCCTTTTTAGAGATCCCCACTCCCTTTTTTAAGGACCCCCCTCCCTTTTTTAGGGATCCTCCTCCCTTTTTAGGGATCCCCCTCTTGTTTTTAGGGATCACTGCTATTCCCTTTCCCCCTGCTCTCCAATATCAGAAATCACCTTTTTCAGGGCTCCTTTTCTGAGCTCATTTTTGGACAGCACGGCCACAGCAAGGTCCCGCCACCTGCATTTTTAATTCCTGGGGATATTTCAGTGCCAGGTGGGAAAAATGTGGGAGATGGAGTCCTTGCAACAACCTCTGCCACTGGATCTTTGCAGCGAGCCAGGGAGACAGCGAAAAATAGTCAACATTATCTCAGCACAGTGGGGAAGGAGGGATGAAAGCTCTGCAAATGAATTCATTGTGACAACCTTTGTGAAGGATCCGAGTGTTTGATCTTTTAAAAGATTTAATAATTCTTTGGAGAGATTAAAGAATAAAACTGGCTGGGAGGAGTAGAGGAAGTTAACTTTCTTTCCCCCGATTCTGTCAAAATAGTAAATAAAAAAGAGCAAGTCCCTAAATTTAGGCGGCTTCTCCCTGCATCACCTCTTTTTTTGGGTGTTGAGGCACGTCATGGTTGAGTCCTTGTAGTAGAGAAACTCTTGGAAACGTGACCCCTCAGATAAAGATTTTGGGCAATGATCTAATGTCCTTCTACCCGATGGAAATGGATCTAAAAAGCAAAGTAATTAAATGCCTGGAAATCAGAATTTCCACCATGTTGGGGTTGATGATGTTTCACACGTTTCCAAAAGGCCAGACCTTCAACCACAGGGTTGGGTTTGGCCCCGACTGCTGAACTGAGCTCTGAAGGTCTTTGCACTAAAATATATCTCAGATTAATTTTTGGTTTCTTATAGCTTAAAAAACCTTGTATTTTAGATGTTTGCTTAAAACTAACTCAGAGTGCTGTGATGCAAACAGTACATTATTATATTTTTTTGAAAAATAACCCCTAAATAACCAAAAACAACCCCCAGGAATTAATATATGTAGATTTTTCTATCAAACGACCTGGTATTACTCTTATTTTAAAATAAGGGAATTAACTCTGCTGCAGTTTTTGGGGGCATCAAACTTTTGTGCTTTGAAGAAGTACCGATAATTAAGAAATAACTGAGGATTTTTGGTTTAGCCTGGCCATTCTCTACCTTCAGCTAGCAAACAAATAAATCCAGTTTGACTGGGAACAGCTGCCATGTCTGAGTGGAACAGGGTCGGAAGAGTTGTGTAATCATTTCTCCATCAAATCCTGAGCAGGCCCTTCCTATGATAAGACCCCAGGGTCCTCCAGGCTGAGCCAGAAACTCCTCTGGACTGGAGCTGCACAGGAAGGGCACTCAGTGTAGGCATCTATTTCAAAAGCCACACATAATGAAGATTAATTAGACCTTCTTTAGCGGCCCAGAGTTAAATACACACAGCCAAGGCCTTGGGCTTCCTCACACGACCAGGAGTTTCCATGGGAAGCAGAGAGGATTAAAAAGTGGTCGACAGAAGAAAGAGGGGCAGCTCCCCTGGAAAGTTACTTTAAAAATGTACCAGGATTGACTTTTCTTGTTCACATACAAGAATAAAATGCCTTAAGGGGCACTTTGGGCAATGTGGGGTCAGATTCTGTGTCTGCAGCAGTGCAGCTTCTCCAACCACGTTCTATTTAATTGCCTTTTTGGTGGCTGAGGGCATCCCATCTCCCTTACTCCATGCAGTATTATTTGTTTCCTATCAAAAGGACAAATTCATGCACCTACATCTTGAATTTTTCAAGCACGAGCTGGGTTTTGATCGCACTCCAGAGCTTTGCAATGCCAACTTTCCCCTCTGCTTTGTTTTCCTCTGAGGCATCGCTTGGTCTCGAACGCGGGCTGGGGTGAATTTATGCTTTGACTTTTCAGGGATGCTAAAAAGCCTTAGCAGAGAAGTTTTCAGCTCTCAGCAGCAGTTTGTGAGAGCTCTGTTCTTTCTCATGTGAAACTGTGCAAAACATGATAAAGTTTTCTGTAAACAGACTTTGCTAATCTTGCACCTGCGACCATAATTAGAATTGTTGTGATACCGACTAGAGAAATGAATGATGTGTGAATTGACCAATCACCCTGATAGGTAGTTAGAGGTCCAATCCCTCTTGCCTTTTAAGAAAACACTAAAAGATCTAAACACATAAAAACCCGTCCTTTATTAATTAAATAATTCATTCCTTTCTGCTGACCACACTCGTGTCTCTGAGTCCTTCATTACCTCTTGGCACCACCGCAGCGACGATCCTACAGTTCCAGGCCTAGGATCTGAACTAAAGGCTGGACTTGAGGATCTCAGAGGTCTTGTCCAATGTTAATGAGTCCATGATTTTAATCTTTGAAGGGCGGAGCAAGGCACTGATGCAGCTGAGGGTGTTGGGAGAGGATGGGAATGAGCTGTCCTCCTCCAGCTGGAGGATCCCTTGGAGTGGCCAGCAGAAGGAGGGGCTGTGTTTAGTGCGATCAGTGGCAGAGACAGGATTTGGCTTTTCCCAACCTTTCCTGGGGCCGGGCTGTCCCCACTCAGTGCTTTGGCTGCTGGCTCAGGAGCAGGGAAGGAGCCTGACTGCTCCCGGAGCGTCCCCAGCACCTTTGGGCACACGAAATCCTCGCCGCGCCTCATTGTCAGCGCTGCCGACTGCTCTCATTAACTTCAAGTGGCATCGAGTGCTCAGCACAATGGCAAACCGAGCCCTCCACTTCTTTAAAGTGATCTTTGGGGTTTCATATTTATTTGCAAACCAGGGGCGGCGCGGATCCCGAAAGAAAAGGGTTTTCCTCCTCGCCCCGAGCTGGAGGTGGACACATGGAGCCAAGGCATGTTCTGCCAGCACAATGGCAACTTATGAATAAGATCATACTTGTATTTGCATTAACACGGCTGGCTTCTCCAGGCAGTTTTACATAATCTCCTTTTCAATGGGGAAGGGTGTCATTTCCCCTTCATTTCATACAGCCCCGCTTTGAAAATGTAGGGAGGAAGTATTTAAAGAAAGTCCGCATTTTATGAAAGGGAAAATTGCCGGCGTTCCTTTGTGTGTCTCAGTAGGATTTGGATAGATTACTCATACTTAAAAAGGAAGGGAGCTTTTGCTTTCTCTTCCCCTTTTTTAAAAACTTGCATTAACATGATGTATTGACATATTACAAAATCCAGGGAATGCTGGAGAGCGAATCAACCGCGGCTTTGTCCGCGACTTGCAACAAATTCTTAAAACGTCGTCACCTTCTGAAATAAAATTGTCACATTTTGGATACAGGCAACTTTTATAAGGACTGAAGCTTCACTTCTGAGATAGGGACAACAGCGTGTCCTCTCTCACTTGCTTTTTCTTTCTGTTTAAAAATTGATTCTCTCTTTTTTTTTTTTTTTTCTTCCCCTTTTGATCCAACAAGCTGGGTACGAGTGCAGCACGTTTTAACCATTTTCATAAATCAAGCAACTGGAATAGATTTTAATACAGAATTGTATTACTGCAGGAATGCCAGGCATGCAGGCTCTAAGCACTAACACTTCTATGAGTTGAATGGAAGCCAATCCTTTAGCTGTAAGCATGGTAAAGGAAAATAATTCCCCTGCTACAT
Source organism: Pachycephala philippinensis (assembly GCA_013397055.1). Taxonomy (NCBI): domain Eukaryota; kingdom Metazoa; phylum Chordata; class Aves; order Passeriformes; genus Pachycephala; species Pachycephala philippinensis. The sequence goes on along the minus strand of VWZT01016390.1, from coordinate 46,194 downwards.
TTTGGGGGTCTCTGATGTCAAAAATCCTCCCTGAAGTAACTCACAACTTTTTTTCCCCGAGTTGTCCTTGTCTCAGGGGTGTTACAACTGGTCAGTCACACTCTGAGGAATATGTTTTATGGGCAGCTATTAAAGCCCACTGAGCTGTTCTTCCCTCTCTGACATCCTTTGATTAAAAATAAACTCATGGAGAAGTAGAAAATCAAGGTTCAGTGCTGGAAGAAGCTATCAGCTGCCACAAAGGCTTTCTATTCCTTCCAGGACCTATATTTATATTTGCTGATGACTCCTTGTCAATCTGACACTTGCTAATCAACCTTTGATGATAATTGTAATTCTTGCTAAGGACACTTCATCCTATGAGGTCAAAAGGACGTTTTGTACACTGAAATGCACTCTGTGCACGTGTGTGCCTGAATCTATGGGCACATGTTTATATTTACGAGGGATGTTTATGCTAACACTTCTTTTGGGTAAATTTTTTATAATTCTCCTTTCCCTCATTTGCTGCTGTCTTTTTGCATCTATGAAATGCTGCTTATGGCTAAATCATTACCAAAATTTAAAAGGGAGGGGTGAACTTGCTGCTAAAAAACAGAGGGGAAAAGGCAAGAAAAATTTAAAGGTGCCTCGGTAAAAAACTTGATAAATATTCAGCTCACACTTTTTTTAAAAAAAAAAAAAAAGAGAAGGGTTTTTGTGAAATCAGTTGATAACATCTTCATCTAAATCCATTTATTATCTCCTATTTGAAAAGCACTTAGCTCAACAGGGCTCTGTGCCTTCACTGAGGTTTCCAGGTATCATCAGATCAAGAATCTTAACTTAAGCACAGATAAAACATAACAATGTTTGTTATTTTCTCTCTCAAAAAAGAAAGCAAATAACTTAAGGCATCTGACACTGATGGCGTTGACTGAGCCAATTGGGAGGCTTTTCATTTTGTATTTTGGCACTGAGTTTTATTCTTTTTTGTTGCCTTTTTGCCTTGACATTCCACAGGTTTTGGATGTGTTGGACTAACCCCAGTCTAGACCTCTGCAAATAATCAGATTTTGAATTTCAGGGTACCACGTTTGCTAACGAGTCCTGGGTTTGTAATCCGGGTTCCCAACAGCAGGAATTCAACCAAAGCACTCCAAGGATGGGTTTCCACTTGCAGGTTCCATTCTTTGGAGGATGAGTCCTCTCCTGAAGACAGCACCACGAATCTGCTGCCACGGGGCAAGGAGAGCTGGGCACTGGAGATTGCCGAGCTGCTGGAGGGCAGTGCCCCTGCATCCCCGCTTTAATTGCCCGATTTAGTCTGGTGTGCCAGCCTCGGAGCAAGAGCGGTGGAATAATACGCAGGATAATCCCTTCTTATAGGAATCTCAGCATCACCTCAGTGACTGGTACCCAGAGACTGCTTCTGGCTCAAGAACTGACCTCAATCAGAGAGCGGGGCGAAAGCAGGAAAGCAAATTATCTCCCTGCTTCCACAGTTTGCTCCCGAAGGACTCCAGAACCTTGCATAAACAAAAACTAATTATAATACACACACACACACACACAAATTTAGTGAAAACTCGGAGCTCTGCTCGTAGGCTGAACAAAAAGGAAGCTGGAAGAGTGAATGTCACAGTGCCATCTACTGACGCCAGCCCCGACCGCGGAGGGAGAACACCCAACTGCAGGGGGAAAAATAAATAAATAAGGCTGGGAGTCTTGGAAGGATTATGTTTAAAAGAAGGAGATGACTGCTAATTAACGTGACAAGAGAGAAAGCCTCACCTACTGACAGGTTATTCATCCCACAAGTGTTAGAATCCTCTTCAGCGCTGTCTGTTCCTACAATTCCTGGAAAAAGGCTCGTGCTGGAGGAACAGCTGACCAGAACCCTCAGTGCCAGCTCCCATATTTCTATTTTGTCTTGATGAGCTTTACACCAGAGGAGAATTACAGCCTGCTCTGTGGCAAGCAATTTGAAGACATAAAGGAATGCAATTGTGGAATAAAACCCGCTCTGTGTGCTGTGAGATAACTTCACCTGACACAGAAAATGAGCGGTAACTCGGAGGCAGGTAGGAGCAACATGTAATCCAGTTGACATAAATGAAAAGATGATATTGGCAGAAAATTGGGCTGCGTGTGAATATAAAGGCTGTTGAATAACAGGGAATGGAAAATGACATGCTCAGCAGCAGCGAGGTAGAGATGAAAGGAGTTCAGAAAACATTTGTACGGGAGAAGCCAAGTACGAGTCAACAAAGGCTGGAATTCTCTGCTCCTCGAAGCAGAGCTGAGTGCTGCAGCCTTCAGTCCTACCTGTGCTCGGGCTTGGCAAGTGGTAGAGTGTCAAAACAATTAGGGTTTATTCTCTGGTTGCTAATGTGGCAGCTGAAGTGGAGGCTGAGATGTTCAGCAAAACCATTACTAAGCAAAATGAGGCATCATCCTCTGTATCACTCTCAGTAATTCCGAGGTAAGGATGAAGTGAAGGACGAGCACAGTGATTGGGGATGGAGAGGCAGAGGAGAAAAAAAAAGTCAGGAGGTGAGGAGACTGCAGCATGTTGATTGAAAAAAATATTCTATATATTCTGAAGGGTTGTGTCAAGTATGAGGATTCAGGAGGAGGGGAGAAGTGAGCACCTGAGCTGTGCTTGCTGAGATTCACTCCAGATATCTTGTGGCAGATGGAGCTGACATCCTGAGAGAGGCTAAGAGGTGAAAGTAATAATGAACAGCCTTCACAAGGTAAAAGCAGAAGAAATATTAGAGCTGTTACAGGAGAGCAAGCGGGAGATGTTCAGATTTATGAGTTCTTTTGGAGAGCAGCCATGGTTTGTCTTTATTTCCTAGTAACTGGTTCTTGGTTTGAGCTCCGTCAGGTCATCACATCAGTGCCATCAGCTCTGAGAGGTTTTCAGCCCTTCCTTGGGATCATCTAGCAGGCACAAAATGAACATGTGGAGTGCAAGCACGAGCTGCTTTTGGGGGAGCTGTCCTGATAAGCAAAAGCAGTGGAAAAAAGTAAGAAGAGAGAGAGGATTTTATTATGGCACCATCTGTCTCGTCGCTGTTAATATTTCTCTCCCTTCTTTGCAGCGATTTTGNTTAATATTTCTCTCCCTTCTTTGCAGCGATTTTGAAAACTGGGTTCAAGGATGGATGTTGAAAACTGGGTTCAAGGATGGATGCTGAAAACTGGGTTCAAGGTTGGATGTTGTGGAAGGGGTGGCTCCAGAAGGGACCGTGGCAGTGGCTGTCCATCCAGAAAAAGCAGGGTCTGGCTGAAGGCCCCTGCAGGACACTGATCTTAAAAGTAACACACAGAGCCGAGCCCTGGCTTGGAGGAGGGCCAGAGAGTGAATTCCAGCTTGGTGCTCATTTTCTTAGTCTCACTCTCTTCTTCGTTGCTTTACTTCATTTAAAGTTTTTAATGAGAGCCCAGACCTGTCTTGGGCAATGTGCTTTTGCACAGCACCTGGGCCAGGCTCCTCCTGAATGTTACAGCACCCTGGCACGGGCTCTGCTCTCATATTTTTCAGCTGATCCAGAGATTTCGAGCAGCAGTTTCATTTTTCCTCTTTTAATTTAATTGAAGAATGTAAAGGGAGCTTTTGACTTTTACTGGTGGAACCTGAGGAGGACTGAAGCAGTTTAAACTTGACCGACCTTAATCGTGCAGGGCACCCTTCTAAACTTCTGTTTACCTCCTGTGAGCTGCTGAAGAGAGGAGGGGAAAAAAAAGGAGAGGGAAAAAAAAAAAAAAAAGCAGCTTTCAGTTACTAAACCCCCTCGTGGTATTGAATTCTAACCAAGTACAGCCAGCCCTGCCAGCCAGAAATGCCAAAAGGAGGAAAGCTGCTGAATCAGAGGAGAATCAGGATTGGGAGGATGGTAGGGAATATGAGAGTAGCACTAGGTGAGTTCATTTGACAGACTCACTGCTGCTTTGTATTTGCAGATCATCTGGGAGCAAACTTCTTGGGTTGTTTTTTTTTTTTATTTTATTATCATTGCTGGGTTTTGTTCCTAAATTATTTAGCAAATGTTTTCTGGGAGTCTCTTCCAGCATAGAGATGAGTTCTCCCCAGCTCCTTGCTGCTCTAATGAATAAGTTCTGGAGCTCTGAGCTGAGCTTGCAAGATGCCAAAAGCTTTGAGCACCTTGAGCTGGGTAAAAGGGGAGTTCCTGGTGCTCTGCACCCCTCAGCTTCAAATCTTATTTACAAGGTGTAGAGTGGCCACTTCAGTCCTGTGGTTTCCTTTCTGCTCCCTCAGTGAGTGACTCTCGAGGGCCTTTCAAACCCCTCACATGAAGCCTCCTCACCTCCTCAGAGCCACCCTGGCACTTTTTGGGGGGCCTTTTGGGCTGGCAGCACGTGGGAGGTGATGGACACCGAGGTCCAGCAGCAGCAGAAGGTCACCAGGCTGCTTTGGTGCCCTTAGCTGACCTTCAAACCCTCCCCAGGGGTGTGCAGTGTCCTTCCCTGGGGCTCCTTGGGACCGGCCATCCATTGCTCACCAACAGTGACTTTGGGGATGGTTTTGGGAAGTTTGCTTGAACATCAGTGTCCTTCCTGGCCTTGGGTGGACAAATGGCCCTACCTCTGCAGCCATGGTGACCGTGCTGGAGCCCCTCCTGCTGTGGGCTGGTCCAGAATCCCCACCACACTCACCAGGCAGTCATTTCTCTTTTATTTCTCAAGCAAAGACATCTTCGACCCAAATGGAATAATTCCACTGCTGGTGGGAGCTCCAAGCAAGTGTCCATTTCTCTGTGGACTTTATTGGGGTGCCAACCCAAACCCAGTTTGATTTTGAGGCACCAAGCAGCCCCTGTGGCACATTTTCAGCTCAGTTATTGCTTTGAAAAGCGCCAGTCTGGTGGCATTATCAGGAAGCTGAGGAGATACAGTGGGAATGTCTTTGCTGAGCGTGGTTTGCTCCAGGAAGCTGTGCAGTCATCAGCTGATTAATGCCAATTTATTTAGAAATAGAGTCTGCCCATGGCTGTCTGCTTCTCCAAAAGCTCCTGTTGTGTCCTTTCTCCACCACACTCGCTGGAGCATGTTTGCTAAAGTTGCTGTTGCATATGCTCGGGCAATAAAACATTTACAGCTATTTCAGAAATTGCTGCAGTAGGCAATTTTCCTCATTAATTTTACCATTCTGGATGGGATTTCATGAGGTGTGAAGGCATGCAGAGTCATACCTGACACTATCCCTGCTCCTGCTTGTAATGCCAACCTCTTTAAGGAAAAAATGAAATCAGAGGGGGATGTTTGAGGGGAAGTGGAAGTGGCAGCTCCACATCTGATGGTCAGTCAGAGAATCATGGAATATCCTGAGCTGGGAGGGATATTCCAAGTATCATCCATGTCCAGCTCCTGCTGCAGTGATCCTGCTGCTGCTCCTGCAAATTTGCTCTGATTGTTCTTTGCTCCTTCTTACCCAAGACTACGGAGACTTTAAAACACCTCCGGGACCCTGCAGGGAGGAAGGGGCTATAAAAATATAACAATAATGATTTCTTTCTCCCGCCTCCACCTGAGGAACCTCGGAGCATGTTTCAAATATCAAAGAGCAAGAAACCCATTGTAGTGCTGTCCCCTGGGTAAAGGTGGGAAAAGGAGGCCCTGAGAGGTGGAAGGAATTGCACAAGGCTAAATGTAAAGCCGGCAGCAGATCAGGAGGAGACAGACCTGAGGGCAGGCTTTGGGTTCTGACCCTTTTTGGGGGAGTTGTCCCCGTTTTGGGGAGAATTTTTTTCATCTGTGCCCAAACACTTAATATCTGGTCAAGATTTGGATGTTTCCTGCAGAAAGAAGGCTTCTCTTCCATTCTAGAAGTGATGCCTGAGCTGAAATATAACTACCACGTAACAAATCACAGAATGCTCTGCTCCATCCTCTGTCCCAGAGCTGTAGCTCAGCCTGACTCTCCTGTAAATATTAAGACAGATGATGGATAGGGATAGGTCAAAGCAGAGAAGATCTGGAATTATTCTTTTCATATTCCAAAAGAATGAGCTCGTGTTATTCCTCGCACTTTCAAATTTGCCCCAATTTATGGGGTAGATAAGGCTGGAATTTTGAAGGGCACCATCACGAATTGCTTTTCTTATTGATCGAGCTTTTAATGTGCCAACAATGAAAACAATAAAACTTGCATTTAAAAACAAACATTTCTAGCACGGGAGCCGCATTAAAATGACACAAATTGCTTTTGTGGGCTGAATTTAACAGAACACCCATGAGGTTCCACTTAAAAACAACAAGCCAACAAAAATCAAATTGCATTGTTTTACAGGCAAACAAAATGGTGAGCGCGCCTTGGGCTACGTTTTCAGCGTGTTTTCTTGGGAGATCAAAGCTTAAATCCCATTAACCCTTCCAATGTCAGCCTGGTGAGTTCTTTTCCTTTACCTCTGAGGTTCTGATGCTGCCTTCAGCAGGAAGGCAGGGTTTTGCCTGTCCCTGCTGCTGTTCCTCCTCCCTGTTTCCCCCATCAGCATCTCCACGGAAGCACCACCTTGTAAGTGGGCAGAGTTCAAACAGCCCCTTCAGCCAGCCCACCTTGCTTTCCCCTTTTACTGACTTGGAGATCTGGCCACAAGCCAGCACTAAAATGCCTGAGCTGTGGTTTTTAGCAAAAAAAACACCACTCACTGTGGTGCCGCGTTACCCCGCTGGCAAAGGGCTCGATGAGGCTTTGTTGGCCAGCAGAGATATTTTGGAGCAGTTTAGGGTTTGTTGGGTCCTTGTTAAAGATCTCCTGCATGTCAGGTGTGTTGGTGATGGAGAGTTGGTTGCTTATACTGTGGAAAGCTGATTTGTTTTGATGTTTGTCACCTGTTTCAACAACCACTGGGCATCTCACATGCTTCCTAAAGAAATAAATGCCCACGAGATGCCACTTCCTGAGGGTTTGCTGCTTTCTTAGGGACAAGAAATTAATATTTTGCACAAATATTCCTATTCCATGTGGTGGGCTAGATCCTAATCTGCCTTCACCCTCATTTCCCTGCTTTGCTGGGACCTTGCCTCATGTGTAAATACAAAAATCCTTCCAAGCCGTGGTTAATTCCAAATATCTGCGTGTCCACGGACATCACAGAGATCGGGAAGACAGAACAGATGCAGCCTTCTGGGGCTGGTTTGGGAGCAGGGAAAGGTTTGGGAGCATGGAAAGGTTTGGGGAGCAGCAGCTTCTCCCCTCTGGGTGTTTGGGAGCTGTGGGGTTTATCCATCCCAGTCTGGGGTGATACTGAGATTTATCCATCCCAGCCTGGGGTGATACCCAGCCCCTCTGGGTGTTTGGGAGCTGAGGGGTTTATCCATCCCAGCCTGGGGTGATACTGAGATTTATCCATCCCATTCTGGGGTGATACCAAGAGCAGCTTCTCCCCTCTGGGTGTTTGGGAGCTGTAGGATTTATCCATCCCAGCCTGGGGTGATACCAAGAGTCCAGCCGGATGCTCGGAGCGTTTGGAAACTTGCCAGGAGAAAGGGGTCAAAAGGGAGGCTTTTCTTCATTAATTTTTTTTTTAAAAAACAGGAGAAAAGAAAGGCGAGGGAGGAGCCTGGCTTGAGGAGCTCGGAGCTGCTGGGAGCCGTGGCAGAAGGTGGTGGATGTGTCCCAGCTCACCCAGGAGCTGCGCTCCCCCTGGCCGGGCCTCCCGAGCACATGCCAGAGCCGAGAGCTGAGACGCTGCACTGCCGGTACCAGCCCGCAGCTGTGTGCAGCTGTGGCCAGCTGTGCCTCCCAGCCCCTCACAACTGCATTTTCACACAGCAACAGCCCCTTCCCAAAGGGCTCCCTCCCCCTGGCTCATGGCTGCAGCCTAACAGCGTGTGAAACAGGCCTTTTATCGGCGGGGCTTTTTGGGGAGGCTTTTACACCCCCAATAACTGAGCTGGGCTTGGGGTTTTTTCACCTGAGTGTCTCAGTCCCACACCCTGCTGCCCCCATCCCTTCAGGAATGCCTCATCCTGGCTCTTTCCAAGGAAAAATGAATGCTAACCTCACTGTGCTTTCCTTTTGAAGGATTGGGATGTGAAGCCCCAAAAGGCCAAGGACACAAATCTGATCTCTCTGTGCCCAGGGACACGACCTGGGGGAACAACTGGAGCTTTTGGAAACAAAAAGGGGAGGTTTTCNCCATCCCTTCAGGAATGCCTCATCCTGGCTCTTTCCAAGGAAAAATGAATGCTAACCTCACTGTGCTTTCCTTTTGAAGATTGGGATGTGAAGCCCCAAAAGGCCAAGGACACAAATCTGATCTCTCTGTGCCCAGGGACAGCACCTGGGGGAACAACTGGAGCTGTGTTGGGGAGGTTTTGTTGGATTTTAGGAAAGGTTTCTTGCCCTAGAGGGTGGTGGGGCACTGAGCAGGCTCCCATGGGAATTTCCACAGCCCTAAAGCTCCAGGACAACGCTCTCGGGGACAGGGTGGGATTTTTGGGGATTGTGAAGGGCCAGATATGGACTGGATGATCCTTGTGGGTCCCTTCCCACTCAGGATTTTCTGTGAAATCAGACCCTGAGTGTTGTCTCCCCCTAAACACCTGCAGGAACTCTCTCCCACGGGCTGGCAGTGCCTTTTTGCCACCCTACAGTGCCCATGTCCCATGGCAGAGTCCCTAAATCTGTGCTACAAATCTGTGCTACAAACTACAAATCACAGAATAAAATCTCCTTTTCACCCTTCATGTCCAGGTGCTTCCCAACAAACGCCATAAATCCGAGGGAAATGAGCAAGAAGAAGAAGAAAAGAAGAATATTTGACAGGTTTTTATTATTTTAGAGACTGGCTGATCATGGGATCGGATGATTTTAAAGGTTTTTTCCAACCTGAACGATTCCATGAATTTTGCTGGATGCTGCACAAGGTTAAAGGAGCATTTGCAGAGCAGAAGGTACAGAAGTTTTGTCATCTTCACTCCTACTTTTACTTGACTCTAAATCTGTGAGGAGGAAAACTGCATTTTATCACGGGTGGGCAAAAAAAAAAACAAACAAAACCCAAACAGCCTTTTCCAATGTCTTTATTTCTGGCAGTTTGGGGATATTCAGGAGGAGGAGAGGCTGTTATTGCATATAGGAAGGTTTTATTGCTTCCCCTTCAGTGCAAACTCGGTCGTGTCCATCCCCTCAATTTCCCCTTTTGCTACTGGGATGAGGAAATGAAGAGAAAGGAGGGAAACAGCAAAAAAAGCAGCACTTTTTTCCCTTTGTCTGCCACTCAGAACTTGCACGTGTGTTTTGGGGGAGAGGGGAAAGCAAAATGTGTCTGCAGCCAGCTGATTGTGCATCAGCCACGACTGGAGAGGAGCTGGGAGGGAATTGCCTGTGCCACCCTCTGCCTGTGGTTCTGTCTCTGCAGCTCCGCAGCTCTTGCAGAGACTTGTCCCAAAAAATGCACATACCACAGCCAGGCCTGCCAGGACGGTGCTTTTTCTGCAGTTTTCCAGGGGATTTCAGGAAGGTGGGGAGCTGCAGTGCTGCTGTGCTGCAAACCCAGATTCCAGGGAGAATTTCCCTGCACAATGGGTTGCATTTAAAGAGGTTTGCTCCAAACGCGGCGCCGTGGCCGAGTCCAATTTCCAATGGGAAGCGAGGTGTGATTTTTAATTTCATTTTTTATGAATTCTTTTTTTTTTTTTTTTCCCCTTTTTTCCCCTAATCCCATTATCATTATTCTGCTCTGAGCCCCTCTGCCAAAGGCTGGCGCTGGTTTGAAATGCAGCTCCTTCCCCTGGTGCCAGGTTGAATGAAGAAAGGCTGACCTGGGCACTGGTGGCACAGTGACAGGGCTCCCAAGGTCCTTTAAATCCCATGAATCCCTGCTCTGAGGCTGCTTTTCAATCAGCTGGGAATATCCCTGTTTTGTCCTGGCTGGGGAGATGATGGATGTTTCCACAGTGGAGAATTTGGATGGATTTTGCTTCCATCTGAGGGCAGTGGGGCCGCTGTGAGGTAGCACAGAAACATCATCCCCTTCTGGGGTGCTGATGGTGCCTTTGGGGTGGGAATGTGGGATCCCACCCCTCTGGCATTCCCCCAGAGCCCTGCTGGACTCTCCTTTACCCCACACAGCCCATGGACACGCTGAGGTTGGCCAAGCTGAACCCTTTCCCCAGCTCTACATTCTCACAAGCCATTTTTGTGAAGGAAAGTTAATATCTTGGGGTTTTATTTTTCTTTTTGGGATACCCAGGAAGCGAAGGCATCAAATGAGCAGGACCTGGTGGGCTCAGGAGGCATCCTGGAGGCATTAGATATGGCTGGCATTCGATCCAACAACTGAGCCTTCCCTGCTTTATTGATTTACCCTATTTGTGCTCGTGCACGCACAATGGGCCCCATTATGAGCGCCCTGTGCATCCCTGCCAAATAAACCCCAGAGAAGGGCAGATGTTTCCCACCCAAAAAAGTCATTCCTCTCGTGCTGAGAGAGAGAGAGAAGCCTGTCCCCAGGACCTCCAAGGCACAGAGGTGCACGTTTCTGGGTGGTTGTGCACATTTGGCTCTTGGGAAGAGGCAGAGAATTCCCTTCCTGAGTGGTTTGCTCACGTTCCCAGCAGGAATAAAATCTGGGATGGAGGAGGAGAGCGGCTGCTCTCAGCTGGAGCCTGCTCAGGGCTCTGGGCATGGACACACCTGGACTTTAGGACAGGGTTTTTCCATCAGAATAATTGTTGGTGTTGATGTGTCTCGGATAAAAACCCTCTTGGAGGGGATGGGATTTAGGGGCAAGTGTTTAAAGAGGGATCTCTGGGTCTAAAAGGGGGTCTCTGATCTAAATGGGATCTCTAGGGGGAATTCTAGGTCTAAAAACGGAATTGTAGGTCTGAAAGGGGATTTCTAGGCCTAAAATGGGGATCTCTGGGTCTGAAAGGTGAGCTCTGGGTCTGAAAGGGAATCTCTGGGTCTAAATAGGGAATCTCTCCATTTGAAAGGGGATCTCTGGGTCTGAAAGGAGATCTCTGGGTCTAAATGGGATCACTGGGTCTAAATGAGATCTCTAGGTTAAAAAGAGGATCTCTAGTTCTAAAAAGGAGTCTTTAGGTCTAAAAAGGGGACCTTTGGGTCTAAAAGCGGATATCCAGGTCTGAAAAGGGGATTTCTGGATCTAAAAAGGGATCTTCAGGTCTGAAAGAGATCTTTAGGTCTAAAAAGGGAATCTCTAGGTGTAAAAAGGGAATCTCTAGGTCTAAAAAGGGCTGTCTCCTGGGATCCAGGATGTGCCCATACCAAAGGTGCCAGGGAAGAGCATCCCCAAACCAAACTCTCCTTGTCACAAGCTCAGCCCAAAAGAAGTGTCCTTCCATGTGCAGCTTCTCTCAGCCAGGCCCAGTCCTGCCAAAGGAACATTCCAGGAAAATCAGAGATCAGAAAAATGCAGGCACTCCCCACACTGGTCACTAAATGAGGTACAAATTGGGGCTCCAGAGTGATGATGGGTGTTTAACTCAGGAAAGCACAGCAGAGGCAGCACCAGTTGCTGTTTCCTTGGGTGCTGGAGGGAGATGTCTTGGAAAAAAAGGCAAATTTTGGTATTTTCCAAGTGTGAGAAATGGGATCATGTTCTCCTGCAATGAAGTGGAAGCAGAGAACACTTGATTTCTAAACATTAAGCAGCCAAAATGTTGATAAAGGGATGTTTTTCATTTAAGCTGTTGCCTCCCTGAGAAAAGCCTTTGTTTTGGAACAAACCCCAACTTATTGACTCTGTTTCAAGATGGAACATTCCTGGAGTGGAGGTGTGCTTCCCATCCTCTTCCAAATTAAATGCTCCAGTTTTCCATTTGGAAATGCCTTTTCACTTCCATTTTTGTATAGCACAAATACTTTTTTTTAAAAGTCAAAATGAAATGGAGTTCTTTGGGTTTTAGCTGGAGCTGTGGAGGAAATATTTGGTGTGGGAACAGAGAGGATCTTTGGGCATCTCAATGTTTCGAGTCCTCCTTCTTCTGATTTTCCAAAATATGCCTCAAAATGTGGGAAAATCAGAATTCCAGGAGAGATTCCAGCTTACAAGGAGCAGCTCAGTGTGAAGGTCAGATCTCTATGTTCTCGCACAGCACGTGCCAGAATATTTCACTGCTGGGACAGAAAGTCTGTATTTAAGTAGCAATAACTCACAGGAGGAATTGACAGATTGGAATGCACCTGGTTCAGGCTGTTGGTCGCTAATATCATTCCCAGTTTTCTCTGCTGAAAGGCAGCTGGGATAGTTTATGGGATGTCCAGCCTTTCTTAGGGCTGCTGTGCTTAAATATGCCCCCAAATGAAACTTGTGGGGTGGGATCCCTCGAGGGACAGATAAATTCAGAAGTGTGATGGAGAGGCCTCCGTGTTTCCCACGTGGCTGTGCCAAGCCAGTCCCTTTAAGGCCATCCCAAAAAATCAGAGCCACCCCAAATCACCAGTTGCTTCTGAAAATCGAGGCCGAGCTCCTGAGCTGCGCTGCTGGCAATATTGTTCAAAAACAATGGGGCTCAATTAGATGGGAATTATTTTAACACTTCGGAAGACTGCCAAGTCATTTCCTTCTCTTTTATTGATTTTTTCCGTTGCCAGTAAATATATCTGCGGCAGCAGGATGAAAGGAGAGGGGGAAAAGCGAAGTGTTAAAAAGGAGACTGAAACAAGATCTGTCCCCTGAACCTCGGGGAAGGAGGAGGACATTTTAAGGCAGAAGGAAGCAGGGGATTCACGGAGGCATTTCACGGGGTTAGACGTGGTAGCAGACAGGCCAATATTATTTTCCTTGCCTGATCCTTTACTTAGATTGGCTCCTGTTTCTTCCCCTCATTGTGCAGTCCCTGCGTGAGCCGCTCTCGGTGTAAAGACATTCCACCTACATTCCTTTGCCACCGGGTGAGAGGAGGGGGAGTGCAATTATGTGGGCTAGCGAGACACAAAAGGCTCTGCTCCGCAGCTCAAGCTCATAAACTTCAGCTAACTTTTCCCCTTAAAAATATTAAACGCCCCCCAAAAAACCAACCAAACAAAAAAACACCAAAAGCTCTGGTTTGTTCCTCTCCTACCAGCCTGCGAGTGAAGGGTTTGGAGCTGTAACTATCCCACCTATAAATATTTCCCTCCCCAGCACTCTGTAGATCACCACAGAATAAATAGGTTTTAATTTTTTTTGGCAGCATCAGCATTTCTCTCTGACTTTTTTTTTTTTTTTACG
>VWZT01016390.1:287-21786 GCA_013397055.1 Pachycephala philippinensis | reverse complement strand
TGGCACTGCCACCCTGCCCCAGTGGCACTGCCACCCTGCTCCAGGGGCTGCTCTCAGCCCGGGCCCTCGTGTGACACTGGCACTGCCACCTTGCTTCATGGCTGCTCTCAACAAGGCCCTCGTGTGATGGTGGCACTGCCACCCTGCCCCAGTGGCACTGCCACCCTGCTCCATGGCTGCTCGCAGCCCCGGGCCCTCATGTCACGGTGGCACTGCCACCCTGCTCCGGGGGCTGCTCTTGCCAGGCCCAAGATTCCCCATGGGAATGGTGTTGTTCCCCGTGGAATAAATGCAGATAGACTGGTTTGGGTTGGAAGAGATGGAAAAGTCCATCTCATTCTACTCCCAGGGACACCTTCCACCATCCCAGGCTGCTCCCAGCCCCATCCAGCCTGGCATTGGGCACTTCCAGGGATCCAGGGGCAGCCACAGCTTCTCTGGGCACCCTGTGCCAGGGCCTCAGCACCCTCACAGCCAGGAATGGGAGGGTTTTCCTTCCCAAAATCCCATCTAACCCTGCCCTCCCTCAATTTAAGCTGCTGTGTGCAAACCTGGGCTGATTAATTTACAAATAACACACAAGTCCGTAACTTTTCCTTTATGAGCGTGCACAGATGACTCCAAAACATGAGGAAAAAAAACCCAAACTGACTGGAATTCTGCCTGGGATCATTTATAGGAGTACCCAAAAAAATAGAAGGAAAGCTCATCAGGGTGGTTACCCAGCTCTTCCTGGGATGGGAATTAAGGACCAAGACACATCCAGTGGGGGAGAGGTAACAGGGAAGCTGAGAAAAGCAGGACATTGGATCCTAGAACCTCAGAGTGGTTTGGGTTGGAAAGGACTTTAAAGATCATCCACTTCCACCCCCTGCCATGGGCAGGGCCACCTTCCACTACCCCAGGTTGCTCCAAACCCCATCCAAGCTGCCCTTGGACACTTCCAGGGGTGGAGCAGCTTCCCTGGGGAGGGTTGGAGTGAAGGCAGGTGAAAGGGAATTTCTGCATCCTTAAACTTGGGCTCTTGTGCTGCCTCAGCCCTCACTTCACACCTCGGGGCTCGATGGATCCCACCAGGGCTCTGCACCAGTTTGCCTGCAGGCATTAAAGTGCAGGATGGAGGGTTGGGAGTGCAAGGCAGGCATTTCCCTGATTTCCCCGAGTAGGAAATCGATGGGCAGCAGCACTCGGAGAGCAAATCGACAGCAGTATTTACTCCTCGATCACACACGGCACTGCCGGGGCGCCTTAATTCAATGTTCTCAGGCACTTTCAGGATGTTATGCTAAGCAAAGGCTGAGCTGTCATTACATTTTTATGAAGTCAATGCAGTTTCTAACAGCTCAGAAAAAAGAATTTACAAGAATTGATCAAATATCTCATTTTTCTAAGAGAATCTGCTCCTCTGGATTTCCCTGAGCTGTCAGCTCGCATTGATATGATCTGATTGATGCTGTTTGCCACATTAAGAAACGTTGGGAGCTAATCTGTTTTAATCCCATTCTCTGTTTTTAATATAATACTCTTGAAGGTAACTGAAGGTTATTACTTATTTTAAATAGCTTAAATATTTGTGTCAAAACATTGTCCTCAGAGGTTCAAATCCAGCCTTTGCCACACGGCTTGAGGGAGGAAAAAAAAAAAAAGAAAACCCCCAAACCACCAATGTTGAGACCATTTGGAATGATCTAATCCATGCTCAAATCCCTTTGTTCTCCTGTTCCCTTGCAGTGTTGGAGAGTTTGAGCTGAATGCCATTTATTGGATGGTTGGAGGGGGTGCTGGCTGCTAAGGAGTTTCTTCTCCAGGCTCTTGGGGGAGGCTGCATTTTTTTTTCCAGCTCCCAGTTTGCTCCCAGTTTGGATGAAAGCTGCCATATCACAGGGAATTTTCTTATGGAAAACACTGAGAATCCACAGGGAACGCTGGTACCTTTATTGCTGGGGGAGAAAGCTGTGTTTTTTCCAGGACTTTCAAACCAGTATTTGGGGGGGATGGATAAAAAAAAAAAAAGAAGTCCTGGGGTAATGAGAGTTGTACATTATCTTTGAGGAATCATTTATCTCTATGCCAGTTGTTTAGCTGGGTTTGCTAGGCTTGAAAATTTAGATTTATTGGTGCCAACAACAGGAATGGAAGCATTTAATGGGCTTGTGCTCTGTGGAGGTGACGAGGAAAAGCAACAGAAATTTGGGAGGTGGCTGGGATTGTGCACCCGTGGCTTTTTTTTGGTTTGGTTCCTTAGGAATAAATTCAGACTGCTGAAAGAAAGGATGGTTTTTAGGAAGACAGGTGTGTGCTACTGGACACGGTGTGGGCAAAACGGATTAAACGCCAACATTTCAGTGATGTCAGGACTGAAATTGCTGATGTTTGAACTTTAAGTCGCATCTTTCCCTGTGCTGTGGTCACTCAGCTTCTCCTCCTCTCCGGCCGAGCCAGGACAGGGCCCCTCTCCCTTTCCCAAAGCTTCTGCCGGGGGGCCCCCGGAGCAGCCCCACGTTTGCTTGTGCTTGTGTTTCGCTGGGGCTGCTGTTGTTTACCCCACACGCTCAAACAGGGCTCGCAGTGGCTTCGCAGGAGCAGATGTGAAGCACAATCTTGGACGCCTTCCCAGCCCTCGCTCCGAGCGTCCAAGTGCTCAGTATTTCCTGCACGAAGCCAGTCTAGTCTGACACAATGCCAGCTGCACGAAATGCGCTCTCCCACTGAATGCTCAGTGTCTGGGTGGCTCGGGGCTCGCACACAGAACCACCATTTCCACCTTTTTACCCCTTTTCCACCCCGTTTCCTTCCCGAACCTCCAGCGGCGCCGCTGCCGCTCGCACGGGGAGCATCTCCCACAGCGGCATTGGGTGAAATGAGGTTTTTGTGGCCAAAATCTCCCCGTGCACCTGCTGCTGCTGCTGCACATCCTGGAGCAGCTGCCACTGGACCTGTGCTGACCCAGCACAGCCCCTGGCAGTGGCTTTTTGGGCCGTGGAGGCACAACCTGTGGTCCAAAAAAAGGGGATTTTTCACCTGTTTTTGATTAAGACTCCGGCTCCAGAGCGAACAGCTCCACGTGCACTCATGGTTTATGTAGATCAAGGAAAGTGGTGAGCACTGAGTCCTTCCCTGCCAAGTTTTCCCCTCGCTGCAGCACAGAGTCCACTTAAGAGCTACAATCTGGTTGCTTCATTTGCTTTCAAATTCGCCTCCCATTTGTTCCTCCAAGACATTTGGGTAAGTGGCAGCATCTGTCTTGTGTTTGTGTTATTCACACTGAATTTCCAAATGGACATTTCGAATGGGTGCAAGATGCTGCTCTGGCTTGGAAATCAGACTTCTCCAGGCTGTGCTTGGCTTATTAGATGTTAAACAGCCTGGGGTTGGATGTGGGGCTGGATGGAGACCTCCAGAGCAGGGCTGGAGCCCCAAAAAGGAGCATTTTCCCCTCTGAATCTCCACCAGCCCGGCTGCAGCGGGGTCAGGGTGCTGCTGGAAGGGCCACCCTGTGAAAGGTCACCCGTGTGGGTGATGGAGGGTGCTCAACCCCACGGCTTGGCCAGCTCCCAGCCCCCGGCTGAGCCGCGTTCCGCTGGCCCAGGGGCCCTCTAGTGGCATTCCCGGCTGGATCTGCTCAGCCCGGCTCCTCCCGGGTGGGCACGGTCCCTGCTGTGGGTGCAGGGGTGCCCTGGCACAGCTGGCCCTAGAGCAGGGTGCCCATCGCTGTCTGCACCCTGCCCCGAGATCATTTAGCATAGCCAAAGCCCAATTTGGGGTGTGAAAAAGGCTGGAACCACCGTGTCGGGCTTCTTCACTTGATAATTTCTACTATTTTTCCTTTATTTCCCTTTTTTTCTTTCCATTCTTCAGCACCCTGGCACCAGCTGGCCCTAGAGCAGGGTGCCCATCGCTGTCTGCACCCTGCCCTGAGACCATCCAGCAGAGCCAAAGCCCAAATTGGGGTGTGAAAAAGGCTGGAACCACCATGTTGGGCTTCTTCACTTCATAATTTCTGCTATTTTCTCTTTATTTCCTTTTTTTTTCATTCTTCAGCTTCTTTCCATCCTTCTCTCCATCCTTCTCTCCATCCTTCTCTCCATCCTTCTTTCCATCCTTCTCTCCAGTTTTCAGGCCCTCTTTTCCCTCTGTTTGTAAATAAATCTCCCTTCATCCACCCCCTTTCCCCTTAATCAATTTTTGGAGGTGTCAGGGAAACGGTTCAGATGTTCCCAGCAGCAAATAGAAGCTTTAAGTCGTTCCCTGATGGTTCTACTCCTTATCCCTTTCATTTACAGTGGGGGGGAAATACAGATAATTGCAGATCCTGTACATCTCAAACTGTTTGTGGTGATAGTTGCAATTATCTAAAATAATTGGCAGAAAGATCTGTGGACTTAATGTGCCGGGCTAAATTAATACTCTTAAATGCTAGAATTTTACCAGCCTATGTTTGTGCCATTGCCCCTGCTGCATCTCCTAAAATGGCCTAAATTGGCCATGCTGGCCATAAGGAGGCATCAAAAGGTTTCTGGTGTGGTTTAGACGGGAGTTTATCTGAGCAGCCATTAGGGAGGGCAGGCAGGAATATCATTTGCACCCACAGAAATCTGGTTTTTTCTCAGCTCGTCCCTCAAAGAGTTTAAATTCAGGCAAAATTTTCGTGTGCCGAAGGTTGCCCAGCCCGAGCTCACAGGAAGCCAATCCTCAGCAGTGTTTCTGAAAGCCAAACCCTCTTCTGGTTCCTCTGTCTCCACGGGAGGTGTGGACCAGCAGCAGCTCATTTCTGGGAGCTTCAGGGAGAGGAAAACATCTGGAATTCCTGGGTAGGGCATTCCCCTTCTCTGGAGGAGCAGAGCTGCCCCACTGCTGAACCCCATCACTGACCCCAACAACGAGTGGGAAATGTTCCTCTGGAGAATTGTAAGATACTGAAATTGGGATCAGGGTCAGCTGGGGTTAAATACTGGTGAAAATCTGAGTTTTCAGGGCTGTGCCTGGGCACTCTTTGGATGGAGCCAGTCACAACCTCCAGGGAAGGGAGTTGGGAAGGGGCTGGGGGTGCAGCCAGAGCTGGGGTGCAGACAGAGCTGGGGGTACAGCCAGAGCTGCTGCTCTGCCCACGGCCGTGCAGGCGGCTCAGAAAACAGACCCAGGCTTGGCTTTGCCAAGAGCCCTCACTCCCCCAGCAGCCAGACTGTGGGGAGAAAGACGTTGGGAGTGAAGGGCTGACAGAGACTGACAGAAGCTTAGCACCCTGCTGGATCCAGCCTTTGGAAAGGGGCGATGAAAGATAAAATCCTCGGTGCTGCGATGGCAGCGCCGTCCCTGGTGCAGCCCTTTGTCTGAGAGATGCCAGGCGAGGCTGTGCCAAGGTGCTTTTCCCTGACCATCTGCCTCATGAGCCCACATGCCAGGCTTGATGCAATCCAAAGCCTGATAGCGCACAGGCCTGCTGGTTTATGAGGATCCATTTCGCAATTAAAACAAATATTTAGGATTTCTTCTAAATGAAGGGGCCAAGTCCTCGCGAGGGAAGTCTGGCGGGTCTGAGGCTTCGCCTTCTCTCCCGACAGAGGCAAATTGCACTGAGATTCCAGCCCAGAGGTCGTCTGTGTCATTTAAAAACCGTGCCGGGCTTAAATAAGGGGAATTACAGAGACTAAAAGTGCAGATGGAGAGGGCACTGGCTGGGTGGAAGGCACATCCTCTCCCTCCTGCTTGGCTTGGATCTGCAGCGATAGGCAAGGCAGGAAAGGTGGAGGTCACCCTGTTATCAGGGAGGCTGATTTTGGCTTCCCTTCTCCTTTACAATGTCCCAAGGGCACCTGGGGAAAAACTCCCTCCTGGCTCAGGCCGGGCCATTTTCCTGAGCTTCCAGGGGCAGGATTTTTTGCAACAAGGCTTGATGTTTCCTGAGCTTCCTCCTAGTGCTCCCACCATGTTAAACAAATGCATATGCTTCCTGCAGATCCTTGGCAGTGCTCGGAATCAATCCTACATGGAAATGAGGAGGTCTGGCATGCCACTGTGCAATCCAATGGTCTCACACCCCGACAGGGCTCAGCTGCAGGTCATATGTTCCCCTCTGAACCATATTTTCTGATGAAAAACCTTCTTGGCTGCAGCCTCAGAACCAGCTTGAGCGAAGTCAACAAGGCAGAGGAAGCGCCTTGGCCAAGATGAAATTACAAACTGGGAGCAGAGCTGGGACCAGAGCAGGGTCTCTTCACTCTCCTGGTTCTTTGTGGCCGTGGTTGATGGGCACAGGGGGAATTCAAATCCATCCATGCCCACCTTCAGCTGCTGGTACCTATCTGAGGGGCAGAGAGGGACTAAAATGAGCTCCCCTGTGCAGGGATAATCTTTGGGCTCGTGGAAGAACCTCCACGGTGTCAGACTTCACCCATCCTGCATCAGAGACCTGGTGTTAGGTGCTACCTACTCCCAGTTTTTAGGCTGTGCCATAAAAAGGAGCGTGGGACCTCTTTTTGCTCCCTGCTGGCGGGGTTCTGGCTGTCATTCCCTGTGGATGGTTCCTAGACACACATTCCTTTGTTTAGGAAGACCCTGTATTATGTTGACACAGCAGCATGTGGCACTGGAAAAGGAAATAGAAAAGGCTTTTGAACACAAACTGGGCTGGTGCTGGAAGAATGCAGGGTGTGAAAGGGGATCCAGTATTCAGGAACTGTTTTCAGTTGGAGCTGAAAACTCAGATTTTCTTCTTTGCTTCCTGCGTTTTTCCATTTGTAGGGAATTGAGCAGAGCGGGCAGGCTCAGTGTCAGTGCAGTGGGGAAATTCCAGCAGGACACTGTGTGGATGCTGTGGGGACAAGGAAACACCGTGGAAGCTCCCTGGGTTCTTTGCCTTGTTCTTGCACCGTGGTGCAGCAACTCCCACTCCCCGAGCCTCAGTTTCTCCTCTGGGAATATTAATGCTTATTGGTAAAGTGCTTTCAAGGCTTGCCCATGAATTTTTAAAACAGAATTGCCAAAAAAGAAAACAAAACAAAAAAATCTGCTGTTTGGTTCCAAGTCAATAATTTGCCACCCTCCAAGGACCATGTCCTCAATCAAAACACATCTGTCACAGCCAGAGAGGCTCCAGCAGTTTGTAACACCTGTGTCAGAAGTTACTCAGAGCTTTTCCATGGATTTCTGTCTCCCAGGTTGTTTCCTGATGGATATTCCACGAAATATTCCTCTTGAACGCCTTGCACATCCAGGGATCTTCCCTGGGATTCCCAAGCGTGGATTTACTTCCTCATCTTGCTGCAAACTCTCCGTGGGGCTGTGCTGGCTTTCCCCAGTGAAAGCAGGGACGTTTTACATCCTCTGAAAAGTGCTTTTAGACAAACAGAGTGTAAAAGAGGCACGAAAACTGGGTTTAATCTCTCTGTGCCTCAGTTAAACAGCGATAACTGATATTTTTCATGTGGCTTTGCTGGTTTAGGTTATAAGAACTTTCAGGACAGGCACTTAGGCCCTCCCCTGACCTTGTGGGGTGCCTGGCAGGGCTGTACCCCACTCCAGCCCAGGACAGGGTGCAGAATTCAGCCCCCAGGTCCCTCTCTCTGCACTTGGCCTCTCCGTCCCGATTTGTTTATCTCTTGGGGGCCTTTCTGTTTTCAATTCCATTGTTCTTCACCTGGGAATTTCAGGCTATTATTTAATTTCCTTCCAGCTTTCAGCCCTTCCCCCGTGCCTCCCAGGTCTCCGTGGCCAGCCCCAGCCCCTCTGTGCAGGGAGTTTTTACTTTTCTGCCCCTCTGTGCGAGTCAGTTTTCCTTGGCTCTTGCAGCATCTCCTCTTGTCAAGGCATTATCCAGTGGGGAGCCTGATTATTTGGATTCCTTCAGCTTCCCCTTTTAATATATCTCCTCTGTGTCCTGCAGCCTGACCCCTGCCAAAGGACCTGCCACGAGGGTTGTTTCTCCCAGTCTGGAGCCCTCCCCCAGCTTCCCTTTCATCTGTGTTTTCTGAGCGCTCTGTGCTTCAGGCAGCAAAGTCAGAGCAGGGTTTGGGGCCTCTGGGTCCAGCGCTGGATCCCTCCCCCATCACCTGAGAAAAGGCAAAAACCCCTTCCAGGGCCAGCCTTGGAGGGGGGTGGGGAATGGCTGAGCCCAGAGAGGGAAAGGAAACCATTTAATCCCTTTTTTTTTTTGGAATTTGCAGCGTTGGTTCCTGGTGGAGTGCAGGCACTCTGGGGCAGATCCTGTGCCGTGCTCTGCACGGGGGTTTTAGGGCAGCAGACCTGGGAGAAGTGAGGAGATCCCAAAAATTAGGAAGGAGGGAGTGTTGATGCCAGGCTGCTGCACTTGTGGGACCAGTATGCCCAGTGGAACCAGTTCAAAACCCTCCATGGGGACTTTAGGGGACCTCTCTCAGGTTCAGCACGAGGGAGAGGTGCTGGCTGCTGTGGTTTGATTCCCTACCCTATGGAAACCTCACATAAAGGTGATTTTTTCAGGCCTCTGCCAGCATTTTATTTGTAAAATTGCTGGAGGAGGAGACCTGTGGAGGTCTCCAAGCTCTAGACCCCAAAATCAATGAAATACTGCTGGAATATATTTAGCAAAGATGCTGTTGAGCAGGAAAACAGAGAGGGAAGGATGGAAAGAGGTAAAGAATTATCAACTGGCAGCTTTTGAGGGTTTCTGTGCAGAGAGAAGAGTGTTTAGGTGGATGGGTCCCCATTTTTGGCTCAGGTGAGGTGGAAGCCACACCCAGAGCAGGCTCTTTTCCACACATCATTGCTTCTTATTCTTAAAATATCCCCAACTATGCCTCCAAAACTGGTGTAAAACAATTTTTCAGTGTCCCATGGTGTTGTTGGATCCTTCTTCAGCTCCCACCTCGGGTCCCTCTCTGCAGCATCCCATGAGGATGGATGATTTGACCCTGGCACACCGTGGGTGAGGTCCAGGACCTGCAGCTTGGGGTGAGTGCTGAGAATGGCTGTTCCCAACTCACCCTTGGCTTGATGCCCAAAGAGGGCAACCTAGAAACAGAGACTGGACAGGAGGAAGGGAATAAAGGTGGATATTTATTTGAAAGCCCTTCAGAGGCACACCCTGGGCAGGCCAAAGGCTGCACCCAAGATGGACCCCGAGTCACGAGTTCTTCACACTTTTATAGCTTTGGGCCATTTGCATCTCAACCCAATTTCACCAATTAAACTGTAGCTAATGATGGAATTTGCCCTCAGCTTGCTCCCCTTCTCAAGATGCTGGGTTCCACATTTTGGGCCTAGGCCGGGCTGGGTGTCCTTGGAGAGCAGCCTGGNAAAACCTAAGGCATCAGGCTGGGTTTTTCCCTTCCCTCCTTCCCAAGGAGAGGCAGCAAAGTCTTTGGAATCAGCCAGGAATGGCTGGGAGTTGTCAGTGCCCGTCCCATCGATCACCCAGCACAATGTGACACCTCAGCCAGGGAAAATCTGAGAGAAGCAGTTTTCTGTCAGCTCCAATTTACCAATAAGGCCTTTGAGAGCAGGGCTTGAAATGACTGTATTCTCCACGAAAACCTCTTTTAGGCCCAGCAACAGGACATTTTTCTTTCTAGAATTCTTTCTAAATTCAGTTAAAAGTATTCCCCTGCTTTTTCTGTCACCATCCAGCACCTGGGTCAAGAGTACCACCAGGTTTTGGCTCTTTTTAGAGTCAAGGGAAGGTCCTGAAATATTGTCCTTCACCTAGGGAGGTGTCCCAGCACTCATCTGAGCCTGGGCCCTTGAGATGCAAATAAGAAGTTATTAATATTAAGCAGCAGCTCGTCATTGACATTTTCAAGGGGAGATGCTAAGATCAGTTATAGGAAATAGGAATCCACAGCTAAGGACTGTTGCAGCCAAAATTTTACAGATCCTTCCAAGTGCTGGATGCTCCCTGAATTGCTGAAGTTCATCCTGCTCAGAGGGAGTGAAGGTCTGGGCTGAGCCTGCTGCAGTCACAGGTTCTGTACCCTTGTTAAAATGCATTTATATCATCCCCAATGTGTTCCACCCTCAGACGTTTGGTTCCAGGAGCACAGCAGCACTCTCATATGGTTTCGAGTAAACCCCGTGTTTCTCCAGGCCAAAAGCTGCAGGCAAGAGATGTTACAGGAAGCAGAGGTCTGACATCTGGATCAGAACTGCAACGCGCTTTCTTCAGGTTTGGAGCTCCCCTGATGTGAACCTCACCCTTGGCAGCTCCCTGGGTGCTCCCAGGTGGAAATTGTCCTTCCTCTGGCCAGGCTTGGTGCTCCAGAGTGCAGTGGAGGAAAAAAATCCCACCAGTTCATGTGTTAGGGGAAGGAGAAAAACAAATTCTGTGTTGTTCTGAGGTGTCTGCTTTAGGGTTTGCATTGTGGAATTTGGGGAGCTGTCTGCATCCTCATTAATCTCCTGTTCCTTTGGTTTACAGTGAGCCCTCAAGGATGATTCAGCAAGGCAAAGGCAGGAGGGAAGAGAAGATGGGCTGAAGCCTCCTCTGGTGTGAAAGGAACAGAATCCCTGCTTCGGGGAGGTTTCTGTGGTGTCCTGGCCCCGTGAAGAGCCCAGAAGTGATTCTCTGCTAAAGCACAGATTAACTCAGAGCTCAAAACTCTTTATTTTCCTTGGCGTGGTGAGCAGGGAGAGCTTCCATGGCAATCATACATAATACATGGCCCAGGCAGAGAGACAGAGAGCAAACAAAACTGAGATCAAATGCCCAGGAAACACAGGGCTCACGGGGCTGAGAGCAGCTCCCCTCTGCACCTCCCAGGGCAGCATCCCCAGGCAGGGTGCAGAAAACAGAACGAAATCCATCACCCTCCCAGCACCCATCCACTGGGAGGAGTGGGGGAATGGAAGACTGGATGGTGGGAGGGTCCAGCCTGGAGAAGAGAAGGCTCCAGGATCTTAGAGCCACTTCCAGTGCCTAAAGGGGCTCCAGGAGAGCTGGAGAGGGACTGGGGACAAGGGCTGGAGGGACAGGACACAGGGAATGGCTTCCCACTGCCAGAGGGCAGGGATGGATGGGATATTGGAAGGAATTGTTCCCTGGGAGGGTGGAGAGGCCCTGGAACACGTTGACCAGAGAGTTGTGGACTTCCCACCCACGTTGGATGGGGCTTGGAGCAGCCTGGGACAGTGGAAGATGTCCCTGCCCATGGGAAGGGGGTTGGAACAGGATCATCTTTAATGTCCTTTCCAACCCCAACCACTCAGGGTTTCTGTGCCTGATTCAGGCTCCTGCAGGAGCTGTGGAGCACCTGGTTTGCTGCTGTAACCAATAAAGAGATAAAAACCTGTTACAAAAGTCAGCTTTACTTTTAAAACAGAACCGTTCTATCCCTATAGTGGGAGGAATCTTAGAGATTGCAGGGCTCTGCCATGGATTCAGCCACAGATCCCTGAGGGAAATTTGCTCTTCCTTAGTGCACGGTTCTTCCTGACATTTCCAGCAGGATGGGGTTTGGGTGAGGATCTCTTCTTTCTGTCTCTGTGTTTGGGTTTGGGTCAGTTCCTCAAGAAGCAACGAGAGACACGGACCCAGCAGTGACACCAGCTCTGAATGTCCCCAGGGAGAAAGGTGGCTCTTCCTCAAGCAGGTAAAAGAAAATTCCAAAGTTTCTGCTGTGAAAACGAACTAAAAAACACCCTTGTCACTCTTTGATGGTTCTTAAGCTGTGAGGGGCATGTGTGTCAAAAAACAAATTTGAGGAGAAATGTAATCTTGAGTAGTCCTGAGCAAAACGAGGGAAAGGTATTTCTTGAGCCTTCTTTGTTTAATCCTGACACCGTGATTTATTCCCCACTAACACATCCACCATCCCCCTCCACACACACACACACTCTCACACACGTCCACCAGGGCAACTGCTCCAAATTTTATTGGAAAAATATAAAACGGCTTTGCATTCTTACCTTTATTTCAAGACCTCCTACAAGAAACAGGAAGGGTAAACATGAAAGATCTGTTTCCTTTAAATTGTGAGTGTGGGGGAGTTTTCCTGTAGTGAAAGGACTGTTTTGAAAAGCCCTAAATGCTTTTGAATTGAATACATAGGAGTAATGTACACACGGTTTGAATTTACAGTTCTGGGTCTCCTATCCCCCTCCATATGAATCCTATAAGTCAGACGTGTTGCTACAGTGATTCCCACCGGGAAAGTCTGGACCTAGACTAGGAACAGCTGTAGATCTACAATCCACCAAAGTCGGCTTCTGAAACAGATATGAATTATTGGTTCAGTCAGATAAATATGGCTTTGCCTTTCCCCCACAGGCAACCACATATGGCACTTGGAAAGAATTAAAACCTTTACCCTTGGCCAGGTCTGGTTAAATAATGGCTCTTTCTTATACTTTCCCCCTCTCTCCATTTCCTCTCATTCATTCTTCTTTTCATTTGCCTTTCATGATCTTTTTGGCACCGGCACCCGAAATGTCACCTCCTCAAAGTGACCCCGAATTTTCCAGTGTCACCTACGGGGCTGCGGGAGCGCGGGCGAGGCAGACGGGTGGGAAAACATGGGGCTGTTATTCAGCGGGGCTGGAGCTCTGAAAGGAGGAACAAAACCACCTTTCTGCTGCTCAGCATGGCTGTATTGAGTCCAGGAAAGCCTCGGAGGCTGCTGCTACATTGTCAGCCGAGCTCGGGCTTGTTCCAGAGCCCAAACTCACCCAGCACCCCGCAGTGCTTGTGCAGGAGGGTGCTCTGCCCCCTTCTTGGGGTCCCCTCCCATGGCAGGGTGATTTTTGTGTGTTGAACAGCTCTAACAGTGAGGAACAATGGTCTGAGGGTGAGGCATCATGGGGAGATGAGGAATGTGAGGGTGCCCCACTCTCTCCTGGCCTCTTCTCCCCATTCCCAGCTCCCTGTGCTGCCTCTGCCCCTCCAAACCCAGGGCACACAGGTGCAGGGCAGCATCCCTCAGATGAGAGTTCAGCCTCACAGCTCTTAAACGCTCTCACCTGCCTCTCATGAGCTCCCTGATCCCTCTCCTCTCCCTGCCCCTCTTCCCTACCCTCAGTCACTCCTCCAGCCTCAGGAGCTGCCCTCCGGCCAAGCCCTCCACCAGATTCGGTGCCGTTCCCTTCCTCGAGCTACTTCACGGGCTTTAAAAATCTGGAATTAAGAAACCTGTAAGTTGCTGCTTTATCTCATTATCTCCTGTTTTGCATTTTAATGTGCCTGCTCTAAAAAAGCCCTCATTGATATTCCGGTTCGGCATGTGTTTGTTTGTGTCTCTTGGGAAAATTGGCTACAGATATTACTAAGTCAAAAACACACACAGGAGAGTTTGCTGCATATTTTCCTTTCCTTTTTTTTTTTTTCCTTCTTTGAAAGAAGATGGTATTTTCCTCACTTTCTTGAACAGCAAGAGAGGGGAAATGGTGGGATTTTGAGGCAGCTCAGGATGTGGGGTGTAATGCACTGATCTTGGGGTCTCTGGCTCTGTGACTGCAGCTCCTGGGTTCTTCCTCCCCACCCTGCAGAAGGACCCTGCTTTGAAATGCAGGTCCCTGTGCCTGGAACCCTCCTACAGCTTCCCAGCCGTGCTGCACCTCTTCCCAAACCCTCAAAGTGCCAGGGACAATCCCAAAGGCCGGTGTGGGACCAGAGGTGATCCCAAAGGCTGGTGTTTCCTGCCAGTCTGGGAGGGTGGCTCTGGTAGGAGTGTCCCACCACAGCCTGTGGGTTCCTGGGAATGTGCAGAGGAGCCTGGAAGGGCTGGGATGGTCTGTGGGTGGCTGGGGAAGAGGCCAGGTGAGGAGGGGCAGGTGCATTCCAGCATCTCCCTGGCTCCAGCAGCAGCTCCGAGCTCGGCACGGGCCCTCCTGGAAAGGTACAGGGGACGTTATTGGGATGGTGCTCCAGAAATATATGGCCAGGGCTTGGTTTTCATCTCCCTTTTGAGGTGAAAAATGAGCTTTTCTGCCCTCTGTGCAACCACTAAAATCCCTCTGGTGCTGCTCTTGAGGTGTGGTTTAACTGCAATGCTCCTGGTGTGTTTCCACTGCTGCTTCCTGCTATAATCCTATGGTTAGGGGGACTTAGGATGGGAGAAACAACCTCTGGAGGCGGTGATGCCTCTGCACTGACTGGAGAGGGAGCTTAAATAGCTGCTTCAGACTAGACATTTAATTTTTTAGGGGAATAAAATTTACATGAGGTGAACCCCAGGTTGGCTGCTTGGGAAAACTGTGTCAAGCAAATCTTTGAACGGGTTTTTAAAAATGCAGTTGTTTTCGACGTCTCCTCGAGAATCATAAATGTTAAAACATCCCCTGTCAGCCTGGGACTCGGCACAGGGGGACTTCTTGGTTGGATCTCCCTGATTTTTGGCACTGCCTTCTGTACAGGTGGCATTTTTGTGGTGGGAGGGGAGGATCTGCGTTAAGAAATGAAGATGTGCTGAGAACTTTGTCAGCTTTAGGGTTTACCCTGGGCAGGGGTGACCTGGAAGGACCAGTCACCTCACAGACAGGCGGGATAAGCCAGCAGAGGCGTGTTCCCACCCTAAAGATGTTTTCACCTGTCCTGAGTCACCTTCCTTTGTTATGGCTCTGGTGTGAGCAGTGATGCAACATCCCAGCTCCATCCCACTGACACATCCGGGTGTCCCTTGCTGCCACTCCTGCTGCTCTTTTTGCAGCTTTGAGCAGTGTCCCAAACTCTTTGGGCAGCCTCTCCTTCACCCCCGAGGCATCAGCAGCAAATCCTTTCCTTCACCCCCGAGGGGTCAGCAGCAAATCGAGGTGTTTCAGCAGAGTTCCTCTCTGGTCCTGTGCGTGGCTGATGGCAGAGGCTGCAGGGACGAATTCCTCATCCTCGTTTCTCTTCAGGGACGAATTCCTCATCCTCGTTTCTCTTCAGGGGCCCAGAGCAGGAGGATAAGCAGGGATATTTCACACGGAGCCTGAATTCCAGGGCTGGATCCTGCCTTCAGACCCCTCTGTGCTGCATTTCCAGCCTCCATCCCCAAGCTCTCCTGGGGGATGGCAGCGTGGGGCAGGGGCACATCCCAGTGCTCAGGGTGCCCGAATTCACCCCAGATCTCGGTGCCAGCAGAGTCCTTGTGCTGTGTCACTTCTGAAACCACTTCAGGTCCCTTTTGCTGCCCTGTTTTTGGCAGCAGTGGGCTCACAAGCTCCTCAAAATGAGGTTTCTTTTCCAAATGCTGAAATGCAGATCTCCCTCTCCCCCGGCAGTGACATCCCTGCACCTCCAGCACGCTGTGTTTGTGTGAGGGTGGGTGGGACACGGACCTCTGGGACACCTCCAGCGAGCACCTGTAAGTCCTGGCAGCATTTTGGCCCCCAGCCCACACCTGGGGACACATTTGGGGCCAGGCTGGCATCACCCAGCCCCTGGAACCCCTCTGAGCACCCCCTGCCCCGATGTGAGGCACCATTGTGCTCTAACATTTCACCGCCAGGATTCCAACCTTTTTATTTCAGTGTCGTGGGTGCTTTACTTTTTTTTTTTCTCCCCCCTCTCTTTTAATGATCTTTTTATTTTCTTTAAGTGTTTTGATACTTCCAGCGGGACCGCTGAAGGCAGTGCCTTTCCCTGCTGACCACCCTGACTCTGTAGCCCCTGTCAGAGCTGCTGTGGGCAGGAGGGGGGATAAATGGGAAGTGCAAGGGAAGAAATGGCACCGCTGCCAGATGCTCCAGCAAGGAAACACTCGGGGACCCTGTGATTTGTCCCTGCTGTGTGGCAGAGGCTGCTGCTGCACCGACAGCACCCCAGCCATGCACTTAACTGACTTTAAAAGCGACCGAGGTGAAGTAACCCTTCTTTATTTTTTTTTTTTTTTTTTCTCTTTAAATACCCTGTGGTGCCGAACTGAAATTGCAGCCAGCTTCTATTTTCAGAGGGCTCGGTGAGAGAATGTTTTTATCTGGAGATACAATGACTGTCGCCCTGTAGCCTGCAGTTCCCATGCTGGTGCTGCCAGGGCCCATGAATGCGTGCTTTATGAGCTGCTCTCGCAGGTGTTCGGGGGGCATGTAATCACTAATGAATGGTGGGGACACACAAACTCGGGGCAGGCTCTGGCACAGCCAGCCAGGCCAGGCTTTTTTTATTTTTTTTTATCACTCTGTGAGAAAAAGCAGGGAAAAAAAAAAGTCCAGAGCTTTTCCTTCGAGAGCTCTCCCAGCCTCTGCCCAGCTCGGTGGTCACCCGCCCCGTTCACACCCACCCAGAGGGAAATTTGGGCACAGAATTCAATATTTGGAGGTTTCTTTTGCCTCCCTCGGGGAGAAATCCCGGAGTGGGCAATGCTTCCGTCCACGTGGAGTTTGCAGGGGTTGATCTTGAGGATTTTGTGCTTTTTATGCTCCTGACTCTCCCTGTGCCAGGGCTGGTGCATAAAATAAGGAGCAGTGACTTCAGGAGGAGCGCAGCCCTCGGAATAATTTGGAATGTGCGTGGTATGGACAGGGGCTATTATGATAATGATGATTAATTTGCCATTAAGCCTGTCTGATCCTTCCCCTGTCCCACCCTGCACAGGCACAAAGGCTCAGGGATTGAGTAGCAGGGGCAGTTTGGGTTTTGGCAGGCCAGGCTTTGGCTCTGCAGCCAAACAACGAGCCCTGAACAAAGTTCTGTGCGAGGAGCAACAGTAAAAGCAACCCCAAGCAAGGCAGGTTTTAAAAAGAGGGGAAAATCTCTGTAATTTTTAACTGGTCTAACACAACAGCCCAGCAAAGGAGGGGAAATGAGTTTATTTTGTGAGTCTCAGCCAGAATTGTTGGATAAATGATTTAAGCCCTCCTGGCTCCAAGGAGAGCAGAGGTGAGACACCAGCAGTCACACACCAGGTTTGCTGGGATTTGGTCTGGGAGGGAACAAGGATTCTCCAAGCTGGGAAATGCCAGAAAGTTCCTACAAAATTGACGTGGAGTCACTTCTGGCTTGGAGAAGCTGAGCTCCAGCTCACCTGTGGCTACCAGAGGTGGCCACTGATTCCAGCACTGCTGGGTCTCAGCGTGCCCAGGGAATTCAGGTGCACAAGCTGGATGTGAATCCTACCCGGACAAAGTGGCAGGATTTCCCCTGGGAAAACTCCCAGTGATTTCTGGTTTTTATTATTATTATTGGTTTTATTTAAATGTTCTGTGGAAGAGAAGAGCCCCCAAGTTATGATCACTTTTATCAGGCAGTGTCAGGTTAACAGTTACCTATAAAGCAATATATCCTTCAGCCTCAAAGGAAGACACTGTTTTGGAAAAAAAAAAAATTAATATTCAGGGTGTGCAGCCTGAGCCAGTGTTTTTATTTGTGCTCATATTTTTCGCTGCCTTTCTTTTACACCTCAAGGACACATTTATGATCTCCTCGTGGTATTTCACTTCGGAGGTGATGGTGATGCCTTGAGAAAAAACAGATCTCACATTAATTTGGCCCCCAAAGCCATTAGAGTGCTCGTGGAGCAGGGAAGTGCGAGTGCAGCTCTCGGATCCTTGGCTGCGTTTATCAGGAATTTGCCATTTTTGTGCTTTATTTCTGCAGTTCCAATGCACACAGAGGCCTTGGGTTGGGGCAGCACAAGTTTTCCATAGAAATAAAGGCAGAGGGAAGCATTCCCTGCCCTCCTGGAAGCAGCATCCCTGAAGGATTGCCTAAAAATCCAGGATGCTGTCTGAACCTGCCAGGGAAAATAAAGCTCTGTACATGTTTATAAGTGGGGTTTTTACCCCGCAGAGGAGGAGGCAGAAACGCTGAGGTAATCTGCTCATAAATGAGGATAATTAGTGATGGGGAATGATAACACCTTGCACTCACCAGGTACCTTTCCCATTGGGAACTGGGCTGGTGGTGTGATGTCTCCTCTAGCGCTGAGGGAAACGGGGGTGGGAGAAACCCAGGATCATCTGCAGAGTTGGTGTCATGGCAGGAGAAATAATCATCACCCCTCAAGTGCCAGAAGATGCTTTAACCCACAGGAAATGCAGTTTTTGGTTGAATATTTTTAATTTTTTTCTTTTTTTGAAAGCATTTTTTGAGCAGCAACGCAGCACCTGTAAAATAGCAATGATCCCAATTTCCATGAGGGAAGTGACTCACGCAGGGAGGAGATCACCACACCTTTCACAGCTCTCCAGCAGGAGGCTGGCAATGTCTGGATCAGCTCAGGAGCAGCAGACAGGAATTTCAGGAGGCACACAGGGATCTAAACTCAGGGCACTGAATTCCCAGTGAGGACACAGCTCTGTCTTGACATGGAAAGGGAATTTCTCTGTAGTTTGTCACAGTCTTGCCTTTTCTTGGCTCGTTTCTGGAAAAAAAAAAGAAGCACCCAACAAGCAAAGACAGGCAAGGTTCGGTTCAGGGAAGGATAAATTTCCCCAATCTGCATGGTGGCACCAAGTCTTTGCTTGAATTTGAATTTATTACTGTGCATTGTGTCACATCCAGATTTCCTTGTCCATCATTTTCCCAGGATGTGAGCACCCTTTCCCAACTTCCTGCAAGCTCCATCCTCTCCAGTTAGGAAAAGGACAGAAATCCTCCAGGCTCTGCCCCACCCCTGTTCAGCTCCTCACTCACTGCTGGGTCCCTTCCTACAGAGCTCAAAATCACCCCAAGCCTTATTTATGCTTTGGAATATTCCTGCCTCTGACCAATATCTCGTACTTTTATCCCTCTTGGATTTCAGCCAGTTATTTCAGACGATTTCTCAATTTATCCAGATCATTTTGAAGGCTAATTCTGACCTTACATTCTGACGTGGCTCTCCCAGCTCCGTGTTGTCCACAAATTTAATAAACAGACTCTCTGTCAAGGTCAGCATGGAAAATGTGGAATAGAAACAGAAGCACGAAACCCCGCTTCAGTTTGACACCCACCACACCAAAATTTCCCCCAAATCGTGCTGGTTTCAGCATGGAGGGAATGTAATTTCTGCCTGGAAAAATCCCAAGCTTGGGATCAAACAAAGCAGTACTTCCAGCTCTGCTTTGTTGTCAGATCTGCGTCTCACCTTAAAATTAAAACAAAAAATACGACTTGGGATTTTTAAACAGCACCTTTCTACTCACAAGTAGTGGGATATACTGGAGATGACATTTCCATTCCCAAGGATCTCGGGATCCACCTCAACTCTGCCTGGAATATTTCCCTACCTCCAGGATGAGGTAGAGCAGCCATCTTAACGCTGCACCATTCAAACCCGTACACGGTTCCCTCCTGAGCCCTGGGGTCTGCGATTCTGGGGAGCCACAAACTTCTCCTTGCCGTAATCAGTTGCTTCCCAACTCGAAGCCGCCTCAAATTATAAATTGCTTCCCTCCCCGCTGCAAAACGCGGCGGCACAATGTGGTGATTGATGCTATAGAGGAAACTCTGGTACAGTTTGCACGCTCTCAAATATAATCCTGGTGCAGGTGGGGGACTGAAGCACGGGGTAAATGCAGCTGATTAGATATTTTGTCTCATTCAGGAGTCTTTTCTGCCAGCACTATATGACTGAATGCATATTGCATGAGGGGCCTGTTCCAAAGTCCATTGAAATGGAGTGAAAGGCTCCCGTTTTTTCCTCGGCGTGCTTTGGAGCAGGGCAGAAACACTGTCAGGCACACACAACAGAGATGTTGCATTTCGGTTTGAGGGGGACTGGCTCTCCTAATGGCAAAAACAAATGTTTTCCCCGTGATGTGTGGAGCCCTTAACGACAGCAATTCCTCGGAGAGCCCCGGGATTTGCAAATATTGAATGTATTTCCATTTTGCGGGAATTGAAGGATGGGAAATTAAAGGAGGTGGCCAGGTCCTTAGAGAAGAGCTGGAGCCTTGACCTCTGCCATAGCCTGGGATCCTTATCCTGGCAGCAGAGCAGCAGGAATATGGCTGGGATAATGCTCCTCATTTCCAGTGCCATTCCTGCCTGGGAAATGCCCTTCCCTTGCACATCCAGCGTGTGATTCCAGCCAGGTTGTTGTTAGTCCAGGTAGGGAAGAGCTTGTGCCACACCAAAAGGCAGCATGAACTAGGAAAAGAGCAGGAAAAATACAGTGTTGGCAGTTTTGGGGTCTTTTCTGGGCACAGTCCCAGCAGGAGACTCATCCTTTACTCCTGTCCCAGCAGTGCTGCACCCTCAGCTGGTCCAAGAGCAGGGCTGGGCCCAGGAATTCCTCTGGGAGCCCAGACAGGAGGTGTGAGGGCAAGGAATTGCCGAGCTGGCTTGATTTTCCTCTGCACTTCCCAACGGTGGATGCGGATTTTTCTGTTTTCTGCAGAAAAACCGCATTTCCTCGCTTGATTTTTGTGTCACCAGCGCTGGGGACGAGCAGTGCTGCTGCCACTCCTGCTCTGCAGAGGCTAAACCGAGGCACAAAAGGCACGGGCAGGGAATTGAATCATTTTTTTGGGGGATCTGGAGCCTGCAGGTGGGACAGACATAGGGCACTGCTGCCGAGGTAGGAAGAGGATACTTCCCCGCATCCCTGCGAGCATCTCCTTGTGTTTTAGCCCAGGGGAGGCAGTGGAAGAGGGGAGGGAGGCACCAGGGGGCTGGGGAGGGACCCTGCCACGGGCTGGCAGCCAGCTCTGCGTGCCCTGCCGCCTTGAGCTGGGTTCGTGCCTCCCCTAAACGTGCCGCATTTATCCGTGCGGCGTTTCTCCTTCTCGTGCCCCCCCGTTTTGGTTTTTTTTTCCCTCCCTCCTCTCGCCTTTTATAGTCACGTCAGGCACGGCTTCGAGGGGCGAGGGCAGCTCGCCAGAGCCTCCGACCTCCCCTGGCAGCGCCCATCGCTGTCGGGAGCCGAAAATCGAGCCCGAGCGCCGGCTCTGGTGCGGCACCCGCAGCATCCCGAGCGCGCGGGGAGATCAATAAATAACCGGATAAANNTCAATAAATAACCGGATAAATAAATAAAGTGGCGGGCACCCCGAGCAGAACGCCAATGCGTGGCTGGAGGTGCAGCCACCCCCTCGCAGCCCTCACCGGTGAGCAGTAAATGGAACTTTGTTCCTCTCGGAAGGGTTTTTTTCCCCCCCTCGTTTGCCGGTTTCTAGCGGTGCTCGAGACCTCCAAGAGGTCTGGGCGCAGATTGCAGTGACTTCCAACCCGGCTCTTTGTGCCAGTGGGGCATTATCTGCGGCTTTCCTTCCTTTTTCTTCTCCCTCTTTCTTTAAAAAGCCATAAAACAGCCCGTACTATTCAGTGATTAAGATTATTTGGCTTCANGATTAAGATTATTTGGGTTCATTTCATTCCTGGCACGGTGCTAATATGAAAAAAACCGACCCAGCCTTAAAGGGTTTGTTCTCTCATTTGCAGAAGAAACCGTCTCACTATGGGAATGAACAATTAACAGCGTTTAAATGAGCTGAACTTGGTCCTTTTCTCCCATTGTCTTTGTGCCTTTTGAATCATCTGGAATTGGATTTTCTCCGCTGTCTATTTTCCGGGGCGCTAAAATGTTTTACATAAATCATAGAGCCCAGCCCCGAGACATAACCCCCTCATCCCCGCCGTCCGCAGCGCCTGCAAAAACCACCAACGTGTTGTGCCTAATCACCTGGATCT
>VWZT01016388.1:66406-86137 GCA_013397055.1 Pachycephala philippinensis | reverse complement strand
TCTGCGTTTGGGGACTGTGTTAGAGGGATGTATTTGGGGGGCTGTGTTTGCAGGGCTGTGTTTGGGGATCTGGGTTTGAGGATGTGGGTTTGGGGATCTGTGTTTGGGGATGTGTGTTTGTTTGGGGATCTGGGTTTGGGGATTGGGGTTTGTTTGGGGATCTGGGTTTGGGGGTCTGGGTTTGTTTGGGGATCTGGGTTTGTTTGAGGATCCGGGTTTGTTTGGGGATCTGGGTTTGATTGGGGATCTGGGTTTGGGAATCTGGGTTTGTTGGGGGATGTGGGTTTGGGGATGTGTGTTTGTTTGGGGATGTGTGTTTGTTTGGGGATTAGTGTTTGGGGATGTGTGTTTGTTTGGGGATCTGTGTTTGCCCCTGAGCCCAGCACAGGAGCTGCCCCACGCCCATGCCCTGGAAGCCGCAGGCAGGGAGTGACGCGGTGAGAACGCCTCTGCTCAGCGAGAGCCTCTGCAGAGCTGCAGCCCGGGGCTGGAGCGTTCCAGCAGCCCCTGAGGAGCCTTTCCAGCAGCCCCTGAGGAGCCTTTCCAGCACCCCCTGAGGAGCCTTTCCCCCCCGACAGGAGCCGGGGTTGTTTGCAGACACTCCCCACCCGCGGCTCCATCCCTGCCCCGCTCCTCCCCGCCGCTGCCAGGTGAAGGCAGATGAAAGGCGGCTCCTCGCTCTGTAACAAATGACTTCCGAGCTCATCCCAGGGACTTTCAACTTAACTGCTCTCTTTGCTCCTTTCATGTCTCCTCTTTGTTTGGCAAGTGCACTAATGCAAGCCCCAAATAAGCATCTGCACTCATAAGACATGAACAAATAGGGGAAGGATAATAATATTCCAAGGTTTTACAGGAGAGGTTAAAAAGGGAGCCAGACTACAGAGGCTGCTCAATAGTGGTTTGCTTGACTGATGTTACAAAGGCAAAAGACTGAAAAATCCTTGGAAAATACCTCTGAGCAGTGATTGCTTTCTCAGAAAGCCTCGCAATTAGGCATGAAAGGAGTCCTCCCCAGCTTCCCAGATGCATTAAAGATGTTATTATGAAATAATTAGGCTACATGGAATAATTTGAGATCCACTCTGTCCCTCACCTCCCCATCTGTTGAGGTCTTTATGCAGAGCTGATGTGAGAGGCCTTGGCAGCCCTCAGGCCATTCAGATGTTCCTGGCTCCGGGCTGAACTGGACAGGGAAGGTGAAATGAGCCCTGTGTGTCTATAGCTCATTGTAAGGCACAGCCCTGCACTGCCAGAGCCCTGCCAGCTCTGACTCCCCACCTCAGGGTCTGCCTGGCACCTCGGGAGGCATCAGAGCTGCCTCCCCTTGCCCAGGGAGCCACGCTGCACACGCCAGGTGAGTGCTGGCCAGCATCCCCGAGCTTCTGCAGGGCAAGGCTGGATGAATTCATTCCTAAATCCATTCGGCAGCTGATTGGTATCTCCTCCAATTCATCTTTGCCATATTTACTCTGCTGCTGAGCATGGGAAGCCAGTGTTTTCTCAAGCAAATGTTATATGTGATTGTGTGTTTCTGGGAAGCTAGAAAAGAAAGATTTAGTAGCTCGAAACCCCCCGATGGTGTCAGTGCTGAATTCGAGGAGTTTATTAGAGTAAGGCTTTGCTTTTCCTTCCTTGCTGGAAGCTCCATGGGGACCCCCTGCCCGTGTCCTCCTGGAGAGGCACAGTCTGTGTAATCCTTCCCACTGTGCCCATGTCTGCTCAGCTTTTCAACCCCACACAGTCCAGCCAGAACTCTGCAAATGGCCATGGTTATTGACAAAAGGTGCACTTCACAGGTATAAAAATTACAGAACCCACAGAAGCCCCATAAAACCAGGGGACTAACAATTAATATCATTTGGCTCCTAATTCCCCTCTGGAAAAGATCCAGGTAGGGCACAATCCTGCTGGGCACAGAAGGTGAGGGGCAGTTCTGTTCATCCCATGGAGCCTGAGTTCTGGGATGTGGCTGCTGCTGTTTCTCAAACCACCAGCCTGTTACAGCCTCTCTTTCTTCTGTCTCCTCCAAGCCCAGTGTCAGTTTGCTCCCAGTATGTTTTTATCCCTGTCCATATGTTGCTATCCCAGTATTTAGCCTAAACTTCCCCCCTTGCAGTGTGAACCCAGGGATCACCTCCTCCAAGGAACCGCTGAGGGAACTGGCAGATGAAGTTCATTATCCACTATCCATCATGTTTGAAAAATTGTGGCAGCCAGGTGAAGTTCCTGATGACTGGGAAAAAAAAAGAAAATATTATCCCCATTTTAAAAAATGGGAACGTGGAAGACCTGGAGAGCTGCAAACAAGGCAGGATCCCAAGGTACCAGTGAGGTAGCCAAGCACAAATGTTGTGTTTGAGGAAGAAGTTCTGTGTTGCTCCCTCTGCACGCCAATGTTCTGCATTTCCAACTGCACTGGATGATCTCTCCCCACTGCATTCCCATTAAAAGCAGTGGTGCACAACCCGGGGTCCTTGCATGGGGTTTTCACCCTCATGAGCTCAGTGGGCTGAGTTAAAAACAGGGTTTGACACAAAGGATTTGACTTGAGGGGAAAAACAGAGAAGCTTCTTGCTGGGATTTGCTGCTAAGGAGATCTGTTACGGACCAAAGGAGATGTGCAGGTTCCCTGATCTGATATTTTCTTTCATTCCCTGAACTCGGCTGAACTCTGTGTATTGTCAAGCATTTCTTTTTTAAATGCATGGATTAATTAGCTGCAGGACTTAATAAATGTCCTGAGAAAAACACTGTCTGCCTTCTGACGCCGCCTTTAATGTGAAGCCTGTTTGACAGGAGCTTTCAGGAACATTTGCCTGGTGACTCATCCGAAGCACCGGCGGAGCCTGCATTCCCATTTACCTCGATGGAAGATGATCCCTTCCTCTTGGGGTGTGAGCTGTGTT
Source organism: Pachycephala philippinensis (assembly GCA_013397055.1). Taxonomy (NCBI): domain Eukaryota; kingdom Metazoa; phylum Chordata; class Aves; order Passeriformes; genus Pachycephala; species Pachycephala philippinensis. The sequence goes on along the minus strand of VWZT01016388.1, from coordinate 83,228 downwards.
TGATGGCTCCTTTGAAAGGAGACTTCATCCCTCTGGAGGATCTTCAGGGCAGGACTGAGTGACCTAAACTAGGTCCAGCCTTCTTCAAGGCAGTGGTGATGCTCCCAAGCCTTGGGATGGGAACTGGGAAGGGTTTGGCATCCCAAACTCTCCACGGAGCTGCTCAGAGCTGCCGACCACTGGCAGGACTCTGGGTGGTATTAACCCTCCTCTGGGGCTGCTCTGCACAGCTTCAGGGGACCTTCTGTGTCATCCAAGAGCAAAAGTCTATCTCCAGTTGAGAAACCAGCTCCTGGAGGGAGAAGTCCATTTGCCTTCTCTTTAACCCTGCAGAGGCCCAGGCAAAAGGCAGAGAGGCAGCTCAAAGCCCTTTCCACGCTGGAATGGGATGGAACTGAGGACCAGGCATCCCTTGGGACAGGGATGGAGGGGCTCTCCATCTCCATCCTGCTCCCTCTGGATCCCACAGAGCTGGAGGACAGTAGCACAGAGATCCTCCTGCTCTGTGTGGGAAATGTCAGGAGGACTGGGAGGCTGGCAGGGGCTGGCAGGGGCTGGCACTGGAGTCCCCAGCAGCAGGGACTGATGTCCATCCCTGGCAACTCGTCATTCCAAGGTCCCAGATCACCAAGGGACCGTTTCAGCAGGAGTCCCCCAGGAAAGCTTGGTATTAGTTTAGATGAGGGAAATTAGTTTCATCATCAAAAGGGCAAGAATCCTTTCTCTTTTTCCTCTCTCTGCTTTTTTTTTTTTTTTCTTATTCTTTTTAACAAAAGCTGCAAGTCTGAAACAAAGAATAAAATCCACGGGGATGCCCTAAACCCTCAGAACTTGTGGATTTTATCCATGCTTGAACATTTTGTGTTCCTCTGCCTGTGCAAAACGAATTAAAGGTTTCAATCCGGCTCCTGGTGGAAAAGGTGCTCCCATCACAGCCGGCACTAATTGGCTCCCTTGTTAGCAGCTCGTGGAGAAGGTGAGGAGCGAGCTGCACACGAGCTGAACCCCAGCAGCTCCGGGAAGGCAGGGAAGCAGCTCCTGGTGTTTTTCCTCTTCCAGGGAATGCCAGCCATCACTTTCCAGGCCTGCCAGCTTAGCGTTAAATTCCCTGAAATCTTGTTTGCGACGGCAATGTCCCCCGGACGGATTAATTGAGCTGTGAGAGATGGAAGGAACACGGGGGAAAGGCTGCAGAGCATCACCCAGGGTTAGTGCAGCACAGAGGGACCCACACCTGCAGTGCTGGATGGCCGCAGTGCCAAGGGATCACAGCTCTGCCTGCAGCAAATGAAGAGTATTCGTGGGGAAATACCCCTCAGTTTAGGCTCCCCTACAGCTGGAGGAAGGGGAATTGCACCTGGGAAGTGGCTCTGTGGTGACTCCAGTGCTTCATCCATCAGCATTAATAGTAACACATAAAGCTGGGCCTTGCATATTATCTCCCAATGAGCAGGAGCCAGACACTGGGTTCCATGTAATTTAATTTCAATTAGTGCACTGGAGCTTTTTACAGAATGGACTATATATTCTTCTGCAGTTACTCGCAGACTATTAAACACAACGCGGAAAAATTTTTATGTAAATGAGAATTATCTTATTGGCTTTAGTGTCTTTCTCCCTTTCCCTTCCCCAGGTAATTGGGTAGGAAGGTGCTGGGGGAATAAAAAAAACAGGTGATGGGAAATGTGAATAATGAAACCTCTGCAGCATTGCCTCCTGTTAGATGCAGGAGCCCAAAATATATGTGTGTGTCAGTTTAATTTAATTTGCTGTTAATTAGCTTAAATGGCAGTCTTACCTTCGTGTGCTTTCACTGCATTTCTGTCCAGGCTCTCATTAGGCAGCGGGATAAAGCAGGTGCTTGTTAAAAATACCACAAGTGCCTATTTACATTACAAAGCTGCTCCCAGCACTTGTGGTGAAGGAGCTGAAGTCTCGTCCCTGGGTACAGCTGCTGGGAGAGGGGAAGCAGCTCCTGTTTTCCCAGGTTTCCACACTAGAACAGTAATTCCTGGTATTAATGAGACAGGAATTTAAAATCCAAGGTGCAGCAGCAGAGAGTCATGGAATGGTTTGGGTTGGAAGGGTCCTCAAAGCCCGTTTCATCCCACCCCTGCCATGGCAGGGACACCTTCCACTGTCCCAGGCTGCTCCAAGCCCTGTCCAGCCTGGCCTTGGGCACTGCCAGGGATCCAGGGGCAGCCACAGCTTCTCTGGGCACCCTGTGCCAGGGCCTCCCCACCCTCACAGAGAAGGATTCCTTCCCAATATCCCATCCATCCCTGCCCTCTGGCAGTGGGAAGCCATTCCCTGTGTCCTGTTATTCCAGCCCTTTGTCCAAAGTCCCTCTCCAGCTCTCCTGGAGCCCCTTTAGGCACCAAAAGGCCACAATTAGATCACTCCAAAGCCTTCTCTCCTCCAGGCCAAACCAGGCCTGTTCTCTCAGCCTTTCCTCATAGGAGAGGTGTCCCATCCCTATAAATCCAGTAAATAAATAGGTGTGTAGCTCTCTCCAACGCCAGGTGGACAGCAGGCACTCAGAAGAATGCCTGGAGGATTTAAGTGTTCACTTCCCACCTATTTCCAGTTCATGTAGAGGATGACACCTCCGCAGGGGCATGGAGATGTCTTTGAATGCAAATCATTCAGAAACAAAGTTCCCAATTATTTAATGCAGGCCAACAAAGGAAATGTAAAATCTACGTTTGATTTAAATCAGCCTGGATGAACCTGGGAGAGAAAGAAGAGGTGGGGAAGGAGGCAGCGGGGATGGAAAAGGGCACGGAGAAGGAATGCAGTGTAGGGGAGTGTGCTTTCAAATATTGATATGGAAAAGGTATAAATAGAAACAAGCACATGCTCGTGGAGCTAATAAAGGGCTTGTTTACAAGAGAGCAGAGAGGTTCATTAAGAACAGGAGCGAGCACCTGCTCTGAAAATAAGGGAAACACTTAATGAAAGCACAGAGAGGGTGGAGAAAGGGATTTGAGGCCAAATGTGCTCAAGAAAGAGAAAAGTTCAGCACCTCTCATGGTTCACTCTCAGCAGTCGTGTGCAGGGTCCCAGTCCATGGACAGGGGTTCAGAGGACAGCAGACTCCAGGGCACAGCAGTGGGGCTGGCACAAGCAGGTCAGGAACAGAGGATCTGGTCCTCACTACTCATTCCCAGGAGTATTAAATCCAAGCAAAGAAAACAAATACCTCAGCTCATTTCTTATTTTCAATTCAGCTGCTTCTCCAGGTTTGTTTTTTTCCTCACTTTATCTATCTCCAACTGGAAAAAAATAGAGGCAGGAAACAGAGTCTAAAATCCCTGGCAGATGTCCTGCTTCCACTGTGTCCAGCTGATGTCTTCAGCTCTGCAGGGGTGGGGATTAGGTTGTGGTGCCATCAGGTTAAATCCTTCCTTGTATCCACCTTCACAAGGATGTGTCCTGACCAGTCCTTCAGGAGCAGATGTGATGAGGCTGTGAGACTCCAAGCCTGGCTGAGGAGGGAGGATGATGTGCAAATAACCTCAGAGAGTCACAGAATATCCTGAGTTGGAAGGGACCCAAAGGGATCATCCTGCACAGGACACCCCAGGAATTCCACCCTGTGCCCTGAAAATAAGTGTGGGGGTGAACATGGAGAGTGGTGAGAAACAACATCCATCTCTCTCCTCTGCCCTCCCTCCAGAGGAGCTCTCTGGAGCCTGCCCTCCATCCTGTCGTGGTGGCTGTTCCTCTGACAATAATTTTTCCCCTTTTTTGCTTAGTAAGAGTTGGAAAAGACATGTAGGACGTGTCCTGGTATCCCCACAGCATCCTTGCTCTGGAATTGTCTGCCCAGGGAATTCCTGCCCCTTCCCAGGGCTGTGCCAGCTCTGCAGCACCATTCCCAGTGTGTAACTCTGCAGTGTCCTGCAGCCTGGGAGCTGCTGCTCTCTCATGCTGAGACAGACAGAACAAAGCCTCTCCAGGCTGCTCTCCAAGGACACCCAGCCCGGCCTAGGCCCAAAATGTGTAACCCAGCATCTTGAGAAGGGGGGCAAGCTGAGGGGAAATTCCATCATTAGCTGAAGTTTAATTGGTGAAATTGGGTTGAGATGCAAATGGCCCAAAGCTATAAAAGTGTGAAGAACTCGTGACTCGGGGTCCATCTTGGGTGCAGCCTTTGGCCTGCCCAGGGTGTGCCTCTGAAGGCCTTTCAAATAAATATCCACCTTTATTCCCTTACTCCTGTCCAGTCTCTGTTTCTAGGTTGGCCTCTTTAGGCATCACTCTCACCTGGCACAGAGGGACTCCTCTGGTGTTTGGTACCAGTGAAAGACAAGAATGCTTCCCTGTCACATGGAGAAATCTCCATTTTCCTCCCTGCCAGACAGCTCTGCCTGGGATAGACCAAGAAGATAATTTGGGAGCGCTGTGGCTGCTCCTGGGAAGGGCTTTGCCTCTGCTGCTTGGCACACCAGGCTCTTCCCCAGCTCACCTGTAAGCTGACATTTGGGGTGAGAATAAGCAGGGCCCACAGCTGGAGAGCAGCCTGGAAGGAAGCATTTGCTTTCCATGGGGAATGGTTCAGTATTCCTCAGTGGCAGGCAGTGCCCTGGGGAGCACAGTCTGCCTGGGAGGACTGGTGTCTGAGCCCTCCTTCCCTCCTGCACTGAGGGACCCTGAGGATGTCCCCTGCCCTGAGGTGACCTCTGCCTGTGTCCTGGCCAGGTACAGCTGCTCCAGCCCATGCTGCTCCCCTAAAGCCTTGAGGACCCTTCCAGCAGATGGATCTGGACAGTGAGTTTAGCACAGTTTGATCCTGCTCCTGGGGGCAGAGCATCAAGCCCTGGAGCTCCTGCTCAGCTCCTGCCCCAGCTGGGGCTCTGCAGAGGGAGGGGAGCCCAGGCTTTGATGCTGGGAGCAGCACTGGCAGCGTGGCAGGGCTGCAGGCACTCCAGCCCATCCCTCCTGGGCTTGTGCTTCCCCTCCCCATGTGAATGCCCCCAGCCAGGCCAGCACACACTGTCTGTGCCCCACTCCTCCTGTCCTGGCACTGCTGGGACTCTCCCAGAGGTGTCTGCCTGCCTTTGGAGGGAGAAGCAGCCCTGCCTGCCCCAGCCCCGGGGCTGGGTGCTCACACCCCTGCAATAACTGCGCCCAGTGTGCAGCACAAAGTGCTCCTGGTGTCATCCATCCCCTGTGCCTGCTCAGCAAAGGGATTTTGCTCAGTTGTTGCTATGTTGAGAACTTGGACAGGCTTCAACTTGGTTTAACTCCCAGGGCAGCAGTGGAGGGGAAGGTGCTGATCTCCACTTCCAGGTGATGGCAAACGAGGAGATGGAATGAAGCTGTGTCGGGGCAGGTTCACAGTCTGTCACAATATGTCACAATCTGCCACAAGCCATGAGGAGGTGAGGGTGGGCTTGGCCTTCCTGCACATTCCCACCGGAGTGGGTTTGGAGGGCAGATGGAGAATGAGCTCCCTGGGAGCCCTGCTGTGAGGATGAGGAGAAAAGAGCCCATTTGTTCAGTCTGCCAGCATGATCTGATTTCATACTCCGTGTTTAGCAGAGAAGCTGTTTCCCCTTGAGCAGAGTTATGCACTTTGCAGCTCCTTCTCTAAAATGACTTAGTTATACATTTGCTCCATGTTATTTTGAATTCTCTTGAAGATCAAGGACACTACAAAGCCAGCAAGATAAAATTAGCATCCGAGCTGTAGCCTTTGCTTGGTATAAGAAATGCAGATCAGCTTCACTTACAGTGAATGCTGGAAGGTGAATTGCATTTATGTCTCCCTTCAGCAGACCCAGTTCTGCCATCCCTGCTTGCTTTGAGTGCCACCACAGCCCCTGAGCTGTCCCGGTATTTCCATACAGCTGCTGCCAGAGAAAGTATCAGACCACAAAATCGGACCTCCAACTGATAAGAAATCAGTTTGCTCAAAATCAGTTCTTATCTCTTCCCAGTGTGATCCCTGGGAGTTTCAGCAGGGGAGCAGTCAGGCTGGGTTGCTTTGTGCACAGCTCTCCAAGCAGCACCAGGCCCAGCACCAATGCTGGGGGATTAAAAGGCTTTTGGAGGGGAGATTGTGCCTGGAGAAGAGCCCAGGAATGACCCACAGATGGGAGAAGTGCACTGAAGTGGGGGCTGCGATGGCCTGTGGGTTTGGGGGGTGTCCATGCTCATGGGACATCTGGCTGTAGGGGGAAATGCTCTCAGAGGGAAGATGCTCTCAGAGGGAACAGGGGGGTGTTGGAGGCCCCTTCAGCACAGCAGAGAGATGAACGATGTCTGGAGGAACCAAGGCACGTGTTTAAAAGGCAGATGAACCATCAGGAGGGTTGGCCAAAGCGATCCAAACACCTCTCAATCTCTTCTCCTCAAGGCAGATTTCTTAGGCAGGTGCTTTCCAGAAGTTTCATAGAATCTCAGATTGTCTCAAGCTGGAAGGGACCCCAAGGAGCAGCAACTCCCTTCTCCTCACAGGAACACCTAGAACTAAACAGAGGATTAAGAGCATTGTCCAGGCACTCCTTGAGCTCTGGCAGGCTCTGCCATGACCATTTCCCTGGGAACCTGTTCAGGGACCAACCAGTCCCTGGAGAAAGAACCTTTTCCCAGTGTCCCACCTGAACCTGCTCTCACACAGCTTCATTGCATCTCCTCGTTTGGTATCACCCGAAAGAGGAAATCAGCACTTTCCCCTCCACTGCTGCCCTGGAAGCTGAACCAAGTTGAAGCCTGTCCGAGTTCTCAACGTGGCAACAACTGGGCAAAACCCCAGTGAAAGTACCAGAATCCAAGGAGAGGATCTGCCCAGCACCACTGTGGCACAAAGTGACCCCTTCCACGCATTCAGGTGCAGGGTTGGAGCAGAATGGGCCATGAAATCCTGAGCAGAAATTCAAAGTTTAGATCCTAATTTTTTTTCCTTTGGTCACCATTAGAGCCTTTACCCATCATCTGTAGCCTTCATCCCTCTTCCTGTGGCCTTGCTGGTGACAGGCCCCATTATCTCTTTGGAAACAGGCCCAGAACTGACAGCCTTCACAGCACTGGCCCTGTGAGGTCTCACAGGTGAAGCATTATCTGCTCAGCCTGGACCAGGAGGTGACTGGAAGTGCATCCGCACGATCCAGACGGGAGCTGAACCCTCTGGGCTCAGCAGCCTCCCTGTCCTGCAGCTCAGGAGCTGGAGCACTGACCCCAGGAGCAAAGGTTTCGTTTGGATCTGGCACATCCTAATCTTTTATTCATGGTGGGTCATCCATGGTGACAAAAAGTCAAAGCAGGAGGAGGAGGAAGAAGAGGAGAGATGAAAACAGCTACAAAACTGCCTCAAGATGCAGATGGGATCTCAGAGGGGACAGGTAGGATTAAGAGACCTGATTGTCAAAACTGGCAAATTGCTTTAAATGCTTTATGTTTACAAATTCTGCACCCAGAACCTGAGGAGCTCCTTATTTCCAGCAAATGAATTCCCCTGAAATAAGGGATGTATTTTCTGCCTCTGTGTTTGCAGGTGTTTCAGAGCAGCTCTGAGTTTTTGTGCAGAATTTGAGGTGATTTACCAAGATCTAAGTTGGGTTGTCAGTGAGCATAACCAGCTGTCAGCCCCTTGATCTTCATTGATTTGTATCCATTTATGCCAGCTCAGGATTATTCTTTCAAGAAGATGGCTCTGAGTACCCAAGCTTTAAAGCCCAAGCTGGTTTAATTGGGCTCTTAGGTAAAGTGTTTCATGTTTCCAAAGTGAACACTCAGTAGGATGAGCACAAAGACACTTTCACAGCGTTACTGATACAAGCTTAAAAGTAGGTGTTTTTCTGGGAATTGTGCTGCCATTTGTGCTCGTGGATTTACAGCAAACAAGGCAAACATGATCCATCTGGAACCACTGGCACCCCCTCCACTCCATCCCAGCAACCAGGCAGATCTGGATTTCAGATAGGATCAGTCATCTGCACCCACGTTCTTTGTCAGGGGAGTTAATGTTGCGCATGGAACTAAAGATGGATACACACCACAGACATCCTGATCCACAATTCAGGTCTCTGCATCCAGATCCTTTTGTTTGCACCATTAGAGGAGTAAGACTGATGGTGAATTTTAGCTCTGGAGCCGACTTCTGCAAAGTCTGAAGGAGGTGGGAAGCTGGATCCAGGCTGCTGCCTGTCGAATTTGCTGGAGGCACCAGAACACTGTGTCCTCATTCCCAAATCCCAGGCCCTGGCTCAGGGAGGATGCTCTCTGCTTGTGGAGCAGCCCTGCCCTGCCTGAGAGGGCCCCGAGCAGAGAGGATCCTGCTCAGCCCTGGGACAGACGAGCTGTCACCAGCGGGGCCCTGTCCCAGCACCCAGGGACAGGCAGAGCTGAGCACTGCTGATAGAGGAAGGGTTTCTGTCCGTACGGTCACGTCTCTTTTTCCCTAGGGAAAAGGATAAAGTCCTTACGGACCGTGGGTGTCTGTGATTCCCAGAAAGCTGCAGCAGTACCCAGCAGGTTTCCTGCCTCACTGTTTTATGCTGAGGGCAATATTCCCAAAGAAAGGACAATCAGGGGAGGAGCAGGACGTGTCACCTTCCACCGTGCGGGACCTTCATTTGTGAAACACACGGAAAATTAAGGACCCTTCAGTTTTCCTTTTCAGTTTTCCACGATTAAAACAAAGCAGGAGGGATTGTATTTCACCTCTCTAACATCTGTCTAACCCCCCCGAAATGGTTTGCTGCATCTCCAAGTTACTCTCATTTGAGGCTTCACACTTTTCTTTCTGCTGTTATTTTACATTTCATTATCTCAGTGTTTCCAGATGAAAATAGTCCCACTCTGTCAAATCACTGGATGTTTTTCCTCTGTTACAGATTGCTTCCCTGCCCCTCCTCAGCATCCAGCCCCTGGCTGCAGCAATATCCCTTTCTTTAGAAGGATCAGGAGCATCCTGCATCCTCCGTGTTTGTTTCCCCCCCAGATGCTGGGATTGACGTGGTGGAAATTTCCATGAGTTCTGTTACCTGTCCTGACACAAAATGCACACAGGTGTGGGTACATCCATCCGCTGCTTTTCACCTCCTGCTTCCAAGCTGATGTGGAAGCTGTAGGGAAAAGACAAATGGTATTTGCCAGTTAGGTCTACTAATTACAGGACGTGGTTTTGGGAGGAAAAAAAAATTGTTTTCACTTGCAGTCTCTCCAATCTGTTTTGAATTAGGAGACACTTAGGATTAGAAAGTGTTTTCTCATTAGAACAAATGTCACAGATTTAAAAATCTCTTCATTTAAATTCCTCCTAATGTTCTTTGGCTTGAATGAGTGAGCTCTTAATGTCCGTTTTAATTAAAGCATTTCTGTGGGATTTCAGCCTGGGCACCTAATGACAGCAGGTCTCGGAGAAGTGGATGTGCTCCAGCTCAGAAGGGGAACTCCTGGATGGCAGCTTCAGCAGAAACTCTCCTTTTGGGGCTTTTTAGGGAAAAGTGCTAAAGGACACACAAATTAAGATCTGCCTAAGAAATGATCCCATGCTTCCAGCGGGCAGAAACACCACATGGTTTGGGAGGCACTGGCTGGGTTTGCAAAAGGATTGATCTGTTTCCCAAACCACTTTGAATTTCTCTCCTTTTGCTGCTGTTCTCCTGCCATCAGCAGAGGCCCTGGCAGCCAGGCAGGGTCACTGGGCTCAGGTTCAGCACCCTGACCCTGCTGCCAGACCCCTCCTCACCCCCACCCACTGCCCCACGTTTCTCCTTCCTGTTCAGGTGAAGGTTTGGTCCTTCCCCCACTCCCCAGCAGCTCCCGTGGTGCTGGATCCATTTATCCATGCACACCCACAGGAGCTGCCAGTGAGCAGGACCTTGACAGCTTTTTAGGAAAGAAATCCTTTGAAACACCAGGTTTCACCAGGTAGTTATGTTTATTGAAGGGCCTTCAGGTACGTTCAGGGCAGATGAAGCCCAAAAATGGACCACGGGTCAGGGGTTTCCAGACTTTTATAGGTTTGGTCCACCTGCATATCAGGGGTTAATCCTCCAATTACAGCTTCAGGTAATGAAGTCGTTCACCCCAAGTTTGCTCCCCTTCCCCAACTCACTTTTGTTTACATTTCTCAGGGCCTCAGGCAGTGAGGTGTCCTTGATTCCCAGGCCTGGAGAGGAATTGTTCTGTCTGACCAAAATGGGAGAACAGCAGCTGACACTCTGTATGGAGTTTGGAGTTATACCCTAAAGAATTGCAGGATCACAAATATATGAAAAATACAAAAGCTAAAATCCTAAGGCATCAGCACAGGAAGGCAGGAAAGTGCTGCAGAATAAATGCATCATTGGATCCACATCCCTCTCCTGGAGCATGGCAAAGGCAGTGGGAAGCATCCTGGTGGGGAATTGGATTATCCAGCTCTTCAGTGTTGGTCTTTTCCAGCTTGGACAGCCCCCACTTCTCCGTTTTCCCTGGAGCAGCCTGGGACAAGAAGCTGGTCCCTGCCTCACCACAGGACTGCTATTGCAGGGGGATCCAAGAAGAGAAGGAGCTGGAGGCCAAGAGCCATTAGATGGTGGGAGCAGCACGTGGACAGAGTTTCCTTATAGGCAGTGTAAGTGTTGAAAGAAACAAACCACAGAGCCAGATCTCATTGAGGAAATCAAAGATTTGCTCCTAAGCACTCCCTCCACCTCGCCAGCACATGCAGTGACTCACAGGCCCTGAGTGAGAGGCAGCACAAACAGGATTCTCTCTGCAAAGACAGGAAAACAATTCATGTGTTGGGGAAGGGGGAGCAAATAAAGAATATTGCTTCCATGGATCATTAAAAATAAACCAATTTGCTGACGGAAATGACACAGCTGGGCAAAGGCAGCAACCTCGCCTGGGCTCACCCCAGTGGTGCCTGGCTCACTCCCCCCTCCTTCAGTGACAAATAAATCTGGAGACAGTTAATAATGAAAGGCTATTAAGATGAGATTTAGTCTTTATTGTTCTCGTGCTTCCTTCATTTGTCAGGCACTTGAACCAAACAGAGGACACGTCGATCTGGGAAACGCTGCTGATTCCCAGCCAGGGGCAGATTTATTGGTGCTGGTGCCCCGGCACCATGTGAGGGACGAGGAGCCACCTGGGCAGGTGTGGCCCTGTGTGATCAGTGTCCCTGCCCCTCTCCCTCAGGACACTCATTTAAAGCACTCACCTTCACTTGGCAGCTCATAAACGGTGTCACTGCTGGAGCTGGGCAGCATTTCTGGGCCAAAAAGCACCTTGACAGACAAAGTGTCGTTTTCAGGAAGAAAATCATAGAATTATGGAATGCGTTGTGTTGTACGAGACCAAAATATCATCTCATTCCAGCCCCACCTCCCACTAACCCAGGGTGCTCCAAGCCCTGTCCAACCTGGCCTTGGACACTTCCAGGGATGGGGCAGCCACAGTTTCTCTGGGCACCCTGTGCCAGGGCTGTTTAACCACCACGCTTCAGGCAAATTGGTTTCTTTTTAATGATCCTTGGAAGCAATATTCGTTATTTGCTTCCCCTTCCCCAACACATGAATTGTTTTCCTGTCTTTGCAGAGAGAATCCTGTTTGTGCTGCCTCTCACTCAGGGCCTGTGAGTCACTGCATGTGCTGGCGAGGTGGAGGGAGTGCTTAGGAGCAAACCTTTGATTTCCTCAATGTAATGGTAAGAAAAACATATGAAAATAAGCATAGGTTTGGTTTCCAGCACATTTTCAACTGCATGTAGTGTGCAGATCCTGGAAGAAAAGGCACCTGGGTATGTACCCAGGCACGGCCCCAAGGCTGCCAGAGCTCCAGGAGTGTTTGGACAACACTTTGAGGCACAGGGTGGGGTTGTTGGGTGTCCTGGACAGGCCCAGGGGTTGGACTGGATGATCCTGGGGGCTCCTTCCAGCTCAGGATATTCTGATCCATGATTCCGTGATTCTCTGGCAGCAGTTCCTGCGGGCAGGAGACTGAGGGGGAACGTGCAGCCCTTCCTGAAATAAGAGCGGTATCGATACAGCCACCTGTGAGGCATCTGCTTTCTGAGATCATGTTCACAGAGCTTTCCCTCCTTTAACATGAAGTGGATGAGCCCCAGCTCCCCCCCTTCCAACATCCTTTTATTGCTTTTAGGCTGACTTTGAGATGGGGTGGAAAAAGAAATCTGAGAGAGGTGAGTTCCAAGGTCAGCGCTGCTCACCCAGCTCTGTCATCCCACTGAGCTCATAAATTGGTGTTAACACCTCCTGGAAAGAACAACAAATATAAAAGGAGAGCCTTGCTCAGACCGGGAAGCAGACCCATTACTGGAGCAGCCACTGCCGAGCAGGAGCCTGGCACGACAGCAAATCCAGCCCAATTCCAACGCCTGTTCCTCCCAGATGTGGTCCCAGCTCCTGGCAGCATCCTGGTCATCTCCCAGGAGACAGAGATGGAGAAAGCTGCCTTTTTAGGCAACTTATTTTCTTTAAACATCACAAAGCACCTGTGTATTTCTTGTTCCTCTCCTATTAGAAATCTGATTTGGCAGAGTGCTCTTTTTTATTTAATTTTTTTTGAGTGTTCTCAAACAGCTCCTTAGAACGGGGCTTCGTGGTGTGGAAAGCACAAATTAGTTCAGAGCCTTTCATCTGCACCCCCCAGCCCTTCCACTTATGATTCCCTTCAGTGGGATTCACAAAATCTATTATTGCTGCTGTAGATTGGCCACGGTGTGACTTTGGAGAAAATTCTTTCTATGTTGACACTGTTGCTTCATTGTTATTCTTTCTGTACCAGTGAAACAAAATGAAAAATTCATTAAAACAGAGGGGAAAAAAAAAAACCAAACGGAGGAAAGAAACCCACTGGTATTACTCTATCTCCCAGCACAAAAATCAAATGTGGAAGATTGAAAACAGGGTGATGGCAATGGAAGGGTTAAATGTCTGGAGGATCCAGCCACACGCAGTGTCTGGGACAAACATGTCAATAAAAAGAATAAAAAGGACCTGTCATCTTCTCGGGGTCCCACTATCAAATTAGGAGCCAAGGAGGGGTCTCACAGGTGGCCATGTTTTCTTTGGGATGTTTCAGCAGGCAGTGACCCCTCAGAGGAGCTCTGGGAGCTGCACCACAGCTCCCAGGGAGCTCCCCAAGCAGGGGCTCTGCCCTCGGCCCTGCGCTCATGGAATCACAGGATAGGAGTCCTGAATTAGAAGGGACCCACAGGATCACCCAGCCCAACCCCAGGCCCTGCCCAGACACCCCAACAACCCCACCCTGGGCATCCCTGGCAGCGCTGTCCAAATGCTCCTGGAGCTCTGGCAGCCTCGGGGCCGTGCCCATTCCCTGGGGAGCCTGGGCAGTGCCCAGCACCCTCTGGGGGAAGAACCGTTCCCAAAATCCAACCTCACCTGACACAGCTCCAGCCATTCCCTGGGTCCTGTCCCTGTCACAGAGCAGAGATCGGAGCTGCCCCTCGGGAGGAACTGCAGACCCTGATGAGGTCTGACCTCAGCCTTCTCTTCTCCAGCCGAACAGACCAAGTGATCTCAGCCATCCCCATATGGCCCCTCCAGGCTCTCCCAGCCTGGCAGGACCCCACGCTCTCCCCTTTCCAGCTGGGCTGGCACCCCCAGCCCCCACACGGCCCCAAGTCCCCACAGACATCACCTCTAGTCTGCTTTGCCCCATTTTCCCAAGCAGGGAGGCATGGGCAGGAGGTGGCAGGGAGGGGACGAACTGAGGGAAACTGAGGCATAGACAGACTCTGCTGGCAGTGGGGCTCTGGAACCAGCTCCCCAGCACATGGATGCTCTGGTGGGCTCCCAGTGCCTCCTTCTCTGGGGATGGTGTTGGTAATGGGGCACTCTGTGCACAGCCCTGTGCTGACTTCTCCCAGGACATTCTGAATTTCCCAGTCTGCAGCCTCAAGGACACCTGTTCAGGATTGGAGGGACAGATCCCATGGGAAGGCACAGCCAGAGGAGCTGGGCCATGCCCTGGAGCTCCTCCTCACCACGGGGACCTCAGCAAAGGCTCTGTGTGGTTCTTCAGCCTCAGACCAGTGTGTGACTGTTCAGGGCAGACCAAGGGACTGGGAACAGCAGATCCCCAGCTCTGCAGGTTGTTCCTGATGAGGAACAGGAGATCCCCAGCTCTGCAGGTTGTTCCCGATGGAACAGCCCTGATGAGGAACAGCAGATCCTCAGCTCTGCAGGTTGTTCCTGATGGAACAGCCCTGATGAGGATCAGCAGATCCCCAGCTCTGCAGGTTGTTCCTGATGGAACAGCCCTGATGAGGAACAGCAGATCCCCAGCTCTGCAGGTTGTTCCCGATGAGGAACAGCAGATCCCCAGCTCTGCAGGTTGTTCCCGATGGCACAGCCCTGATGAGGAACAGCAGATCCCCAGCTCTGCAGGTTGTTCCCGATGAGGAACAGCAGATCCCCAGCTCTGCAGGTTGTTCCTGATGGAACAGCCCTGATGAGGAACAGCAGATGCCCAGCTCTGCAGGTTGGAGGTCCCCATCCCCTTTTTCCTGGGATGAGGCTGGGATAAGGAGCATCTTCTGTGGATTCCTCACAGGGAATCCCACACCACCCCAGGGCCTTGGTGCTGGGAAGGGCTTTGGTGTTGTGTCCCACGTTATCCTGGCATTCCAAGCCAGCACTTCACAGTCCAGATGGGTGGCTTTGTAAAGGCTGGGTGAGACCTGGGCTCCAGGGAGATTAGGGATGGGTTGGGCTCTGTCTGGGTGCCAGTTACAAGAGGCAAGACCCCCCAGGGGTCCTTCCTGGGACCTGCCCTAACAGCCATAGCCATGACCTGAGAAGGGGACAAAATGCACCCTCAAAATGAGCCCCTGAGTGTCCCTCACAAGCTGAGCTCTCCTGGGATCTTGTAGCTCCCCAATCCTCTTCCCAAACCTGCTGCAGGTTTGCTCTGCAGCTGCAGCTTTTTATTCCCATGACAGATTCTCATGGAGATCAGGTCTTGATCTCCACAACCACCACTACATTATTTTCCATCCCAGGAAGGGGACATCCCCAAAAATAATCACCTAAATATTTTTTAAAAATAAAAATGACAAAACATTTCCCAGGATTTCTGCTGAGGAATGTCACAGGGGAAGAAAAACTCTTTTTGTGATCAAGAGACTGAACTTCAAAACACCCAAACTGCACATCTCCACGGGGCACCTTTCTGCAGGGTTATTAATAAGAAATAATTGTTTTAAATGCAGAAAAGTCTGTGTACTTTCTATTCCCTTCCAAAAGCCCTGCATCGCTTGTCCTTAATGAATAATGAAAGATGCTTTTGTATTGCTTCCCACCCATAGACTTTCAAGTGATTGTTAAGCAATAATAAATAGGACTCTAAAGAAAATCAGGGCTTGATGAAAACTTAATTCTGGACTAATAAGAGAAGCACCTGCTGTTGCACAAGTTTACAGACGTTCCTGGAACTTTGGTGGGTGGAGAAATTTGGTGAAAGCTCTGAATGTTCCAACACAGGGAAAATATCACTAAATGATTCTGAAATGTTGTTGTGTAGCTCCATGGGAATTAGAATTTGGAAGGAAACCGGGAGATGCCATGCACAGGAGAGGCACTTTGATGCCCTGATCACAGCACTGCTGTGATGTCCTGTCTGATCTCACTCAGAGGGGGGATTTACCACGGAAAGCCAAGCCCAAAGAGGACATTGTTCTCCAAGGCGAGAGGGAGAGCAACATCCCGTGTCAGACGGGGGGATTTGGGTTTCATGGAAAAACAATGTATTCCACCAGGAAGCTGATGTGCCTTTCAACCCTGCCAAGGGAAAGCCCATGGTGTAGGTGAAAAACTGAAGCTTGAAAGGGACATCATGGAATAATGGAATGGGTTAGCTTGGAAGGGACCTGAAAGCTCATCCCAATTCACCCCTGCCATGGGCAGGGACACCTTCCACTGTCCCAGGCTGCTCCAAGCCCCGTCCAGCCTGGCCTTGGACACTGCCAGGGATCCAGGGGCAGCCACAGCTTCTCTGGGCACCCTGTGCCAGGGCCTCCCCACCCCCACAGGGGAGAATTTCGTCCTAAGATCCAATCTAATCCTGCCCTCTGTCAGCCATGAACTGCCCAAGGAAAATTAAGCTGAATAAGCCACTTAATTGCTCACATTTGGGTTGGTAGGTACAGAGTTCTTGCCTCCAGCTCACAGCCAGAGAGGTCTTGATGTTGGCAGGACAGTTCACCTTACTGAGGGATCTTTACCCAACCTTCAGAGGTATCTTCTGAGCACCTCACACTCCCACCAGTCCCATCAGGAATCAGCATTATGTTGGGTAGTTTTGTGTAAATGATCACTTAAATACCACTATAATTCTGTAGGGATCAGTGGGGAAAACTTGAGGGGGATTGCCTTGATTGTCAATTAATCATTTGTGCTGTGGCACTATCCCAGACATGTAACAGGAATAAATTTCTTCACTAAAGGGTTATCCAGCCCTGGCACAGCTGCCCAGGGCAGTGGGGGGAGTCACCATCCCTGGCGGGATTTAAAAGCTGAGAGGATGTGGCACTTGGGGACACGCGTTAGTGGTGAGCTTGGCAGTGCTGGGTTAACAGCTGGACTTGATGGTGATTCTATGGTTTATGACTCTGTGATGGGTCGCTGCTGCTGGTGAGCTCTTGCCCTCCTCTAACAGGCTGCTGAGAGCGGCTGCACAAAATCATTTGCATTAATGTGACCTGAGCTCCGCTCCCGTGAGCGGGGAGCACACGGCGAGAGCCCGTGGAACCCGTGTGCCACCTCCAGCTGCTGCTGTCCCCAGCACCGCGGGCGCTGTTCCCGCACAGCTCCGCGTGTGCCCGTCCCTCCAGCGCCGG
>VWZT01016388.1:38947-65904 GCA_013397055.1 Pachycephala philippinensis | reverse complement strand
GAGGCGGGACGGGACGGGCCTGGCCCTCCGTCCGCACGGCACCGACCTGCCCGGCACCGACCTGCCCGGTGAGTGCTGCCGCCCCTTCCCCCGGGCTGCGCCGGGCGGCCGCTCCCGCCAGCCGGAGCGTGCGGTCCGTGCTGGCAGCGCGGGTCCCCCTGCCAGTGACTTAGTGCCGCTTTATTATTTTTTTTTTCCCTTTCAATCTTCGTGTTCCCCGCCGGTTTTCTTGTATGCGGTTAGGTTTTTCCGCCCCTGATGCACGTTTTCCCCGTGTAACGGGAAGGGGAGCTGCCGGCGCCCGCGGGATGGGGAAGCGGCCGCCGGGTGGGTCCGACCGCGCCGGGGCTGGCGATGGCTCCGGGGCTGAGCCCTCCGCGGGTCCCGGACACTCGGGAGGGATGTCCGCGGTGTGACCGCGCGATCGCGGGGTACTTTGTGCCTCCTGCAAACCGGAGGTGCTCGGCTGCTTTGCCAGAGGGGCCTCGGGCGGCCGGGAGCGGTTTCGTAGCGAGAAAACAGGCGGAATACCGAGCCCGACCGGCGCTGAGCCGCCGCGCTCCCCGCGGGTCCGTGCCGAGCCTGCGGGCTACAGCGTGCGGTGCCGGAGCCTTCGGAGCCTTCCTGTCGCGATTGTGTTGGGGCTGCTGATTTCTGTCGGGAATTGTGTTTGGGAATAGGCTCCCCAGGGAAGTGGTGGAGTCACCATCCTTGGAAATGGTAAAAACGAGCAGATGTGGCACTCGGCCGTGCGGTTTAGTGGGCATAGTGGGACTTGGTCAGAGGTAGGAATCTGATTATTTTGGAGGTCTCTTCCAACCTTAATTCCATTGATTTGACGTGATGTATGAAACTCCCACGTCTTAGTCCAGGGCAGCTTTGGTGGGTGTGAAACAGTCAGATCTGGCCGTGCCTTTGGAAGGGTGTCCGACGGCGGATTCCCTCCTTAGCCAGCCCAGACGGCTGAGACACAAGTTGTCGGGATGGAGAACAGGCTGGATGTGCACCTTTTATTTTCCTGACTTGCTCCTGAAAAGCAAGAGCCCACCTGCAGGAACGACCCATCGCAGTTGTGCTTGCTGCAGTGCTTCAGCACAGAATCCCAGAAGCCTGGAATTATTCAGGTTGGAAAAGCCTGCTAAGCCCGAGTCCAGCCATTAACCCAGCACTGCCAAGCCCACCACTAACCCATGTCCCCAAGTGCCACTTCTACACCTTTTAAATCCTTGAGGGATAGTGACTCCACCACTTCTGAGTATAATTCTCTCTTGGTTTTGGCGTGGGGAAGGGCTGGGAATCAGCCCATGCTACTCCGGGGCTCCGGGGCCTTCCCACACCCCAGTGGTTCCTCAGGTCTCCAGGAGCTTGGGCTTTTGAGGAGACAGAAGTCAGTGTCATCACAACTGGCTTGAGCTGACTTTCAAGGCCAGAAGAAAAGACCCTCCTATTGCATACTGAGGAAATTTGTTGTTTTTGCCCCAGCAGTAAACCCTGTTGTGGTGACCGATGGCCGGTGCCAGCGCTGGCCGGGCACGGAGGGAGCGGGGTGGCAGCACAGGTCGGCCACTGCTGCCAGCCCTTCCCGAGCTGGCAGGGGCAGCACAGGCCCTTGGCATTTGCCCTGGATCTCAGCACCCTGGCTGAGCCTGTTTTCCGTGGCTGTGTCATCAGCCAGGGAGGGCTGGGCTGTGTCACAGCACCTCTGGATTGTCCCTGCTGTGGGGAGGAGGCTGAGCTCTTCCACAGGTGCCTCCGCTCTTGGTCTCCCTTTAGCAGTTAGGTGGGAGATGGTGCTTTCCCTTTCATTTTGCCCTGTCCTTTATTCTGCTGTTTGCTGGGATTTGGGCTCTTGGCATTATTTTCTTCTAAAGAACAGGGAAGGAGCCTGGCTTCCAAGTGAGCTCCGGGATAAGGAGCCTGCACGGCTGGGCTGGAAAGGGAAGGAGTGCTGTTGTCAGGGAGCTGAGGAGCCTGTGCCACGAGCAGAACCTCAGATGGGTGACCCTGTAGCACCCTTTCTGGGCTGCCTGCTCTGGGTGACAGCTTGTCACAAGGTTTATTGCTCCCGTTCCTGGAAGCCTTTTTGTGACTTGTTTTCGGCCGCGCGTGAAAGCTTCCTTCGAGAGGGGTGGGTGTTCAGACACTCCTCCAGCTCGCTGTGCCGGGGAGGATTGCTGCTGTTTTACTTCTGTCAGGCTAATATTGGAGATGGATTTCAGGGAAACGGCAAAGCAGAAGAAAGTGTGTCTCTTAAGAACCACTTTCTTTAGAAAAGGCAGATAATAGGCAGTGAGTTTGGGGAGGATGTTTTATTTAGGGATTGAAAAGAGAGGATTAAAGCTCTTGACAGAGAACAGTTTATGTGGAATAAGTGATGGGACTTGATCATTCAGAAAAAGACTCTAACGTGTTCCCATCACTAAGAGAGCTTTCAGCTCTCCTTGTCCCAAATTATTCAATAAAAGCAACAAAACTCCTTTTGATTTGAGTTCTTTGCTGGTGGCTGCATAAGGAGTTTTCAGACCTAGCAGTAAACTTGTATCTGCTCAAAGAAAACAGCCTATGGGTATAAAAATCTGTGATATGCTAAAGGTACTGTGGATTTATCCAAGGTGTTAATTATAGGCACTGGGAGTAGCTGTCTGTCTTGGAGAATTGCATTTTTTCCTTCCTTGCCCCCTCCCGTTAAGTTGCTGGCACAGGGCTGTGCTCCCGAATTTGCAGAAGCACAAAGTCACTGCTTGTAAAATTACTGAAATAAAAAAGGTTTGTGCAGGGGAGAAGAAACAAGAATCAAATTTTAGGCTCAGATTTTGATTCCAAAACAAGTTGCTCATTCTTCTCACAGCTTGAGGTTTGTGATGGAAAGGTTGAAAATACCCAGCAAGAAAAACAGGCTGGGAAAAAAAAAATCTGGAATAAGCTGAACAGAGTGAAATTCAGAATAAACTGTCATCAGAGAGTGTTTATAGACCTGCTGGAGGAAAGGGAGGGAGCAACCATTCAGATCAATAACAAGGTCTTTTTATACGACTGTAGAGCTTAATCTTATAGTTTAAAAAAATAATCCTAAATGTGTGCTTTTTATACCTGTGCTGGTAGCTGGGGCTAAATCTGCAGAGTTCATGCTGATCTTGGTAATCTGAATCAAGCTGAATAGTAAAGAGGCTCTTAGGAGGATCTGAAACCCAGGAGGCATTTTTCAAACCTGAGTTATGTCACTTTTTTTAGAGGTGCCTCAGGCAATTGCATTTTAAGAAGACAAAGCTTTTGTTTTCAAGCTGGCCTAGAAAAATGCCAAGGATGAATCCAAAGTAAAGGCTTTCAGAAGTTGTCATTTGTGATTAAGTTGATTTTGCTGTTGTGCACAGAACGCCGCTGCCTTCCCCGGCACGCCGAGAGCTGGGGCTATTTTTATTTTTGCCACCAGTCCTGGTGTACCTGTTTAATTCCAGTGAGTAACAGCAGCCAGGGGGTCTCACCTGAAAGTGTGTATTTAATGAGAAGCTCAGGTGTCTGCCAGCTCCATCTCCAATAGAAAATGAATTGTTGGTGCTTTATAAAAGGCAGAATTGAGGTGATACCAGGCAGGAGTTGACTGAGATGGGTGTTCTGCAGAATTAACATCTGTCTGTGCCTGGTTTAGTATTTGAGATGTTGGAAATACCAAAGCCAAGGCTTCGAACCGTGAGCAAAGACTGTTTCCTTTCACAGAGACCAGCCTGCGTGCACACAGTGAATCCAAAGCTTTTCTTGGGGCTTCTCATGTTACTTGCAGCCTAAAACAATCAGAAGGAGGATCCTGGTGTTGCCAGGCTGTGGGTAAACAAGAGGAGCTGCTCCTGCGGAGCCCGAGCTGGGGGAATATTGTGCAGGATGTAGCAGATGATGCTGGAGCATGGATGTGGAAAAGTGTGCTGCCTGCAGTCTGAGTGCTGTGAGCTCGCAGCGAGATGCTCCCTGCTAGAGAAAGGTGAAATCCTGCGAGTATTGTAATGACTTCTTGTTCTTAAATGAAACGAGAGTAGGTTTTGTCTGAAAATCTGTCTGAAAGCAGCTCTGGCTGCACGAGCAGTGCCAGGGCTGTCTCAGTGGGGCAGGAGGTGGTCCTGGAGCCCCCCTCTCCCTGGGAGCAGCTGATTCCTTAGCCCTGGCTCTGGGTAGCCAGGGAAGGGATATAAGGGCAGCCTGAGTCATCCCTTTGGCTCTTGTGTAACACCCAAGCAATGCCCTTTGTCCTGCTCACTGAGGGCTCTTGGATTGCCCAACACCGAGAGATGTGGGATTGGATGGACCCTCTCCAGGGGCAGCTCCTGAGCTGCAGCTTTTGGAGCAGCTGGATCCTGCAGTTCTCACGCTGGCACCTCATAATGATAGTATTTTATTATTTTTTTAAAGCAAGCCTTGAGAATGTGTTGCAAATGTGTAGAGCAAAGGGTGCTGGTGATCTGAGGCAAGACTTGGCCTTGCCTTTGCAGGGAAGGTCCCCAGCTGATTTCGGGGCTTCTGGGCTTTTCCTTCCCCTCTGCTGCCGGAGCTGCCCGGCAGGATGTGCCCCGCAGGATGCCGAGCTCTGTTCCAGGAGCATCCCTGCACCTGCAGCAGAGTATTTCCTTTACTGAACATCCACAGACTTTGCCAGCGATGTTGCACAACTGTTCTTCCTTTTTTTTTTTTTTAAATTTGTTCCAAAAGATCTGGTTTTAAAATAGAAAACGTAACGCCAGGTTGCTGGGGGTTTTTTTTGTACCAAGAATGAGGTAAATAGATGGGCACCTCTGGGCTATGTCTGCGTGAATTCAGTGACTCCCAGGTGATATCTGCAGCATCACCTCCGTGTGGGGATGGTACCAAACAAAAGGAGCTGAGAAGTGCCACGGCTTTATCTGATGCTTTTGCAAGCAGCTTACATTTCAACAAACACAGCCACGCTGGGAATGAATGTGAACTCATTTTCGGGTTGCTACGACAGGCAGAATAAGAATGGTCGGGTTAAATGTGTGAGCAGGAGTAATAACTGAGGCAGTGCAGCTCTGTCTCCTGCTGGCTCAGGATTCCGGGTGGCTCCTGCTGTGTGCCACCTTCCCTGCAGGGCCAGCATCCTTCCCCTGGGCTCTGCCTGCTGGCACTGAGACACGAGACAATTGCTGCGAGAGAAGGTGTTGGGGAAAAGGTGGCGATGGTCACTTGTTGTGGAACCACTGCTGCTCGTTTTGATGTGTGAATTCCCCAGTTCACATAGGCTGGCAAAGGTCGAAGAGTGGACAGAGGAGGTGGTTGCACATCTCCCCTGCCAAGGCTCTTGATGTCTTTATTAGTCTAAATCTTGTGCTGCCCTTCTGTCTTCAGCAAACTTTCTTTTGGAAAACTGTCTTGGGAGCGTTTGTGAGAGGAAAGGTTCCTTTGGGGGGATGTGGGGAGCGCTGGCTCTGCCAGTCCTGCATGGGGGCAGCTGTGGCTTTGTGTCACTGGCACCTGTGGCAGTGCCCTCAGTGTTCATGGGTGCCTTTCAGCTGGCCTTCAGTGACATGCTACACTTCAGGGTGACTCTTCTGGCCCAGGATGTGGCCCCTGTGTAGAAGACTGCAGGTGGCCAGTGCTCAAATATGATTGGTTTTTTTTCAAATCTAGAAAAATCTCAGTGGTTGCTGTGGGACAGAGCTGCTGGTGCTGCCTGTCCTGAGCTGTGCTCCTGCTGACGGGCAGCACTGCGGGGTTTGGTGGTTCAGCCGCTCTTGGTTCCTGTGCCTGGAGCTGTATCTGCTGTAAAACAGGGATTTTTGTTGGTGCTGCAGCAATCTGCAATGCTTGGAGCTCTTACAGCTCCTGGAGCTCCTTCTGGAGTTGGTAAAAGCTGTAAGCACTGCAGAAATCCTCTTGAGCTCTTCTAGTAATTTAAACTTAATTTTTTTTATTTAAAATTTTTAACTTGTGCTCCAAAGCATGCAGCTCTTACGCTCACACATTTCAAGAGGCCAATAAAACCTCACCCGTCTCTGTGATGGCTCTGAGAGAATCCCAGAATGGTTTGGGTTGGAAGGGACCCTAAAGCCCATCCAGTGCCACCCCTGCCATGGGCAGGGACCCCTTCCACTGTCCCAGGCTGCTCCAAGCCCCGTCCAGCCTGGCCTTGGGCACTGCCAGGGATCCAGGGGCAGCCACAGCTTCTCTGGGCACCCTGTGCCAGCCCCTCCCCACCCTCCCAGGGAAGGATTCCTTCCCAATATCCCATCCAGCCCTGCCCTCTGGCAGTGGGAAGCCATTCCCCTTTGTCCTGTCCCTCCAGACCTTGTCCAAAAACAAGGAATTGGCTCTGAAATTTGTGTTTATGATGAAAAACTCTTGGTGCAGCTCACGTCCTGCATCCAGTGTCCATCCTGTACCTCTGGTGGCACCTTGGCACCCTCAGGGCACGGGTGAGGGTGAGGAGAAGCACCCCTTGGGAAGTTCCCCTGGCAGGAAACGCCGTGCAGGTGATGCTGTGGGGCATCTCCAGCGCTCAGGGAGTGGCTGCTGCCACTGCTGCACATCAAAGGTGGGATTTGTGTGTTTTCCTGTTAATGAGGAGCGAGAGCTTCCCCGCAGCTGGGCTCCCCAGCCATTTGACTGCGGCATAAACAGCATTTCCAGGGAGGCCACGGTAATAAGGCCGAGTTTGCTGATACCTCCTGTGAGCACAACCACACCTCGTGGCAGGAGAGAGGCAGGGAGGGCTTAGATGGTTTTAATTAAAGTTGTTGTGAGGAAGAAATTAAATTTGGTCTCTCGCCCTGCTCGTATTACGAGGGAGCGAGCACAGCCTCTCTGAGCTGAGCCATTCCTTGCCTTCTGTTTGCCTTGGAAAAAAGCAATTTCTCTGTCAGCTTTTAGCCTGGCTCCTGGGCCCCAATTGCTTGTTTATCCTCAGCAGCTCCCCAAATCGCTTTGAAGATGGGCTTAAACATTGATCATCTCTTACAGGCCTTCATCTTTGTTCTGCCAGCAGACATTAGGAAAGATATTTTAAATGAGCTCTTTCCCCCCAAATGAATGGGCTGTGCGTATGGGCCGGGAGAATTAAAGCTCTTTCAGCCAAAGTACAAATCAGCTGCTCCCATGTTTTCGCCCAGTTCTCCTGGATTCATCTTCCAGCCCAGTCTGCAAAGCAGCAGGGATTCCAGGAAAGATAAAAGCCAAAGTGCGACTTAGTTTTGAGGCAGAATCTATCAGTGTTGCATTTGGGGAGCGGGATCCTGTGTAAAAATGACTTTTTCTCCCCTTATTGCAGCAGCGGGATGTTTCTTCTTGCTGCTCCCTAGGGAAGGGCTGGGGGGCTCCATGGGGTGATGCCGTAGGAGGCAGAGGGGAGGTGATCCCTGGCAGCTGCTGGCAGGGGAGTTTGGAAAAGAAACTTTGGATCTCTTCCATTGCCATTTGAGTACTGAGATCTGGGGAAAAAAAGTACTCACTAACAGCAGAACATTTATTCTGTGTCAAACAGGCAGCAGACAGCAGAGGTGGTTAATTCAGCATGGAAAAGCCCAGAGCTACAGCTGAACAGGCAGGAAGGTTTAATCAATCATTTGGAGCAGGTTTCTGATGCTCCTTTATGCAGACACAGTTTTTCGTGGTGGTGTTGTTAAACGCTTTGATGGTGCCAGGTCACAGCAGCCTCTTTCCCAAGCAGCCCTGGAAGGGAGCAGGTTATTTAGATGCACAGTCACCCTTATTCCTGGTGCATGCCCCAAAATAGTGGTGAGAGGAGGTCCCGGAGGGCTCGGGATGAGGAGTTTGGCTCAGGGAAGGGGGATGCAGCAGCCTGAGCTGTGTGTGGGTTCGTGATCTAGGCTGGTCTCTGCATTCATCGCTTTTATTATCGTTTATCACATCATAGAGTCACAGACTGGTTTGGGTTGGAAGGGACCTTAAAGCTCATCTCATTCCAATCTCCTTCTGCAGTTCCATTTGCAGATTCCATATCCCCATCCCCTTCTGTATGCTGGTCCTCTCTGCCTTTTCAACTCCTTGTTTGCAAGAGGGGGAAAAACAGTGTTTGTGACCTCAGAGTTAATAGATTTTAGCCTTATATGTAGCATAAACATCTATATTTTATAGTTGGTTATGAGCCATTGGTGCAGGGGATTCTGGCTCAGCGAGTCAGAGGCTTTTATCCACTCAGTGATGTGAGTAATTTATGGCTTGCCCCAAGTCTGCACAGCTGGCTTGCCAAACTACAGCATGTTGGGGAGTAAATATTGCATGTTTACACAAAGCCTTTTCTCTACAAGTCCCCCAAAAGAGGATGAACCACTTGTAACAGGCTGCTCAGGCTGGGTAGGTGCCATATCTTGGGGCAAAATGCAGTTGGGCAAAGCAGCCCAGCAATCTCATAAATACAGTGAATTTTGATTTCTTTCCTGGGTTGTAACAGAAGGGGAGCATTCCTGAGCATCTCTGCAGTAATGTGACAGTGATGTGAGAGAGAAAGCTTTGTGCAGGGATGGCAAACAGCCTTTAGAGCCACTGAGTTATTGTTAAAAGAAAGTGGCTTTGGAAGCTGATGCCTTTGGAAGTAGATGCCCTCAGCCCATGCTGGAATTGTTGTTGCTGTTGGTAGCAAACAGGCTGATGCTGCTGAGGTGCAGGGAGCCAGGAGTTGTGCTGCCAGTGGCTGCTTTATACATTTCCAGGTCAAATCAGGCAGTAAGTTTGGATTTTATATTTTTTTCTCACATTGAAGTTCGTCAACTTCTTATTTTACTCTGAGTCTCGCAGTCCTGAGCAAGAGGAATGTCTAGCAAATAGACCGGCTGATAAAATTGATGCAAACCAATTAATTTAGTGTATTAGAAACCTGAAATACTCTGAGCTGGAAGGGACCCACAAGGATCGAGTCCAACTCCTGGCCCTGCAAAGGACACTCCAAGTATCCCACCCTGTGCCTGAGACCATTGTCCAAGTATCCCTTGAGCTCTGGCAGCCTTGGTGCTGTGATCACTCCCTTGAATTCTTGTTCATCCCTTGAATTTTGCTTGCTTGAAGTTTTCTAGGGAGAATAAAGGCAACCAGGAGATATTGATAAGGCTTCCCAGCCTCTAGAGTTGCTTTTTGCCCCCTCCCTGAAAAAAAAAAAATTCAAACAAATATGAGAAATCTGCAGGACTTGGTAGGCAGTGCTGCCATTTCCCCTTGCAGCAGGGTGGATCTGAAGCTCTGTGCTTGGTGGGAAGCAGTCGTGGCTCTGGCGTTGGTGCTCTAAATATATAACAGGTAGGAGGGCATGTGACTGGGGCTGACCTTGGGCAGCAGCAGGGCTGGGAGCAAAGCCAGCCCTGGCTCCCTGTCCCCAGCGTGCTGCTCTGGGCTCCCCCAGCCCTGTCCCCAGATCCCTCACCCAGCCCCAGCGAGGTGCAGGGTGCCCGGGTGCTGCTGCTCCCGGCCATTCCCACCCCGTTCCTGGGGCTTTGCCCTGTCACAGCTGATTTTCTCGGAGGGCCTGGACTCCGGGGAATGCCTGGCATGTGGGATTGAGCTCAGTGCTGCTGCATAGCAGCCGTGTTTGCCGGGCTTAGTGTTGGTCTGTGAGGAGCTGGCCCTGCTCCGAGCACCCTCCTTGGCAAATCTGCCCGCAGCACCTGTTTCCTATTGCTGCATCGACTGATTTTCCTGCCTTTTTTTGTCTCGGGGTTAAATTCTGGGAGGTAACAGACACCTAAAATTACAGAATCGCTGAGGTTGGGAAAGACCTCTAAGACCATCGAGTCCAAATGTTAACTCAGCACCATGGGGTTAACCGGCCACTAACTCGTGTCCCCAGGTGCCACGTCCACATGGTTTTTGAGCACCTCCAGGGATGGTGACTCCACCACTGCCATGGGCAGCGTGTCCAGTTCTTGACACCCTTTCAGTGGCAAAATTTTCCCTAATCTCCAACCTAAATTTTCCATGGTAAAACTTGAGGCTGCTTCCTCTCGTCCTGTCACTTGTTCCCTGAGAGAAGAGCCCGACCCCAACCTGTCCTAATGGACTTGGACTTTTGTCAGGTCACCTGGGTGCTGCGGGAGTGTGCAGCTTATTTCAAGTGAAGAGGTTTTGCAGCAGTGCTGGCAGTGCTGTGGCTGTCCCCTGATTCAGCAGCCCCAGGGCTCTGTCCCTGTGCTGGTGCCATTAATCATCCTGTGAAGATCCCTGGGGGATGGATGTCAATCCTTCCCACTCCTGCCCAAGGTTACAGGGATTTCAGTCCTGGGACCAAAAGCTGTGTCCTAATCTTGAAAATCAGAGAATCCTGCAATGGTTTGGGTTGGAGGGACCTCAATGATCATCCCATTCCACCTCCTGCCATGGGCAGGGACACCTTCCACTCTCCCAGTTTGCTCCAAGCCCTGTCCAACCTGGCCTTGAACACTTTCAGGGATGGGCAATCCTGGGAAGTGTATTTAAACAAAAAAAGATGGACATGCTGCTCCCGAGTTCCTGTCTGAATCCTGGCGCAGCACTCCTGTGCACAGCTGCCTTTTGTTCCTGCACGTTCCCAGGCAAAGCAGGTGGTGTTTAATTTTTTTTTTGCATTAAAAAAAAATAATCCGTGGCGTGCTGTGTGAGGCTACTCACATCTGTGCACTCTATGTAGGTCAGATGTGTAGTTGCTTCTTTACGAAGACTAAACTTGACAGCGTTTCCTCGCTGCAGCCAGTGAGGGAGGATCACAAAATTCACATGCTGCCTCCATGAGAAATGTCCTTAGGGAAGACCCCACGGGGGCTGTGTGTGCAGGTGAAGTTTATTGCCTTGCTGGTGTGCTCCAGGTTTGTGACAATGAGCTTTATTGATGAAAGATTTATCGGAGCTGCGTATCCAGCCTTGATTTGGCGTCATATCACATTAGCCTTGCAGCTGGAAATGCTAAATGCTTCCCTGCCCTGCTTCCAGCAGCTGCCTCTTGCTCTGCTCTCACTGAAAAGCCTGTTCCCTAGTCTCTGCAGCCTGTGTTTCTCTTGCTGTATTTCTTAACATGCAAATGCCTCTCCCTCCCCTTTCCTCCCCCCAGCCAATCCTGTTCTGGGATTCCTTGACCTCTTCTGACTCTAGCAGTGGAGGAGAAAATGAGTTGGAAACAGGCAACCTGTCATGCCCAGAAGCAAGTTAGGGACCTGATCTAACACCTTTAGAGCAGCTGAGAGTCTCCCTTTGCTCATGGACACGGCCTCAGATCCAGGTGTGTTTGGTCTTGTGGGAGATGCTCCACTGGGGTGAAACTAATCGGGACCAAGGCCACTGTTCCTGCTGCTCTACCCCTCATCAGGGTCCTCTGATCCCCTCAGTCTGATCCCAGCCCATGAAATAGGAGACCTAAACCAGTCTGGCTGGTTTCTGCATGTTGGGAGTTTCTTCTGTCTTCAGTCCTGAGGTTCTGTGGGCGATGTAGGAACTTTGTTTCTCACAGAAGGGGATTTTTAGAGGGAGAACTTGAAAACGGGTCCCTGAACATGCATTAAAAACACATAAACAGAGGACCTAAAGTTCATTTCAAATCTGAAGAGGGAACTGCCTTTGCTGCCCACATTATTTCTCCTTAGCTGAGATGACCTTGGAAGGGACCACAATTGGAGCAGTGGCACGGGGGGATCAGAGCAGATGAAGATGGGTGTGTAGGTGTCCTTATGCAACCCAGGGCAAGGTGGAAGATATTTCCAGTATTAAAATTGTTCTGTCTGCTCCACAAGTCTTACCAAGAAACATCTGACCTGAAAGAAAGGCTCCACCTGCCACCTCCTCCTCTGAAAACGAGCAGCATCTGCAAGCAAAGGAAGGATTCAGCAAAGGAAGGATTGTCTACAAGCATTAACAGCTTTCCAGGAGACTCCAAATGGGAAGTGAAGTTGTGTCCTGAAGCAGCTGGGCGAGCACCCAGGAGCTGGGGACAATGACAATGAGCAGCTCCTGGTGACTGGAGCAGTAAATGGTGGTAGGTGGAGCGCTGAGCTGGTTGTGACTGATCCATGGATTTGGGAGCATTGCCCTCGGATTGGAGTAGGCTTCTTCCAGTGTGAGGAAATGGACTCTGGAATTCACAGAGTGGCACAAAGGTTCACGGAAATGAGCGGTGTTGGAGCGCTCGAAGGGGAATTGGAGGAACTGGAAATTGTCCGTTCTGTTGTGTGAGAATTCGGCTGCAGTCCTGATCCTCAGTGTGTAAATGAGTGTGAGCACATCCCAGGGCACATCTCCCTGCTGCAGAGCCCACCTTGCTAATTGCTCTGCTGCCGTGTGCAGCAGCAAATCCAGGGATGAGACGTTTCCCATGGCTGCTCCTTCCCTTCGTCCTAAATAAGATGAAGAGTGCCTTGTTAGGGAAGCTCCAGAGTGCAACCAATCTCTTAAACTCCTGCTGATCAACTGAAACTAAGAGGGAACTAATGAAATCCCTATTGCCACAACACATTTGTTCTGACCTTTGAAAGGAAAATGTGCTGGTGAGTCAGGAGTCCCTCCAGGAAACCTGGGCTTGTTTTGGGCAGGAGATGGAGTGGGAACAGTGGGGGTTTAGAGCAGAGCAGGGGGTGAATTTGCTGTGCTCTGGGTTCTGGTGAGCTCACAAGTGGAGTTCCCTCAGCTTTTGGGGGTCTCTCAGCTGTTCTGGTTGTGAGCAAACAGAGGTACTCGACATTTTGCAGTTTCCTCCTGACTTGATTTTAAAAGCAGGGTGTAAACTCCTTATTTTTATAGATAAAAAAGGGAGGGAGGGAGGATGCTGTGCCATTCTCTGCATTCACAGCAGAAGGGAAATGACTGCTTTGGCCAAAACAACCAATCTCAAACATTTCCATGGCAGAAAGTTCTTTTGAGAAAGGATTGGGGGAAGTTTGTGCCTCAAGGGGAGTGAGCCTGGCTGAGCCTCCCAACAGCCCATCAAGGCCTTTATTGGTTTGATGTAAACTCAGGTGGGAGAAGATGGGCTAAGGCTGAGTGCAGTGCTTGGAGGAGGTTTTCCTCCTGAAAGTTCAGAGGTAAAGAGGATTTTGCATTCAGCAGGACCTCTCTCCATGGAGAAGTGGCCTTGTGAAGGACTGGCTCTTCAGCTCCTGGGGCTGGCTTTCTCCTGGCAAAGACCTTGAAGGTCTCACTTGCCAAGTACACCAAAGCTCAGGTGTTTGGAAGGCACAGACACTTTGGGGACATCTCTCCTTGGCTCTGCTGGGTGTCTCCTGGGCCCTTCTCTGGCTCCGGGGGGGCACATGCAGCCAGTTCTGTACTGGTACCAGTGCTGTGGTGGTGGTGGGCACCATCCTGCCCTGAGGATCCCAAGAACCAGAGAGCCTCTCCCAGCCCAGGGACTGGGCACAGCTGCTCCTGTGATGCCAGGGAGGTGATGTTTGTGTGGCAGCTGGGGACAGGAGCTCCTCATTCTCAGAATTGCGGGATGGGTTTGCTTCCAGCACCAAGAATTAATTTAATCCAATAATTAAATCCCCCCACGCTCACGGATACATACCTCTGCTTCTCCCAGCAGCCTGGTTGATCTCTCCCTCGTTAGAACTGGGCTGAAATCAGTCCTCTGCCTGAGCTGTTGGAATGATTTTTGTGACAACCAAGTGTGACAACTCAGGAGGAACAAAAAGGGCCACAGAGGTCCTGGGATTGTCAAAAGTGTGCCAAACTCTGTCCCTGACCCTGCCAGCACCCTGTGTGCCTCCAGTCCTTTTCTAAGAGGAATTTATTCACCTTCTGCAGTAATTTTCTGTCTGGCTGCTCATTGTCCAAGGCAGGGTGAGGCTGGGGGGGAACTGAGGTGGAACTGCCCCTGGGGCTGGTTTTGGGCTGGACTCCATACCCTGCCTGCCTAGAGAGCTTTTCCATAGGGAGCCTCTCCATGTGGAGCCTTGTCCTTCCCTGTTGCTGATTCAGTAGCAAAGCACCCTGGTCAGAGTCCAGGAGGCACTTGAGGGTCTCCAGCACTCCACTGGGGTTGTCCCCATTAACTTGGGGTGTTAAAAAGAGGTAGGAGTCTGTGGTGCCCAGTTGGGAAGTGCTGCCTGTCCCTCTGCCACCACCCAGGCTGTGCTTTGATTTGCCTCCATGCACACACAGATTATTTTGATCTTAAATCACCCGGGAATGCCACAGGAGCTGGGAATCCTGAGTCCCCTGCTCGCTCCAGTTTATTAAAATCCCCCATCCATAAACAATAACTCTTCAAAGCTGTGTGCTGCAGAAGCTGCAGTGCTGGGTCATGTATAAAACATGACCCTGCCAAAACCAGCCTGCTCCTCTGTGGGCAGCTCAGATCTGGCCATGCTTGAAATAATGCTCAAAACAAGGTGTCTCCTGCCTGTTCAGCAGAGCCTGAGACTCCTTTAAATAAAAATGTGACACTGGATTTTGTCAATGGGATCTGATTTGTCCCTTGGAATGGGAATTATTTCCTGCCTGATGTCAGCAGTGCCTCTGGGGTGGTGGGATTTAGCTGCAGATTAGCATGAGTTATTTGGTTTAAAGGAAGGCAGAAAACATGCCAGCCCAAGCAGTTTGATCGAACTTTATACTTATATTAAGTTATATAGATAGATATAAATATTTACGTTTATACCTGTGTTGCAGGGGCAGCGGGGAGCTCCCCCAGCCCAGGCTGGAGCTGTCAGTGCTGGTGGCTGTGTGTGACACCCTGTCCCCCTTGGAAAGGGGCTCAGGAGATGGGAGAAGTCACCTTTTGTGCCTCTTTCTGGGGGAGAAACGTGATGGTTCCGTGGTGACTGAGGGGTGGAGTTGGGGAGGGCTCAGGAGTGGGGTGTGAGACTCGATCCCTGCGTGTCTGGACTGTCCCGTCACTGCTGCACATCCCCTCGGGTGGAATTGCAGCTATTTCAAGGTAATAATCTGGCACAACCAACTAAAAAGTTGAATCAAACCCCATTCCTACTTGTGGTATTCCCTGAGTACAATATCTTTCGTTAAACTTTGGCTCTCCATGTATACCTCTCACATTCTTGGTGGTTTTTTGTTAGCCTTTTCTGTCCCAAGGTAAATAGCCCCAGATGAGTGGTCTCGTGATTTCAAATTCTGTATTAGAGTGTTGCACTTTTCTTTCCTCTCTACCTTTTGCTGCCTGGCCTCCTCCAGGGATGTTGTTTTCAAGAGTTATTCTTGCAGCTATTTCAGCAGGATGGCCAGCAGCAGGCTTAGGGGGAAAAAACCTCAAAAACCTCTGGATTTTCATGTTGCTTGACCTCAGGAAGCCAATAATAAACACTGCCAAATCTTGGAAGATGGTGGGAGCTGGTGACCTCGTAGTGCATGTTTGGAGAGACTTGTGCTGCAATTTCAGGTTCCTGATGGTCTCTTTAAAAATGCACCTTCACATCTGATGAAAGCATGGGAGTTTTCTCTTACTATTTTTTAAAATTAGGTTCTGATTTAGGCCCCAAAAGTCAATGAAATCCTTGAGGTTCCTTGTGGCTCCGCTGTTGTGAGTGTTTTTAATTCCTGTGTGCTCATTCACGGTTACAGCAACGAACTTGGAAAGGCAGCACAGGAAAGTGATTTGATAGATAGTAAAAAAATTCATAACTGGAGTTTGAGGAGCCTTGGGGTGTTGTGGGGATACATCCTCAGCCTTGGTCTCTGTAGGGCCGACGTGTGTCTGTGCTGCCATGTGAAGTCCTCTCACACTTTCTGGGACCTCTCATATCCCTGCTTCCAGTTTAATTCCACTCTGTGCTGTCTGTGAGAAGTGTTTGGGTTGGAAGGGACCTTAAAGCCCACCGAGTGCCACCCCTGCCATGGGCAGGGACATCTTCCACTGTCCCAGGCTGCTCCAAGCCCCGTCCAGCCTGGCCTTGGGCACTGCCAGGGATCCAGGGGCAGCCACAGCTTCTCTGGGCACCCTGTGCCAGGGCCTCCCCACCCTCACAGCCATGAATTCCTTCCCAATATCCCATCCATCCCTGCCCTCTGGCAGTGGGAAGCCATTCCCTGTGTCCTGGCACTCCATCCCTTGTCCAAAGTCCCACCCCAGCTCTCTTGGAGCCACTTCAGGACGCTGATAGGGGCTCTCAGGTACTAATTTTTGAAGATGTCCTGAGTTACCGCCTCTATCTCTCTGCCAGTCCAGTTTTGTCTTCAAAACTTGCCAAGTTCTTGATCTCTATGGTGGCATCTCTTGGGAGATGCCAGGGATGTTCCACAGAACAAGGTATTTCCTTGTATCTGGAAGATTTTATTCAGTGTGCAGCTTTTCCATGCCAGAATACTTTTGCAGCTGATGAGCTGAGCTTGGCTTGCTGATATTCTGGTGCGAGCTGGGAGTAATTCTGGTTTCAGTACAGCTGTTTTGGTGCCCAATAATAGAAGAACAGAGCTCTGTGATAAATGGGGCTTTCACAGGCCGGGAGTATTTCACAGATAGCACACCTGGACCACACGGCTCAAAAGAAACCTTCTTGACCTCAGGAAGTAACCTTAGACTTTATTATTCCTGCAAAAAAAATCAAGTTTCTCCTATTCTTTGTGTTCTACAGTCTTGCCCAAAGGTTTCCCTGCAGGGAGTTAGGCCATGTGTTTCAGGGAATCGGGCACAGACCTTGGGGTGCTCCCTGTGCCCTGAGCCTGTGGGGTTTTGTCACCTCAGTGGGCTGTGGGAGGCTGACCCCAGCTCAGTGGTGGCACAGGGACCTCACAGAGGGGATGTGCCCAGGGGGACGCCCACACCTGGGCTGGGGCCAGCCCTTCCCTGGGGATTGTGCAGGGTCAGTCCTGCTGCTCCAGGAGCTCTGTTTGTTTGTCCCCCTGCTGCTCCAGGAGCTCTGTTTGTTTGTCCCCCTGCTGCTCCAGGAGCTCTGTTTGTTTGTCCCCCTGCTGCTCCAGGAGCTCTGTTTGTTTGTCCCCCTGCTGCTCCAGGAGCTCTGTTTGTTTGTCCCCCTGCTGCTCCAGGAGCTCTGTTTGTTTGTCCCCCTGCTGCTCCAGGAGCTCTGTTTGTTTGTCCCCCTGCTGCTCCAGGAGCTCTGTTTGTTTGTCCCCCTGCTGCTCCAGGAGCTCTGTTTGTTTGTCCCCCTGCTGCTCCAGGAGCTCTGTTTGTTTGTCCCCCTGCTGCTCCAGGAGCTCTGTTTGTTTGTCCCCCTGCTGCTCCAGGAGCTCTGTTTGTTTGTCCCCCTGCTGCTCCAGGAGCTCTGTTTGTTTGTCCCCCTGCTGCTCCAGGAGCTCTGTTTGTTTGTCCCCCTGCTGCTCCAGGAGCTCTGTTTGTTTGTCCCCCTGCTGCTCCAGGAGCTCTGTTTGTTTGTCCCCCTGCTGCTCCAGGAGCTCTGTTTGTTTGTCCCCCTGCTGCTCCAGGAGCTCTGTTTGTTTGTCCCCCTGCTGCTCCAGGAGCTCTGTTTGTCACTGCTGCTCCATGAGCTCTGTCACTCTGCTGCTCCAGGAGCTCCTCTCTGATGGGCTCGTCCCGCTGCTGTTGGACCAGCAGAGCCAAAGGCACTCCCTAAGCCTTTATTTCGCAGGATTATCTAATTCCTTGTTTTGTATGCACTGCAAATGTGCCTGAGTCCCTCTGATCCAAAGCTATTGAAGCCTTTGGAGAGTCTCTCCCTGCTTTGCTGGTTCTTGGATGGGATTCTAGCTGTTTATGGAAAATTTGGGGATCTTCTGCCAAGCCAGGGCAGACAGGCCCCAAGTCCAGGAGCAGGCATTCTGCATTCCCTCTTGGAAGCCTCATCCCCAGCATCCCTGGGAAAGGCAGGACAAACCAAACCAGTCAGGTTTGACATACTCTGTGTTTTTCAGGAGCTCCCTTTTCCCCTGGGCATCTTGGATATTTTCCATAGTGAAGGGGGCCCACCCTCAGTGCCACCCTCAGTGCCAGCAGTCTCTGGAATGTGAAATCCAAGAATTAAATCCCCCCACACTCACGGACACTCCTGCTGCCCATCCAGGCCAGCTCTGCTCGCAGCCCTGTCCCTTCTGCTCCTGCTCATGTGTAATGCTGAAAATCCAGAGCTATTTTTGCATCTTCAATTAATTAAGGAAGGATGGTTGATTGTTTTCTAAATATCATCTTTAGGAAGAAGAGACCTTAGTGAAACTTCATTTCCCTGGGTGCCTTTGTCCTGTGGTTGATAATTATTTTTAAACTACCCGTCATGTTGTGAGTGGGGTTGTTGTAGGGTTTTTTTGCAGTTGTCAAAATGTCAATTGTAATGAAAATCTCCACAGACACGCTGTACCTAAGTGATTTAAGCCTTTAGGCTAAACAGGCTGCTGGTAAAATGCTGCTCATTTTCAGATGAGTCAGAAAGGTTTGTGCATGTCTTTTTTTTTAAATATATTTTTGTTTGGTTTAAATGTCTTCATCAAAATTGGTTGTTGAAGGGTTTTTTTTTCCCTTTTTAAAGGCTAAGCAGCTGCCTGTCAGCTCACCCCAGAGCTGCTTGGAATTCAGCATCTTACGCAGCAGTCACATTTGGGGAAAAGGAAGTTCCTGTGTAATAACAATAATTGAAAATTAATAGTAGAGTAAATTAATACATAATTAGAAAACACTAATGCTCCCTGTGAACAAAGGCTGATTCCTACAGGAGCCTTATGAACTGAAGAGGGAAAGTGTATGATGCTTTCCCTGGGCCCTGTCTATTCCAGCCTGCAGATCATTAAAGCAATTATAATTTCACAGCGGTTTGATCTGGAATTGATTTCTTTATGATAATTCAATTTGGAGCCTTGCTTCCTCCGGGGCAGCGAATGACAGAAGATGAAGTGTGTAATTCCTGAGCCATGTCCTCAGGCCTGGGGAGGCTGGAACCCACCCAGGGAGAGACCTGGATGGAGCCTGGGACCTCTCAGAGCTTAAATAGGAGATGATCAATAGCAGCTTCCTGTGGGTGGGAGGTGCCCAGGGGTGGCTGTGGGCTGTGGGGTGTGGGTCTCTACATCCCTTAGCTGTGCCAGGGAGGGTCAGGCTGGATATCAGGAAAAGTTCTTCCCCCAGAGGGTGCTGGGCACTGCCCAGGCTCCCCAGGGAATGGGCACAGCCCCGAGGCTGCCAGAGCTCCAGGAGCGTTTGGACAGCGCTGCCAGGGATGCCCAGGGTGGGGTTGTTGGGGTGTCTGTGCAGGGACAGGGCTTGGACTGGATGATCCTGTGGGTCCCTTCCAGCTCAGGATATTCCCTGATTCTCTGATCCTTGCTAGGGAATGTATCCTAGAATCTTTGCCCATCTGTTTCACAGTCTGTGGTGAAAAATTCTGGAGAGTGTCCTACCCCATGAGCCCAGCTTGGTGTTTCCAGCCTGTCAGCTGGTTTGGATTCATCCTGATCACCAAAATGCCCCCATAACCTTGGCCATAGCTGGTAAAAGCAGGGCCTTTCGCCCTGATGGCCACGGAATCATGGAATGGTTTGGGTTGGAAGGGACCTTAAAGCTCATCCCATCCCACTCCTGCCACATCCCTGGGCAGGGACACCTTCCACTGTCCCAGGCTGCTCCAAGCCCCATCCAGCCTGGCCTTGGGCACTGCCAGGGATCCAGGGGCAGCCACAGCTTCTCTGTGCCAGGGCCTCCCAGGGAAGAATTCCATCCCAATATCCCATCTCACCCTGCCCTGGGCCAGCCACCCTCTGGCCGGGAGGAGCTCTGGGGGCTGCAGGGATGTGCTGTCCTGTTTCACTCAGGGCACAGCAGGAGGTTTGCTGCTGTCAGGGGCTTGTCAAGGCTCTTACTCAGTGGCCAGCCCTGGGGGCTGTGAGAAAACATGCAGAGAGAGAGGAGGAGGAGGAGGAAGAGAGGAAAGAACACGAAGCACAGGACAGCAAAATACAAAGAGGCAAAGCAAATCCAAGGCAGCAGGGAAAATTGGGGCCTCATGAAAAATAATGATAAAGTTTGCTAAGCAGCTGCTGAGCTCCATCCCTCCCCTCCCAATTAGGCTGCATTAGTGGCTTGTGGGAAGCACCACAGCCTGCTGAAACTAATAGAGGCAGAAAGAGCTATTCCTTGGTGAATTTGCTTTCTTCTTGGCCCAACACAACATTTAACTTTTATTTTTGTAGCTTTGTGCACAAACCCCCTCCATTTCCCTAATCTCTGAGGCTGTGTGTTTGGGAATCCTGGAGGAACAGCTGCTTGGGCTGGGGTTTTGTTCCTAATTCTGTTTGTGTGAGTTGTGACTTGAGCTGCTGCTCTGTTCCAGGGCTTCAGAAAAAAAAAAAAAAAAAAAATAAATGGAACCTGTTCAGAAAGGAAAGAAATCGAGAGACTTCTAGCTTTAATTGCATTCATTAGGCTTGGTTACGGTAATAACGGAATGTCAGGGAAAGATGAATTAAAAAAATCCATTATTTCAATCAAAGGTAGGCAGGGAGGGTTCATGGCTGGTTCCATAACACTTCTCAGTAGCGAGTGCTTATTCAGTGAGTGCATTTATTTTGCTCTATCTTATCTCTGTATTTAGTGAGAGGGGTGAAAAGCCATCTCAGCCCTGCTTAGGTAGGTTTGGGTTGGAGGGAACTTACAGCTCATCCCATTCCACCCCTGCCATGGCCAGGGACACCTCCCACTGTCCCAGGCTGCTCCAAGCCCCATCCAGCCTGGCCTTGGGCACTTCCAGAGTTCCCCCCTGCCTGCTGTGGGCACACAGAGGGGTGACATCCCCATTATTTTTTGTGTGGTGGGTGCTGCTGATGTGGGGCACTGGGGTTTCCCCACTGCAGTTACTGGGGGAACACAAGATGTTTCCAGTCTTGGTGTGATGTGAGACACCCTAAGAGGGGATCTCAAGCCCCAAGCTCTGGGATTAGGGGTTATCACTGCTCCCAGTTGCCAGAAGAAGGGATGTGGCAACTCATGGGGCTCTGTGGCTCTCCATAACTCCCTGCCAGGAGGGTGCAGCCAGGGTGAGGTCGGGCTCTGCTCTCAGGGAATGAGTGATGGGACAAGAGGAGACGCCCTCAAGCTGTACCAGGGGAGGTTTAGAATGGATATTAGGGAAAATTTCTTCCCTGGAAGGATTGTCAAGCATTGGAACAGCTGCCCTGGGCAGTGGTGGAGTCACCATCTTGGAGGGATTTAAAATCCATGTGGATGTGGCACTTGGTGGCGTGGTTTGGTGTGGCCTTGGGAGCACTGGGGAATGCTTGAACCTGATGATCCTGGAGGTCTTTTCCAACCTAAATCACTCAGTTATCCTGTGGCTGTGACACCTCCTTGTCGTGATCCTGCCTGGGGTGTCCCAGTCATGATCAAACCAAACTGGCTGGGCCTGCAGCAAGGAGTTTGTGATGCCTTATGTTTTAGCTTTTATATTTTTCAAATCCTGCATTCCCGGTGTGTAACTCTGCAGTGTCCTGCAGCCTGGGA
Source organism: Pachycephala philippinensis (assembly GCA_013397055.1). Classification (NCBI taxonomy): domain Eukaryota; kingdom Metazoa; phylum Chordata; class Aves; order Passeriformes; genus Pachycephala; species Pachycephala philippinensis. Next base: position 44,585 of record VWZT01016388.1, on the reverse strand, counting down.
GCTGCTGCTCTCTCATGCTGAGACAGACAGAACAAAGCCTCTCCAGGCTGCTCTCCAAGGACACCCAGCCCGGCCTAGGCCCAAAATGTGTAACCCAGCATCTTGAGAAGGGGGGCAAGCTGAGGGGAAATTCCATCATTAGCTAAAGTTTAATTGGTGACATTGGGTTGAGATGCAAATGGAGCAAAGCTATAAAAGTGTGAAGAACTCGTGACTCGGGATCCATCTTGGGTGCAGCCTTTGGCCTGCCCAGGGTGTGCCTCTGAAGGCCTTTCAAATAAATATCCACCTTTATTCCCTTCCTCCTGTCCAGTCTCTGTTTCTAGGTTGTCCTCTTTAGGCATCTTTTGGGGCTGGATGGGCACTGATGTAGAGGACAACCTCTTTAGTCACCTGTCCTGATTCCTTTGAAGGCACCTCCCCCAGAGCAGTGCCCTGAGCTGCTGCTGCAGGTGTGATGAGCACCCCCCACTGCTGCCTGTGGAGAGCTTCTGGAACTGGAACTGTGTCTGTAAGAAATGCTAAATGCTTCAGTGTGTGACATCTTGACAAGAACATCTGACAGACTGAAAGTAGTGCTCACAGAATAAAAACAAATTTGGAGAATTTGGTGTTTTCCACTTCACTGAGGGGGTGTGCAGTGCCATTCACGTAGCTGGGGATGTCAATAAAATGACACATAAAATGGGTGTTATTTTGATGCTTTGAAATACTGGTTCAAAAAAAAACCATCAAACTTTTTTTTTTGCTTTCACATGTCTCATTAGAAAAGAACCCCTCTAATTGTACACATTTTCTTTCAGGAAAAGGGAAAGTTTTGTTGAGGATTCTTTCATTTCTGTAAAACCCCAGCTGCTGAGGTTGGTACACACATGGGTGCTGTGGCTTGGGCTTTCTCTGATCTGCATCTTTCATTCTTACAGTAACAAGGGACAGAGCAGGATTATTTCTTTCACAGAATCCCAGATTGGTTTGAGTTGGAAGGGACTTTAAAGCCCATCCAGTGCCACCCCTCACATGGGCAGGGACACCTTCCACTATCCCAGCTTGCTCCAAGCCCCATCCAGCCTGGCCTTTCTTTCTGCAGATTAAATGTGTCCAGAAAAGGAATTCTGGTCAACTCCACTGCTGGAGTTAATGTGGTACCTGGGCAGTGGTGGCTCTGTAGCTGCCCCTGCTCAGGCATAAAGTTATTAAACATTAGGTTTAATAAGTTATTAATAACATGAAGTTAATAAACATTAAGTTTAGTAAGTTTTTAATAACATAAAGTTATTAAACTCTGTGTCCTGAGCAGGTCCCATGGGGAGCAGGTGGGCTGGCAGGAGGTGAGGGGTGTCTGGATGTTTTTTTCCTCAACAAGCAGTGGGCACACAGAGGCTGTTCCTGGCTGGAGCAGCTCTGCAGTGCTGGGCTGCAAACACCAGGCTGCTCTCTGCTGTTGTCACCCCCAGAAAGGATAAAAATATGTCCCAAAGGGTCACACCTGCTCTGACAGCTCATTTTTCACCCAGCACCGAGATGAATCTGTGTGATAACAAGCTCCAATACACTAGAAAAATGTTGCTTAAAGCAGCTGGGTCAAATTGAGCTAATTGGCTCTGACCTCACTAATTCAAGACCCCAATTAATTTGGTGTGTTTTGAGGGCTGGGCTTTGCTGCTCTCCAGGGCACAGCCCAGCTCTGGATCGTGGAAAAGCAGCTGGATGCTGGGCAAGGGCTTTGGGACCAAAATGGGTGATGGCTTTGTTCCTAGAGCTGCCTGTGGCTGAGGAGTGACTGCATCAAACCTGTTCTTTCATGAAAGGCAAAGTGTTGGTGACTGTCTGAAATAAAAAGTTTGGGAGGCTGTTTGCTCAGAGGTTGGGATCCTGGCACTCTCAGCAGACGTTAACTCAGACTGGACCCTCCCCAGCTTGGGAATGGGATGAGCACAAAGCTGCCCCAAATATTGTCTTGAGCTATTTCAGATTTTTCTAGAAAGTCGCTGTGAGAAGAAACTGTCGTTGCTTAGAGGTTTTTGTTCTGCAGAGGGTTTCACATTTGCAAGGACCAGTCCTTGTGGGTGGAATCCCCAGACTCCTCGTGGAATTTCATGCGTGGTGGCTCAATTGCAATATCCCAGGAGCTGCAGCTGAATCTCACCTGAGCCATGTGCACACAGGTTCTTCCCAGTGCTTCCTTCAAGCCCTGGTAGGCACATGGCTCCAAATCCTTCCCTCCAGTGCTGCACCCAGCCCATGGAGTCAGCTGCTAGTGATGCCTTAGGTTTTAACTTTTATATGTTTCAAATCCTGCATTCCCAGTGTGTAACTCTGCAGTGTCCTGCAGCCTGGGAGCTGCTGCTCTCTCATGCTGAGACAGACAGAACAAAGCCTCTCCAGGCTGCTCTCCAAGGACACCCAGCCCGGCCTAGGCCCAAAATGTGTAACCCAGCATCTTGAGAAGGGGGGCAAGCTGAGGGGAAATTCCATCATTAGCTAAAGTTTCATTGGTGAAATTGGGTTGAGATGCAAATGGACCAAAGCTATAAAAGTGTGAAGAACTCGTGACTCGGGGTCCATCTTGGGTGCAGCCTTTGGCCTGCCCAGGGTGTGCCTCTGAAGGCCTTTCAAATGAATATCCACCTTTATTCCCTCACTCCTGTCCAGTCTCTGTTTCTAGGTTGGCCTCTTTAGGCATCAGCCTGAGCCCTGCTGGAACCTTTTCCTGGTGTCCCAGGGGACGTGCAGGCTCCTGGTGTGAGGGAACTGTTCATCTGCACATGTTGATTTCTGTCTGGTGGAGAAATGCCCGCTGGAGCCTGCTGAGCTGGAGGGAGAAGGGCACAGATGTGCTGGGCACTGCTGCAACCTCTGCAACACTGGTGAGACAGGCCAGGAGCACAGGGAGTTGGAGCTGCACTGGCACAGAAATCCCCAGGAATCCTCTGCTCTGCTGCAGATTTTAAGGAGACATTACAGCCACGGCCTGGATGAAAAGGAAGTGCGATATTGGATGATCTTTAGGGCTCAGGGCAAATTGAGCAGCATTTTTCCTGTGGGAGAGGTGAGATGGAAGGCATCTTTCCTACGAATGGGGAGAAATAACAAAAATTTCCAGGTGTTGGGAAGCTGGTGGGGTCTCTGCAAACCTCTCTGGGTCGCAGAGGAGATGTGGTGCAGCCTCCAGAGGGGATGTGAAGCCTCTGCCTGCTCTCTGCTGCTCCTGTGAGCCCTGGGCTCCAGGACTGTCTCCGTCTGCTTTTCCAGGCACAGCAGTGCCACCAATTCACTGTCTCTGCTCTCTGACCGTTAATTTATGGAGCAGCCCAGCGTGGGAGAAGGGCTGGTGCATTTGGATTTTTGTCCAGTTTTGAACTGGCACCGTAGTTCATAAAGACTGAAAGTTTATTTTGTAGAATAAGAGAAAAATCCTCCAGGTCCATATGCAAGGGTGCATCCTGGTGATCCTGGTGCCAGAGAGCTCCAAACCACATTTGGAATCCTGTGACTTGAACATGGCCAGGAACATGGAATTCAGATGAGAAAAGAGGGGAGCAGTTCTGTGGATTTTAATATTTTCGTTGTCCCAGTGCTTCATCTTTAAACTCAATGAGATAAACCCCATAAAAGCACTGTAGGGTTTGGATTTCCTTTTGTTTGGGGTTTGTAAGAGCAGTCAATAGCTGTATGTCCATGATTGTTATTCCTCCTTGCCCATACATCCCAGGAAGGAAGCCAGGCTTGAGCTGCAGGGTTGGGTTGCTGTAGAAGGGACTTTGTGCTCAGTGAACAGATGGGTTGGGAAACTTGGCTGGGCATGAAGTGTCTCATGGAAACTTGTTCTTGTGGAAAGATGATGATGGTTTTTTTCGAGAGGAGGGACCACAGAGGCAGCAGGACACCAGGTGGGTGAGGGATGCTGTCCTGGTGGCACCTCCTCTGTGATTCTGGGGAAGTTGTGTGGGATGTGACATTCCCAGTGCAGATGGGGCTCTGCAGCTGGAGCCAGGGCAGCACAGGACAGCTGGAAAAGTGGTTTGGGCTCCCTGGAAGTGAGAGGTGTAATACGGAGGTAAGACTGTCCTTAATAAACCATGTTTAACATGGTTTCAATGGTAACATTTAAATGTTGAACAGCCAGACTTTCAGTGGAGCCCCAGTGTCTTCCTGACTTGTGTCTTATTTGCAATCCTAATGAATTCCGGGGCTATTGGATCACCCACATTCCCCAGGTGTTTCTGAAAAGCCAGACCCAGCAGCAGGGGGGGATCAGAGAATCCCAGACTCGTTTGGGTTGGAAAGGACCTTCAAACTCATCCAGTTCCACCCCTGCCATGGGCAGGGACACCTTCCACTGTCCCAGGCTGCTCCAAGCCCCGTCCAGCCTGGCCTTGGACACTGCCAGGGATCCAGGGGCAGCCACAGCTTCTCTGGGCACCCTGTGCCAGGGCCTCCCCACCCTCCCAGGGAACAATTCCTTCCCAGGATCCCAATAACCCTGCTCTCAGGCAGTGGGAAGCCATTGCCTCTTGTCCTGGCACTCCAGGCCCTTCACCAAAGTCCCTCTCCAGCTCTTGGAGCCCCTTTAGGCCCTGGAAGGGGCCCTGAGGCCTTCTCTCCTCCCGCCTGAGCAACCCCAACTCTCTCAGCCTTTCCTCAGAGCAGAGGGGCTCCAGCCCTCGCAGCCTCTCTGGGGCCTCCTCTGCCCTCCCTCCCACAGCTCCAGGTCCTTCCTGTGCTCAGGAGCCCAGAGCTGGGGCAGGGCCATTGGAGGGGGGAAGCCTCCTCTTCACACACACGAGTAGGAATCCCAGGTTGATATTCCTGTCTCAACAAGACCTTTGCATTTTCTAACCAGCAGATCTGCTCCACTGCAAGAATCAGAAATACTCCTCCAAGCTGTTTTCCCTTAAGCCAGTGGGAATGGGAAATCAATTTAGGACAAATTGGGCTAAATCAATCCAGGGAGGATGCTGTTTGAAATCAGGGAAGTTCTTGAACCTTCCTCCACTGGCACCTTGGCACTGAGCTGCTCACGAGGATGGAGGGCTGGGGACTGCTGAGGGGGTCAGGGCGTGCTGAGCCCTTTTTGGAGGGTGCCACAAACCCTGCTAGTGTTTGGGGAGGTGAGGGCATTGCTGCTGCTCTTGGAGGGCAGGATGTGGCTGTAGTGTGAGGGGCACCGGTGTCTGACCATCACTGTCAGGGGTAACTCCAGAGGGGATTCCAGCTGGCAGTGTCCATTACCAAAGCCAGACATGGCTGCAGCCCTGTAAGGCACCTCTGCCCTGTAATTACCTTGAAGGCAATTACCTTTCTCCTGTAATTACCACCATGTCACACCCCCTCCCATCTCCCTGTGACTCCTCCCTCCCACCACACACACACAGGTTTAGCATCCATTCCATTCCCAGAAGATGAAACAGTGAAGGACAGCCAGCCTCCTTGGGAGGGGTGGGGAGCAGCAGGGATTTGTGTCAGGACCCTCTGGGATCAGGTTTCCATATCTGCTGGATGCAGGAGCAGAGCCCAGCAGGCTCCTGGTAATCCGTGGCAGCTCCACCTCTGCAAGGGCACAGCAGGAGGGGCCTCTCCCTCCCACTCCCAGATCGGATTTCCAGGATCCAGGCTCTCATCCGTGCTTGGGGTTCCA
>VWZT01016388.1:4923-38455 GCA_013397055.1 Pachycephala philippinensis | reverse complement strand
TGCAGGAGCAGAGCCCAGCAGGCTCCTGGTAATCCGTGGCAGCTCCACCTCTGCAAGGGCACAGCAGGAGGGGCCTCTCCCTCCCACTCCCAGATCGGATTTCCAGGATCCAGGCTCTCATCCGTGCTTGGGGTTCCACAGTTTGTGGGAAGGACCACAGTGAGCACAGATCTTAGTGCTGAGGAGGAGTCTGCACAGCAGCAGTGCCCAAAATGGGGGATTTTCGGGAACTGGGGTGTGGGCAGAGCAAGTGATGCCTTAGACTTTAAGTTTTATATTTCTCAAACCTTGTATTGCCTAGTGTGTAACTCTGAAGTTCCATGTGGTCTGTCAGCTGCTGCTGTCTCGTGCTGGTCAGACATAACAAACCTCGCTGGGTTTGCACCTCAAGGACACCAGGCCCAAAATGTGTAAACTAAAAGCCTCTAAAGGGGGGGGCAAACTTGGGGTAATTACATCATGAACTGAGGTTATAATTGGAGAATTAACCCTGATCTGCAAATGGACCAAACCTATAAAGTGTGAAGAACTCGTGACTCGGGGTCCATCTTGGGTGTAGCCTTTGGCCTGCCCAGGGTGTGCCTCTGAAGGCCTTTCAAATAAATATCCACCTTTATTCCCTTATTCTTACCTAGTCTCTGTTTTAGGTGGCCACCTTGGGCATCACAAGGGGAAGGTGCTGGGGCTGTTCCAAGCTGCTTTGGCAAAGGAAGGAGCTCAGGACCCGAGTTAGATCTTTCACAGTGGTGGGAGATACTTGGAACAGGGCAGAAGCCCGTGTTGGGGTGCTGCCTAAGAGGGACCCTCTCCAAAACCTTTGGGGCTGTGCTCAGGCCGTCCCCTCTGTGCCCCCACCTGCCTCCATCTGTCTGGGCCAGGAGCAGCCACGTGTGTCCAGCAGTAAAGTGAGCCAGGAGGGCCCTGCAGAGCTGCTGAGCCAGCAGGGACAGCTCCAGCTGCCCTGTGCCTTTGCTGACCCCGGCTGACCCCTCAGGGCCCCTTGCACAGCCCCACTGTGCTGGGGACAATGGGGACAGGAGGGACCTCCAGAGGTCCCTTTTTGTCAGAACTGCTCCTTCATGGAGCTCAGAACTGTGTTGGGATGAGGTGCAGAGCTGGGTTTGGAGCCACTGTGTGAGCAAGGATTCACATCCCATCCCTGAATCCCAGCCACCTGCAGGATCTGCCAGGGAGCTGAGGGGCTTGGTGAGCAGCCCCCGGGCTTTTTGTGCAAGTTCTCAGTTGCAGAAGCTGGTGGGGAGCTGCAGGGATGCCCACAGCAGATATTACAGATAGCACACCTGCTGTTCTGGTTTAATGAGTAGTTTTGGACTAAAACTGAAGGATTTTTGCTTTTAAGTGAAATGAAAATGAACTTCTGCCCTAATTCCCTCTACTCTACTCTACTCTACTCTACTCTACTCTACTCTACTCTACTCTACTCTACTCTACTCTACTCTACTCTACTCCTGTTCTTGGAGTATTACAGGACCATCATCCTCAGGAATTTACTATGCCTCAAGGGGCTCCAAGAGAGCTGGAGAGGGACTTTTGACAAGGGCCTGGAGTGACAGGACAAGGAGATGGCTTCTAGCTGAGAGAGTAGGTTTAGATTGGATATGAGAAAAAAATTCCTCCCTGTGAGGGTGGTGAGGCCCTGGCACAGGGTGCCCAGAGAAGCTGTGGCTGCCCCTGGATCCCTGGCAGTGCCCAAGGCCAGGTTGGACGGGGCTTGGAGCACCCTGGGACAGTGGAAGGTGTCCCTGCCCAGGGCAGGGGGTGGGACTGGGGGGGATTTAAGGTCCCTTCCAACCCAAACCATGCTGGGATGATGCACTGGGAGCAGCTCTCTGGGGACTCCTGTTGGATGCAGGTTCCTCTGCAGCAGCCCCTGCTCCAGACAGGAGGTTTCTCCCAAACTTGTTCATCAAGTGGTTTTGGTGAAGAGCTCTGTGAGTTGTTCAGCTTCAAGCAGTGTTTGAAGTCCCAGCTTTGCTGCTTGTTTGTGATTGGCCTGAGAAGCTGGAGGGTCCCTGAGAGTCCCTCGGGGCTGTGATTGCAGCCATTGAGCAGTGGTAGCCTGACAGCTGGAAGGGGAGCAGGAAAAGTGTTATTGCCACAAACAGGGAGAGATTTGAGTAGCAGGGACCACGAACCTGAGTGAACGCTGTGGAAGAGGAAGAAAGCCAGATTTTGCTGTATAATCCGACTCTCACCTGGCTGTGCAATTAAACATTTTGTTTCAATTAGCTCCAGACATGACTGCAAACATGTATTGGGGTCCTTCAAATGTTTGTGAAGGACCTCCTTTAAAGTGCCCCTTCATCAATGCTCTAATCCTCATGAGTTGTTTGTGTAACTGGTTCCCCCTTTTCCCACCTGCCAGAAGCAGTTTCATGGAAAAAACTCTTCAGGAGAAGCCACGATTTTTGGAGCATTGGTTATCTCCGCTTTTAGACCTTCTGTTTTCTCTCTCTTGCAGCTTTTTTCAAATCCTGCCGCAGCTTGTCCCAGCTGGCTCTGAGCCAGTGCAGGTGTCCCAGAGCCAGTGTGGGTGTCCCAGGGCCAGTGTGGGTGTCCCAGGGCCAGTGTGGGTGTCATGGAGCCAGTGTGGGTGTCCCAGAGCCAGTGCGGGTTTCCCAGGGCCAGTGTGGGTGTCCCAGGGCCAGTGTGGGTGTCATGGAGCCAGTGTGGGTGTCATGGAGCCAGTGTGGGTGTCCCAGGGCCAGTGTGAGTGTCACAGAGCCAGTGGGGGTGTCCCAGGGCCAGTGGGGGTGTCCCAGGGCCAGTGTGGGTGTCCCAGGCCTGTCTCAGAGGCTCTCTGGTGGCCCTTTGGCCACCCTGACCCAGCCAGGGGAAGGTGTGGAGCATCCCCTTGGCTGCCCCTGGTCCCTGAGCACAGCCTGGCCGTGGGGGCTGTGCTGCACAGCCCTGCTTGGGTGGGAGAAGCTACTCAAGGTGCAGCTACTGCTCAGGGTGGTGGTGCAGCCTGTGTACATCTGATAGCAGAGCTGGCTGCTCACTTGCCAGTAAATAACTCTGTGGCTGGGGGCCATTTCTTGCTTCTTGCTTCATTTCCCCATCTGTAAAAATAGACTAATGGAAAAAAAATCAGGCTCAGGTCTCTCAGGAGAGCATTTTCTTGCTGCTTCCCTGAATGTTTTGCGCTGTTGGTGTTCTCCTGTGGGGTGCAGCGAGCTCTCAGCCCATTCCAGGTGCCTGCTGCAGTGCTGTGCCAACAGCTAGCACAGGAGGAAATGCCCAGGGAGCTTTTCAAAGCTGCAGTGCCACGGGGTGAGTCCAGATCTGCTCGTGACTGTGCCACAAGATGCTTTTCTGCCCTGGGGTAAATTAAACCAACTTTGGGTTCAGTGTCCCCCCCTGGCTGGAGTGTAAATGCATTTGGTTGCAGCCTGGTCAGGCCAGGTTGGATGGGGCTCAGAGCAACCTGCTCTGGTGGGTGCAATCCCTGCCCGTGGCAGGGGAGCTGCAGTGCCACGGTCTTTAAATTCCCTTCCACCCCAAACCATTCCCTGATGTCTGTGTGTGGCAGTTTCTCTTTCAGCTCAGGTGATTTTCTGTCTGACCTGACTCCTGCCCCTGTGGAAAGCAGCCTGGATCACCTCTCAGCTGGTGTTTTCTAGGATAAACCCAAAAAGGGCAACCAGCTTGCTCAATCCCTCCTGCTGATGCTCCGCAGCTGGTGCAGCAGTGGGGCTGGATCTGAGTCGTGTGGGTCTGCACCCCCACCTGCCTGCCTGGCCAGCTGCTGAAGCTGCCTGATTCCTTAGGATTTTTCCCAATGAATTCCTCTGTGTTTGGTACATGAATATTTCATTCCTGTGTCACCGTGGTGACTTGGGGACATGCCATCTCCTGGTCCCGTCCATCCCAGTGAGCCCAGCTGGGTGTCTGGGGCTCCAGTGCAGCACCAGGGGCTGCAGCAGCAGCCTCCTGATTGTGCTGCTTGAATATCCTTGCAGGACAAGAAAATACTGGTGGGAACTGTCATGATATTTTCCGTGTGGTTTTGCCTGATTTTCACCTTTCAGCCATGCAAAATCAGCCTGATGTTGAGCATTATGCACACCTTGTGGAGCTCCCAAAACTGGAGATGTCATTTGTTCCAGATTATCAGTCAGCTCTGGAAGCTCCAGAGGAATCTGTCGCTGTCTCATGTAACCCCACCCAGGCAGGACTTTTTCCACCGTGTGAAATAACTCAGTGAATTTCTAATTACACAAATCTAATTAAGAGCTGGATGTAACGACTGTGCCTAATCGTAATGATACACCCACCCATTCCATTACAGAAAAGGAATTGCTTGTGTACAACAAACCTCCCAGTTCAGTGCAGGATGAGCATCCCCCTCTCCAGCTGTGGAGGCACTGGGTGCTGGGGTGTCCCTGGAGGTCCCCTGGCCACGTGGGGTCTCCTGTGGCTGTGCTGGGATCACTGGCTCCTTTGGGGGGAGGCTCTCAAGAGGTGCCTGTGATGATGAGGGTGAGGAACTGGTCAGAGCTTTGAGGCACCGTGGTCTGTGCACCATGACCAAGGGTCCAGGTGGCCACTGGGATTTACTGGGGTTTGTGTCAAAGCTCAGCAATGGCAGAGCAGCAGAAGCACCTTCCCTTCAGTTTCAGACCAGCTTTGCCTCAGCTGATGTGCTCTCAGAGGCCAAAGTAGCACTAAAAATTATCCCACACTGGAGATCCTTTGTTCTGTGGCTCTCAGTGCTGCACCAGCACCTGGAGCCAACAGCATCTGCAGGTGGGAGCCTGATGGGTAAAACTTCCTGGATGCTCTCTTCCCATGAGGTTCCTCTGCCATCAGCCTTGAAAATCAAGCGCCTGCTTACCAAAGAGCTCCAGCAGCACTCCTGTCAGAAGGACATGGGTTCTTACAGCAGGACGTAGACCTTAATCCATACACTGGAGTGCAGCTGCAGAGGGATCAGCTGCACTTGCAAGTCTGGAGTTTTCTATTCATAGTTTTGCAGTAGTTAGTGCTGAAATCACTCTTGTAGAAGAAACTGGGATGTTATCCCTTCTTTACCTTGTCCTGCAGCGTGAAGACTGTGCCAAACTTCTGTCAGGCCTGCGAGAATTTGGATATCAGAGGGGAGCCAGACATGGGACAGAGGGAGTGATAACCTCTGGCAGTGAGGTTAAAGAGACAGATAATTGATTTTTTCAGTTCTGGTTCGGGTGTAAATGCATGGTGGTTAATGAAGGAAGGCAAGTTGAATTGAAGAGCCTGTGTGGGAGGCTCAGCCTGGCACGTAGCCAGTGCCAGAGGCTTCTTGTGGTCTTCCCTTGGTGTTCCAGTGGCTCCATCCTGGTGTCACCAGGGTTTTTTAATGCCAGGTGAGGGGAGCTGAGCTCTGACAGCTCCGATCGTGGCACAGGGTGCCCAGAGAAGCTGTGGCTGCCCCTGGATCCCTGGAAGTGCCCAAGGCCAGGTTGGACAGGGCTTGGAGCAAGCTGGGACAGTGGAAGGTGTCCCTGCCCATGGCAGGGAGTGGAAAGAGATGGTCTTAAATGTTGCTCCCAACCCAAACCATTCTGAGATTCTGTGGTGATTGCATCTGGAGCAGGCTCAGGGAGCATCCCTGTCCTTAGGACTGCCACTGCCAGCCGTGAGGTTGCATCCCACTGCTTTTGGCAGTGGAAACTTCCCTTGGACCCCTGGCGCTGGGCTGAGGAGGGGCCAGGCCCCCCCGTGGCAGGTGCCCGGGCATGGTGCCGGGCAGGAGCCCTGGGGAAGGGGTGGTGGGAGCACCGTGGGCAGCACGGGGCAGCACGGGGCAGCCCGGTCCTGCTCCGGGTCTGGGACATCTCCCACCCAGCCCAGGCTGCTGCTAAAGGCTGCGAGAGAGATTTCCATCTTGGATCCCACTGACTCTGGACAAGTTTGGTGACAAACCTCGATGAACTTGGATCCTGACTCCCTGTGGTGGTGGCAAGGCGAGAGCCTTCCCCAGGGCCCTGCTTTCCATCGTTCGCCCTGTCCCTCTGCTCCTGCACATTACCCTGCTTTGTGCAGCAGCTAAAAATAATGGCAAGCAAGGTGTGAGGCTGCCCCGGGGGCAGGGGACAGGGAGGGAAGCCCTGTGTGTGCAGGAGAAACCGGACCCCTCCAGCTGCAGCAGCCTGTCCGTCACGCAGGCAGCAAGTGCCGGGGGCTCGGGCTCGCTCTGGATGCTCCCTGGCTACAGAAATAAACAGGCTCTGTTAATGCCTCTTGCTAGCCTTGACTTTCTGGCTCCTCTCTGTATTTTTAGCCTCAGGACACTCTGTCCCCAAGGCTGGAGAGGACCTGCGTTGTCTCATACCTCTCCCAACGTGTGAAGCCAGCTCTCGCCCTTCCCTGCTCCCGATTTAGCAGAGGGGAGGGGGCAGAGCTGCTGCTCCCCACTGGCACTGGTGCAACTGGGGACCTGGGATGTAAGTACCCCTTTGTCCGGGAGCTGATTTATGGTTCTGATGAATAAGATGTTGTTTAGTGTGGAGAAAAGGAGGCTCAGGGGGGACCTTCTTGCTCTCTCCAACTCCCTGACAGGAGGTACAGCCAGGTTGGTCTCTGCTCCCAGGTGGCAAGGGACAGGGTGAGAGGAAATGGACTCAGGGTGTGCAAGGGGAGGTTTGGGTTGGAGATTAGGGAAAATGTCTTCCCAGAAAGGGTGGTCAAGCCTTGGAGCACACTGCCCAGGGCAGTGATGGAATCACCATGCCTGGAAGTGTTCAAAAAACACATGAGTATGGGGCTTAGGGGCGTGGGTTAATTCTGGGCTTGGCATTGTTGGACTCAATTATCTTAGAGGTCCTATTCAGCTTTAATGATTCTGTGATTCCAAGTGAAGGAAAAAACCCCCACACTCGATTACATCCAGCAGATTGCACAATTTCCTTGTGTTTCACTGAGAGGGGGATGACTTTGGGAGTTTATTCTCTTTTATTTAGAAGTACAGAATGATTTCGCACAATGCAAAATTAAATGTAACTTCGAATAAATGTTTAAATGTTCTTCCGTTTGCCAAGTGCTGGGACGAGCACATGATTCATGGTGTGGTGCTTCAGTCATGCTGAATCCACCTCAGCATCCTCCTCTGCTTGTGCAGCAGAACCCACCTTTCCAGGCAGCTGAGCCCTTGGATTAACCTAGCCCTGGGTTTGGAGCCTCCTGAGCACCTTTGATGCCTGAAGAGGCCAACCTAGAAACAGAGGCTGGACAGGAGTAAGGGAATAAAGGTGGATATTTATTTGAAAGGCCTTCAGAGGCACACCCTGGGCAGGCCAAAGGCTACACCCAAGATGGACCCCGAGTCACGAGTTCTTCACACTTTTATAGCTTTGGGCCATTTGCATCTCAACCCAATTGCACCAATTAAACTTTAGCTAATGATGGAATTTCCCCTCAGCTTGCCCCCCTTCTCAAGATGCTGGGTTCCACATTTTGGGCCTAGGCCGGGCTGGGTGTCCTTGGAGAGCAGCCTGGAGAGGCTTTGTTCTGTCTGTCTCAGCATGAGAGAGCAGCAGCTCCCAGGCTGCAGGGCACTGCAGAGTTACACACTGGGAATGCAGCATTTGAAAAATATAAAAGCTAAAACATAAAGCATCACCTTCACCCTGCTCCTTGTGCCTGTCTGGGTTGGCTGGAGGGCTTAGCTCCTCTCCATGCCCTATCCTCCCTGGCTGTGCCCTGCAGGGCTCTCTCAGTCTCACCTGCAGTGTGGGCAGGGCTCCCTGCGTGGGATTCAGGCTCTTTGTGGGTTCCAGACATGCTGGAGCACTTTGGATGGAGCAGGAAAGCCCACGAGCTGCAGCTGGGCAGTGCCATGGGTCTGCCCTGCTCTGGGGTGCCAGCCCTGCTCCCCGTGCTGTAAGCTGAGCTGGGATTGTTGTGCTGCCAGCTGTGCCAGCCTGGCTGGCCTGGGCTCTGTTGTTTGTGCCCTGCTGACGCGTGTCCCCGGGGGATTGTATGACCTGTCCCCAGGGAGGGCCATGCGAGGGCACGGGCTGCTGGAAAGCCTCAGCACCCGTGCTCCTGATGGGCCATGGAGATGCAATTTTGGCTCATCAGGGGGTCCCGGGGTGGGCGGAGACCGGGGGTGCTGGAGTGAGCCCCTGCAAGGCTGTGCCTGCATTCCCATCCCCACCCTGCAGGTGCTGTGGTGGGAAGCGACACCTCAGGGTGGCAGAGGGGAATTATTTGGTCAGACAGATGAAAAGCAAGACAGAGCAGAGGCTGGTGCAGGTTTTGGTCACCATGAGCATGTGGGAAGATGGATCACTGCTGGGTGGTGCTTCCGTTCTGGGAGATTGTGACAGCTTCAGCTTTGCCCTTCCTGTCCTCTGCCAAGAGAGGGTGGTGTGGGCTTAGCAGAGAATCAGAAACCCCGGGATGGCTTGGGTAGGAGGGACCCTAAAGCCCATCCAGTGCCCCCCTGCCATGGGAGGGACACCTTCCACTGTCCCAGGCTGCTCCAAGCCCTGTCCAGCCTGGCCTTGGGCACTGCCAGGGATCCAGGGGCAGCCACAGCTTCTCTGGGCACCCTGTGCCAGGGGCTCTGTGTTGTGCTGTTAGCCCACTGCACACCAGGCTGGGAGAAGGCCCCGTGTGCTGCACAAGGCTTAGCTGGTTTTTATTGAAGCAGAACTATGTACAGATTTTGGGGGGCAGCCATCCAGTTCCTTAAAAGAGGCTGCTGCTGGATTTTCCTGGGCTTTATTCCCTGCCCTCCCTGTGCAACTGGTTCTCCCCAGGCTCATAATTCCCTGTCCGAGTGCTGAGCTGAACAGCTGAGAGTTTTTGCATTTTTTAATGGCTCTCTACTGTGCCTGAATTAATGGAAAAATGAACTGAAACCAAGATGAAGGTATTGAAGGGAGAGGATGACAAATTGGCTTTGGAGCATGGCAGCAACGAGCACTGTCAGGGGTTCACACACTGACCTTTATCTAAACAGAACTGTGTGTAACAGATAAGAATATTTAACAATAATTAATGTCACATCAGCGCCGAGAACAAAATGACTACATCAAACGGGCAAGAAATCCACTGCAAATTACTCAAAAGAGAAATGTCAGCTCCTCCATATCTGCAACCTGCCTCGTGCTGATGGGGCTGGAATGAGCCGGGAGGGCACGCGAGGAGAGCAGCTATTAAAAATGATTTAGGGACTGGGTGATGTGTGCAGGAATGGAAACAGCAGCAGCTCTGCTGGACCGGAGTCGTGTACAATCAAACACCAAAGCGAGCTGGTAATTGGGTGTGGGAGAAATGTGTACAAACCAATTATCCCCACTGCTGAAGTTCTGACAGGCTGCTCAGGGCTTCTCCTTCCTTCCCCGTGTGTCTCCGGGTGTCCCGGTGTGCTGGGATTCAGCAGGCACTGCCCTGCTCACTGACCCACCTTCACCTTTTATAGACAGGAAAAAGAGCCTGGCTGGGCATGTCGAGGTGTTTTCCATTCCCTGTCCAAGCTGGGGGTATCCCAGCTCCCCAGGAGCTCTGGGGGTGCCTGGGGCTGGCACAGGCAGTGTCAGTGCTGGGGAGGGATGCAGGGAGAGCAGCTGGGCTCCAGGGGATGCCTTTGCTCTGCCTGGGACAGGGAGGGCACTCTGCCACCTCTCATTTGATTTCAAAAGGAGTGGTGGTCCATGGACCATTCTCCAGTGGTGGATTTCAGCGGTGTCCTGACAACACCAGCTGAGTGAGGAGGAGTTAACCCCTCCTGACCTGCCTCCTGCTGCAGGGCATCCCCTGGCTCTGGGCATTTCATAAAGTCAGGGAATGGGTTGGGTTGGAAGGGACCTTAAAGCTCGTCCCATCCCATCCCTGCCATGGGCAGAGATACCTTCCACTGTCCCAGGCTGCTCCAAGCCCTGTCCAGCCTGGCCTTGGACACTTCCAGGGATCCAGGGGCAGCCACAGCTTCTCTGGGCAACGTGTTCCACTCAATCTGCCCAGCCCAGACATTGTGAGAGTATTTGGAATATTCAGCTAATGCACAAGTCTAGTAAAAAGCTTGACCAAGTTACATTGTTATTCTAAATGGACCTTTGTGCTCATCCTAATGAATTATTTCCTCACCATAAATTAATTTACTGGCATGGCCATGTCTGGGAAGTGTTATCAGCCTCAGTGGGTAGAGGTGAGCACAGAGCTGGAGCCCAAGGTCACAAAAGGAGTCTGGGGAAGAGCCAGGAGCTGCTCCTGAATCCCTTGAATTTTTGGCTGGTACAGTAAAGGCCAGTGCTGTCACCCACCCACAGTCCTGCTGCCCACTCATAAGTTTTATTGTCAGCATTTTGCTGGTGGGAGGAGGCAGCCGGGTGCCTCTGGATTAGGCAGGGTGTGAAAAATGGCTTTCCAACTGGCCTGGTGACCTTCTGGCAGCAGGAGAGAATTCACAGGCAGAAGGTGGAGACATCAAGACAAAATTAGGGACGATGGGGAGCTGTGTGTTTGCCCCTTGAAGTGAAACAGGAAAAGCTGTCCGTGCTCCCTGCCTGGGACGTGGTTTAGGGTTTCCCTTACAGAGATGCTCCTGTTTGCCTCATGCAAGGCACATCCTGCTCCCAGCCAGGCTCCTGGAGCAGCACAGGGTGTGAGAGAGGTGGGAGCAGAGCAGCTCCCAGCACACTCCCTGAGCAGCATCCTGGCCAGAAAGGTGGCTCAGGAAAAGTGCCTGATGTGCTGAGGGGCTAAAGAAGCCCAGCCCGAGGTGGGATGAGCAGAAAAGTGATAATTGAAGGATGTAAGCAGCCTGCCCATGGCAGGGAGTTGGAACAAGATGATCCTCAGGGTCCCTTCCAACCCAAACCGCTGTGCTTCTGTGAGTATGGATCCGCTGGGGAGAAAACGTGACATTTAAAGATCACTCAAGACTGAGGCCAAACTGAGGTCTTGCTTACAATGAAAGGCTGTGAATTTGCATCAGAATACAGGAGCAGGGCTTTGACAGGCCAGGCAGTTAATTAAAGTGCATCAGTTAAACGAAGTTCCTCCCTATTTTGTCTCCCACGAGAGGAGGTGCAGAAAAGGTACTTGGTAGAAAAACAGATTTCAATAAATCAGGGGCGTTAGAGACCTCTGCTCTGATGCTTCAGGCCTCTCTTTTCCAGGAGGAACACTCACACTTCCAGTGAGCCACTCTGCCTTTGGTGTGAAGGCAAATGGTTTGGTTTGTCCAGGATTCCTGCCAGTCTCTCCCAGTGTCTCCCAGTGCTCGGGATTCATGCTCACCCCCTGGTTTTATGCCCAGGAGAGGCTGGGGCACAATCAGATCCAAGCTCCCAGCTCACATGGAAAGCTGTAGTTTCTCAGGAGGGACACACGTGGATTCTGATCTGGGGCTTCTTCAGATGGAAAAGCCTCAGCCATGGAAGCTGTTTTGGGCAGGCGTGAGCCACCTGAGCTGCTTTGAATTCCATGGAGACTCCCCAGCAGCTCAGCAGATGACCTCCAGGTTTCCCTTTCCTTACAACCAGGAGCATAATGCATCCCTAAGCTCTCCTTGCTGTTCTTTGACTCTGCTCTCTGCAGGTCGTCTGAAACCCTGAGCATTAAAGTGATTTATCACACTGCTCCTGCTGGTGCTGGAGCATGGAGAGAGGGGCTGGGAGACCCGAGGGAAAGCAGAAACCCTCTCCCACCTGACTCAAGGCAGACATCAGCACCTTGATCAGGGTCAGGACCCCTGGGAATGGCTGGAGCTATGTCAGGGAAGTTTAGGTTGGATTTCAGGACAGCTCTGGATCACCTGAACCTTGGCTGTGCTGATGATTTTTCCCTCTCCGTCCTCGATATGAGGACCAGCCCTGCCCCACGACTTCAGGGACCATTGCTGGGACCATTTCAGGGGCCATTCTCTTCCTTTCAAACCCCTTGGCTTCCCTGAGATGCCATTTCTTCTCACCATTTCAAAAGTCAGTTTTTCAGAGAAGTTTGAGGGGAGAGAGCAAGAGAGAACCCAAATGAAACAGGAGTTTTGTAGTTGCACCTCCCTGAGACATGCTGCTGGTGTCAGCGATTTGTATGCACATCAGAGCTGGTGCCATCTCACACCCGCTCCACGCTTGTTTTTAATTGACACATAATTATGATAGGCACTGCAAAGATGGGGCTTTATGCCCAGCTAAATGGCATTTTGTATCTTTTCATTTCCTGCCCCAGCTGAGGAGCGAATCCCTGGAGAGCAAGATCTTTAACCAAGTAGGAGATGCCTGTGAAATTAAAGGTGATCCTGTTTGCCAGAAGAAAATCAGAGCTGATTCCTGGTGTTTCCAGAACACTGGGCTTGTGTGTGATGCCCTGGGAGCATTTCAGGTGACTGGAGGTGCTGGTGGCAGGATCCCAGCTCAGATGCCAGAGCATTCCATGTGGGATAGCTGCTGCTGGAGATGTCTGGGTGCCGCTGCAGCACTGGGCTTTGCTTTTACTCTTTCCTTTTCCTGGAGTCCCCAGTTGATGCTGGTGTCAGTGGGACAGCCCAGGGGAGGGAGAGGAGCAGCCCTGGCCCCATGTGTCCATCCTGCAGCCCTTTGGCTGAGCACAAGGGCACTTCATGGAAACCCCCCCAAAAAACCCCACCATTTTACAGCTCCTCTGCCCTCAGCAGTCAGCACTGGGTATGGAATTGGGCTTTAGGGAAATGAGGAGGTGTTTTTGTCGGGCTGTGGTGCTGGGGTGGCACTCACTGTGCTGTGTTGGACACCCCACTGCAGCCCCACAGCTGTGCTGGGCACGTTCCCTTGGCTGCTCCATCAGAACTGAGGCCAGTGTGTGGAGTCCCTGCCCCGAGGGCGAGTCCTGGGGTTTGAAGG
The DNA here is from genome assembly GCA_013397055.1 of Pachycephala philippinensis. Taxonomy (NCBI): domain Eukaryota; kingdom Metazoa; phylum Chordata; class Aves; order Passeriformes; genus Pachycephala; species Pachycephala philippinensis. The sequence continues at coordinate 25,625 of VWZT01016388.1, read as the reverse complement.
GTGTGTGATACATCGTAGTGAGCATCTGCCCTGTTCCATCCCTTCTGGGGTTTGAAGGGTGTGTGATACATCTTAGTGAGCATCTGCCCTGTTCCATCCCTTCTGGGGTTTGAAGGGTGTGTGATACATCGTAGTGAGCATCTGCCCTGTTCCATCCCTTCTGGGGTTTGAAGGGTGTGTGATACATCGTAGTGAGCATCTGCCCTGTTCCATCCCTTCTGGGGTTTGAAGGGTGTGTGGTACATCGTAGTGAGTATCTGCCCTGTTCCATCCCTTCTGGGGTTTGAAGGGTGTGGGATGCATCTCAGTGAGCATCTGCCCTGTTCCATCCCCTCTGGGGTTTGAAGGGTGTGTGATACATCGTAGTGATATCTGCCCTGTTCCATCCCTTCTGGGGTTTGAAGGATGTGTGATACATCGTAGTGATATCTGCCCTGTTCCATCCCTTCTGGGGTTTGAAGGGTCTATGATACATCTTAGTGAGTATCTGCCCTGTTCCATCCCTTCTCCCCTCCCCAGCTCCCTCACAATGCCATCCAGCCCTGGGATTTATTGCCCTTCAGTGTGTTTCGTTTGCTCTTGGAGAACTTCTGTTTAATTTTTATGCCCAACATCATTCAGGGAGAGAAGGGAAAGGCTTGGGGAGCCCAGGGAGAAAATAAACCAGCACATTTTAGTGCAGTTACTTTGTTCAAAAGATGCTGTGTTTCAGCAGAGCGCTTGCCTCCATTCTCCTTCACTTTTGTATTGTGGGTTGAAGTGATTCTACAAAAATCATGGGATGGGGAACTCGATGGATCAACTCCAGGCTTGCAAGGGCTGGGCTGAGCTGCTTTTGCTGCCTGAATTCCGTAGGACTCACACAGTAAAGGGGAATTCAGTGTAAGAGCAGGGAATGGCCTTAAACTGAAAGAGGGTGGATTTAGATTAGAGATTAGGAATAAATTGTCACCTGTGAGGGTGGGGAGGCTCTGGCACAGGGTGCCCAGAGAAGCTGTGGCTGCCCCTGGATCCCTGGCAGTGTCCCAGGCCAGGCTGGACAGGGCTTGGAGCAGCCTGGGACAGTGGAAGGTGTCCTTTTCTCAGCTCCCTTGGTTTTGCTCCTGGTGAGGTTTTTCTATGGCACCTCTTTGCTGCTTCCACTCCAGGTTATCAGCCAACTTCTTAGACCTCACCCAGGTCTAACCTAACATCCTCAGGGGCACAAAGAGCTGAGCATCCATGCTCTGCAGCCTCCCCCTGTGAGGAGCAGCCCTGGACACTCTGTCTGGACCAACACGGCTGCTCCAGGAGCTTCTGCCAGGGGGTGCTGAGGGTTACCCAACCAAAAAATGCCTTAAAAAGTCCTGCAGTTTCCACTTCTGAACCCTGGGTATGGTCCCACCTGGCACGTCTCTCATGCTGGGCAGGTCAGCCAGGTATCTCAGCCATGGCAGGGAAAGGAAAGCACCTTCATTTAAAGTTCCAGGGGGATTCTGGGCATCTCAGGGGATACAGAGGAACTGACTTAAAGTACAACATTTCAGTTCCATCAAGGGATAGTTTCAAGTTGGCCTAAGCCAAAGTAAAATCTTCAGTTTCGAAAGCACGTTTTCCAAATATTAAATAAATAAATAAACAAAACTATGAAGAAGTTTTGCTGTGGGATATCTCACTTGGAAGAAACTCTGGTTTTTTCCCTGAGCAAATCCCAGCCATCGTGACCAAAAATTCCTGCCTGCCTCCATAGCCTTGTTCTCTGCCAGCATTAACCCAATGGAGCAGTTTTTGTGGGATTTCTGGTGCCTGAGCCAGCCTCAAGCACCCCCCCAGTGCTCAGCCCTGGGAACACAACCACCTCTGTCTGCACTGCTTCCAGCTCCGTGCTAAGCAGCTCAGAGTCTTAGCTCGGAAAGGCCCGGCTCTGATCCTTGCAGACAGCAGCAGCTTTGCTTTCCAGCACTGCACACCCTCCCAGAAAGTCGTGGATTATCTGCTTACCCTCCCTCCATGTCCTGGTTCCTGCAGGGTGAAGAAGCACAGAGAGGAGCTGCGCCTGCTCCCGCTGCGGGGACGGGGAGAGTGACACAGCCCAAGTGCCCAGGCAGCCCCGGTGAGTGACTGTGTCTCTGTGCTCTTGGGTGTGAGGAGTGGAGGGAGAGATGCCCCTGATTGCCAGCTCTGGGACTCAGCAGCGGGATTTGGGGCAGGGGAGGTACGAGTGCCTTTGTTCTGGGGTCGGTCTGAGGATTCCTCCCCTGGAGGCTGCTGGGAGAGGCTGATTGTCCCTCCCCCTGGCCCCGTGGGGATGCTCAGGGAGTCAGAGGGTGGTGGATTTGCTGAGAACATGTCCCTGTCCCCGGTGCTGGGGGTGATGGAGTCGGGATCACTTCAGCCCCGGGCAAGTGCTGGAGTCCCCATCCCTGGAGGTGGCCAGGGAGAGTCTGGATGTGGCACTCAGTGCCCTGGTCTGGGTGTGGCACTCAGTGCCATGCTCTGGATGTGGCAGTGCCATGGTCTGGGTGTGGCACTCAGTGCTGTGGTCTGGATGTGGCAGTGCCACGGTCTGGGTGTGGCACTCAGTGCCGTGGTCTGGGTGTGGCACTCAGTGCTGTGGTCTGGGTGTGGCACTCAGTGCTGTGGTCTGGGTGTGGCAGTGCCACGGTCTGGATCTGGCACTCAGTGCCGTGGTCTGGGTGTGGCAGTGCCACGGTCTGGATGTGGCACTCAGTGCCATGGTCTGGGTGTGGCACTCAGTGCTGTGGTCTGGGTGTGGCAGTGCCACGGTCTGGATGTGGCACTCAGTGCCGTGGTCTGGGTGTGGCACTCAGTGCTGTGGTCTGGGTGTGGCAGTGCCACGGTCTGGATGTGGCACTCAGTGCCGTGGTCTGGGTGTGGCACTCAGTGCTGTGGTCTGGGTGTGGCAGTGCCACGGTCTGGATGTGGCACTCAGTGCCGTGGTCTGGGTGTGGCACTCAGTGCTGTGGTCTGGGTGTGGCAGTGCCACGGTCTGGATGTGGCACTCAGTGCCGTGGTCTGGGTGTGGCACTCAGTGCTGTGGTCTGGGTGTGGCAGTGCCACGGTCTGGATGTGGCACTCAGTGCCGTGGTCTGGGTGTGGCACTCAGTGCTGTGGTCTGGGTGTGGCAGTGCCACGGTCTGGATGTGGCACTCAGTGCCGTGGTCTGGGTGTGGCACTCAGTGCTGTGGTCTGGGTGTGGCAGTGCCACGGTCTGGATGTGGCACTCAGTGCCGTGGTCTGGATGTGGCACTCAGTGCCCTGGTCTGGGTGTGGCACTCAGTGCCGTGCTCTGGATGTGGCACTCAGTGCCGTGGTCTGGATGTGGCACTCAGTGCCCTGGTCTGGGTGTGGCACTCAGTGCCGTGCTCTGGATGTGGCACTCAGTGCCGTGGTCTGGGTGTGGCAGTGCCACGGTCTGGATGTGGCACTCAGTGCCATGGTCTGGATGTGGCACTCAGTGCCGTGGTCTGGGTGTGGCACTCAGTGCCGTGGTCTGGATGTGGCAGTGCCATGGTCTGGATGTGGCACTCAGTGCTGTGGTCTGGATGTGGCAGTGCCACGGTCTGGATGTGGCACTCAGTGCCGTGGTCTGGGTGTGGCACTCAGTGCCATGTATGGATATGGCACTCAGTGCCATGGTCTGGATGTGGCACTCAGTGCCAAGGTCTGGATGTGGCACTGAATGCCGTGGTCTGGAGGTGGCACTCAGTGCCCTGGTCTGGTTGACAAGGTGGTGTTGGGTCAGAGGTTGGACTCACCCTGTGCCCATCCCAGAGCGAGGGGGTGCAAGTGCTGCCCGTGGGGGTGCTGTGCTTGGGGCAGGCCAGGTGCAGAGCTGCTGTGGGGGGCTGGGCGTGCCCAGAGTTTGGTCAAAGCCCTGGTGCTGTCTCTGCACAGGGGGAGCAGAGCAGCCTCTGGCACACGGGCTGGGAGGAAACATTCCCGTGGTGTTTCCTGGGACAGCAGCACATTGGGACTGTGTTTGTCAGTGCTTGGGTCAGGACAGAGGAGTTCCTCTTCCCCAAAGGGTACAGGGGTGTCCTTAGGCCACAATTTAGGAAGATAACCAACTCCACGTGCCAACAGTCTGTCAGGATGTGAGTTTAACATCCCCCAGACCCAGCCTGGCCAGGGGGGCTGAGCTGAAAGCACCTCTGTGAAAAGAGGTTTTATGGAGGGATGGGAAAGGATTTAGGGAACAGGTCCAGTGGCAGCATGACCTGAGGGTTGGGAAGTGCTGGCCTGGGAATGACTGTGGCTGTTGGAAATGTGCTTCCTGAGCAATGAGGTCAGGGAGGGCTGGAGCTGGGAGGGCTCTGCCTGCTCTGCTGGGAGTTTTGTTGTGATAAAAATGGATCAGCAGGACTTCGGGGGAGTAAAACCTGGAGTTTGCCTCAGCAGAGGAAATCAGAAGATTTCAGGGTGTCCTCGTTCTATGCTCAACTCATGGCAGGAAGATGCAGCAGTGTGAAGTTTTCAACAGGGAATTTTCTCTTCCAGTTCCTGGGCAGATGGATGAAAGCAGAAATTACAGATTAACAGAGTGCTTAAGGAAGGGACCTTAAAAACCATCCCCTTCCACCCCCTGCCATGGGCAGGGACACATTCCACTGTCCCAGGGTGCTCCAAGCCCCGTCCAAGCTGGCCTTGGGCACTGCCAGTGTTCCACTCAGTTTCGAGTCCAGCAGGGTTTGCAGAACTCACATTTTAATTGGTATCATGGTTGGAGATTTCCTTTGGAACTTGCTTAGAAGAAAGAAAAAATAAATGTGATCAGATAAAACTTCTTATCACAGAGGTGGGAGCTCTGCTGCTGTGTGATGGACCCCTGGAGATACCACATACAGTAAATAAGGATCTCATTTGGAAATCTAATCCAGGAAACTCCAAATAACAGCAGGGAAAAGATTCACCTGAACTTCTTCAAATCAAAATGAGGCAGTTGAGGGAGAAAGGGAACTTAGGTTTGATCAGATTTGTCTAAAACCATTTTCTGTTCCAGCGTAGTGTACCTGCCCATGGTGGTGATGAGGATATTTTGACACAAAATATTCTGGCACGCAGATATATCGAACAAATGACCTGGCTAAAAAACCCTTTTCTGTGTGACTAAGACAGCTCCTGTACCCTAATTCCATAGACCAGGATTTAACTCAGCAAATGAAATTGGGGGATTTGGCAGCATTGAAGAAATACACAGTTTTTTACTACTGAAGATATTTTTATTAAGAACACTGCAAGAAATTTTTCCAAGTTTTGTTTTGGCTGTTGGTACATTCAGTAGAGTTTTAAAGTGTGGACCCTTCTTTTTGTACAAGGTATTTACTGTAAGTGGAGGAAAGTGTCTTTTATCCAGCAAGTTCTTCCTTTCTCAGGACTCCTGAGCCCCTGAACACTGCTGCCTGATCATTTGCTCTCTCATTTTTCACTTCTCCCTGCACTTACTGGTGGCACACAGAATAAAGGCTGATTCCAGAAGGAGCTGCAGAGCTCCCTGTTCCTTGGGAAATATTTCAGTGGGGAAATACCTGTCGTTCAGGCAATTGGAGAAGAACATAGAGAGCGACTGGAGAACAAGGAAGGCTGATGGAAATGCCCATTATTGTGGGAATGCAGGGGAATTGTTGGGAATAGCCCGTACTGAGTCCATCCTTGCAGGGCTGGGAGTGCCCCGAGATGAGAGGACACGGAGCATCCTTAGGTGGCTCAGCAAAAACGGGATGGCTGAAGTTTTCTGCCAGTCTCAGAAAAAGCCCAGGGTGGAGGGGGCCATCAGGGCTCTGAGCACAGATAAATCCAGACTCTAATCACCTGCTCAGGTCGTTATCAGCTCGGGCAGTTCCTGTCCCGCCAGGATTAGGGGGGCACTTTAAGCTACGGTCTGTGTGACCTTCTTAGCACCCCGTGGGCCAAGGAAGGAAGCGATGTAACAGGTTCTTAATTTAGAGAGCTCCAGGTCAGGAGGAGGTCACAGGTGCTGAAACCCGGTGGAGGAGGAGCTGGGAAGGGCTGCTCAGGATGCAGGCAGGACGTGACCCTCACTCATGGCCAAGCCTAAAAAAGCCAGACTCTGGGACTGAGTTCCCCTCTGTGCCTGAGGTGCCTCTGTTGGGTGGTTGGGTCACTCAGGTTGGAGCTCGTTCCAGAGGCCCCACAGGTGTTCTGAACCATCAGAAACCATCAGGCTGGGGAGGACACGAGCAGAAATTCCCCCCAAAACGCACTCTCCCCAATCTTTATCTGCTGTAAAAATAATTCAAAGACACGGTTAAAGCTCATGTTTGGAGTAGGCTCCCTGGAAGGATTGCCCCTGTCTGTACTGGGAATATCTCATGGCACGAGCAGCACTCGAGAGGGGTTGGCTGGAGGATGTTCCCAAGGCTCTGGGGGAGGTTTTGGCTGGAGCAGGTTCTCTCTTGTCAGTGGGAGTGGGCGGTGGAGCCCACCTGGCAAAGCAGGGTGGGAGCAGAGCTCTCCTCACACGGAGACCCCAGACCCCGACCACTCTCCGTGGGGAAGCAGATGAGTTTTGGGATGTTGTTCGTGCACAGTCTGTAGTGAAAGCAAAGCACAGAATCCCAGAATGGCTTGGTTTGGAAGGGACCTTAAAGATCATCTCATTCCAACCCCCTGCCATGGGCAGGGACACCTTCCGCTGTCCCAGGGTGCTCCACGCCCTGTCCAAGCTGGCCTTGGGCACTCCCAGCATGAGGGGTTGTTTTGGATGAGGATGATTAGCGGTCATTTAGTGTTCCCACACACCAGGAGTGGGGTCTGCAGGCCCAGCTCCTGGTGTTGTCCAGCTCTGAAGTTGTCAGGGGTGGAGCCATCCCCTCCCTGTGCCCCCAGTGCCTGTGGGAGCTGAGCTGGGCTGGCTGGGAGCAGGGACCCAGGCAGTCCCAGCAAGGATCAGATTTTCCAGTGAGAGCCAAGTCCTGACCCTCTGAGCTGCCAGTTTTGATGCTGAAGCCTTAGGAGAGGGACACTGGGTGAGTGAGGGAAGAGGAGCTGCTAATTAACCCTTTATAAACACCCTTGTGCCTCTGTCCCTGGGCTTACTGGAGCTTTGAAATAAGCAAATGACCTGCGTGAAGCTCTCAGCTGCTCTGCTGAGAGATGCCAAGTGATGGATGCAGGACAGGAGCCTCCTGCTCCGGACCTTGATGGTGCAGTGGAAGGTTGTGTGGCTCTGCAGTCTCCTGGAATCTGGGAAGAGCAGAGTATTGGGTCTTATTTAAGGGCTGTAAGGCTGAACAGAAAATCAGCAGAATCATGTTTGATTCCTCAAACATGAGTTCCCACAGCAAACATGATCTGGTGCGCTGCACCACACCTGCTTTGGGATGGAAAACCTGGAGAAGCCATGGGAACTCGAGCACATGTGGAGTTGTAAACCTGTATATTCAGGCAAAACTACGCTCAAAGAAAGCCATGGGTTAAGGTAACACCTTCCTAAGCCAATGATTCATCTCTGGAGCTGAGCTGGTTTTCTGTGATCAACCCAAATGTTTGATTCTTTGAAGAGCTGAGCAAGCGGTTCATAATGAACACTCAGTTCTCTGCAAATCTTGATCTTACTGAAATATGATGACGATTTAAATTATCTGGCTGGGGGATTTTTGTTTTTCTTTTTTCGTTCCTGGATTTCCTTTTCGAAATCATCTGTTTCTCAGAGCTTCTCAAGACTTGGAGGTTGATTCAGATTAAGGTAGTGCGTGAATGGAAAACAAAATCTTTTCCCAAATAATTGCTTGTGCAAACACCAGACAGATGATGGCATGAGTCCCTTCTTCTGCCATGGCTGTGCTCAAACTTTGGGTGAAAACATTGGCAGAATGTCCTCTCCTGACTGGGTGCAGCTTTCTGGCTGCATCCCTGAGTTCTGGAGCTGGAATGTGAGTCAGAAAGGAGGGAGTCAAAGGGGTGCCTTCAAATGAAAGTACAAAAATAGATCTCCCTGCACATCTTTTCTCAGCTTCCCCTTACAAGGCTATATTGATGTGTGCTGGATGGGATATGATGGCTCTGGCCTTGGCAGATGCATCAAACACGACACATGAGCATGGATTTTAGGGGGTTTTTTAAGGAGACAAATAAGGGTTAGCAAGAAATGCAGAAAAGATAAACAGCGAGGTGGCCACGGTCAGTCATCAGTCAGATGCTCCCAGCTCGGCCTGAACTGGAGATTTCAGGAAATGAGCCAAAAGTTGCTTATTTTGCCATTTCATCATGAGATGTCCTGCTTCCGTGAGGCACTGACCTTTCCCAGGCAGTGCTGTGACAAAAGATGTGTGAAACCTCAGGGCCCTTGTGCTGCCTGGCGAGGTTGGGCTGTGCCAGGCAGAGGGTGGGAGATGATGCCACGAGCCCTGCGTTTATGATGAGCTGTCTGAGGTGGGGTGTTGGGGGTTTTTTCTGCCAAAATCCTTTCTTTTTAGCTTCTTCCTGAGGGTGGAGGTTCCATTGGAAAAACAGGCTCAGTGGGTCAGTGAGGCTGCCCTTGGGATGTGCTGGGCAAGCTTGGAGGACTGATGTGGGTCCCCAGCTTTCCTCTGGTAGGTGAACTCTGGAGATTCCCCAGGGAATGGGCACGGCCCCGAGGCTGCCAGAGCTCCAGGAGCATTTGGACAGCGCTGCCAGGGATGCCCAGGGTGGGGTTGTTGGGGTGTCTGGGCAGGGCCAGGGGCTGGGCTGGATGATCCCTGTGGGTCCCTTCCCACTCGGGACATTCCATGGTTCTCTGGGATCGTGGGCTGTTCCTACCCCCTTCCCAGGAGAGAGACACAAAGGGACCATGGCAGCCAGGCTCTCTGCCTGTTTTTCCTGTTGGACTGGGGAAAAGCTTTGTAATCAAACCTTGTTTCATTCCCCCACATCTTTCCCTAAAAGCCTGGCTTTGCTGTGCTGTATGGAGCCAGGACACCTGCACCCTGTTCAGCTTCCCTTCTCCTCAGAGAATCCTGGAATCGTTACGGTGGGAAGGGACCTCCAAGATCATCAAGTCACACCCTTAACCCAGCCCTGCCAAGCCCATCACTAACCATGTCCCCAAGTGCCACATCCACGTGTTTTTTGGATACTTCCATGGATGGTGACTCCACCACTGCCCTGAGCAGCCTCTTCTGATGCCTGACCACCCTTTCAATGAATAAATTTCCCCCAATATCCCATCTGAATCCCCCCTGGCACAACTTGAGACCGTTTCCTCTTGTCCTGTCCTTTGCTTCCTGGGGTCAGAGCCTGGAGTTGTGGAGAAGAAGAAATCCCCCCCTTTCCCCTCCCTGTATGTCACAGCTTCCCTGAGCCTGTACCCACTCTCTGTTAGGAGTGGGGTGCAGTGAACCATCCCTCAGCTTCCCACAGTTCTGGTCCGAAGCCAAGGAGAAGTTTGTCAGGGCAGGGAGAGGTCTGTGGGCCACTGAGCTTTCTCTGCTCTTGTTCATTATCCATCACTTCCTGCCCTACTTTCCCTCCAAGCCTTCCCTGCCTGCTCAGGGTCCGCTGGGGCTCGGCAAAGTCCTTGTGCTTCTCTGGGCTGGGTGGCTCAGCCCCACAGAGATGATGGGAATCTGTTCCTTGTCCAGCTTTGCCTGTCACTGTCTGTGCCTTGATCTTCCTTGTACCCCTCCTGCTAGATCCAAAAAGTCTGCTGCATTCTTTTTTTTTTTATTTTCCCATTTGCTCGTCATAGCTTTGAATGCCTTTATTATTCCTTCTTCCCTCCTCTGGCAGAGGTGTCTCTGCTTATAATCTTCTTAGCACTGAGGCAGCCTGTTCATTTCAAAGAAAGCTGCTTTAAAGGCAGGTGTGAGCCAGACTTGGCCGATTCTTTCTTTTCCCCTGTGGCTTGAAGGGCCTGAAAATATTCCTGTAATCATTTCACAGAATCCCCAAATGGTCTGGGTTGGAAGGGAGCTTAAAGCTGCTCTTGTTCCACCCCTGCCATGAGCAGGGACACCTTCCACTGTCCCAGGAGATTCAGGGAAGGGGCTGCAGGGCTTTGGGCTGACCCCGTGCAGCTCTGGGGTGATGGGCCCAGGACACAAATGGGACTTCAGGTGATGCCTAAGGAGGCCAACCTAGAAACAGAGACTGGACAGGAGTGAGGGAATAAAGGTGGATATTTATTTGAAAGGCCTTCAGAGGCACACCCTGGGCAGGCCAAAGGCTGCACCCAAGATGGACCCCGAGTCACGAGTTCTTCACACTTTTATAGCTTTGCTCCATTTGCATCTCAACCCAATTTCACCAATTCAACTTTAGCTAATGATGGAATTTCCCCTCAGCTTGCCCCCCTTCTCAAGATGCTGGGTTACACATTTTGGGCCTAGGCCGGGCTGGGTGTCCTTGGAGAGCAGCCTGGAGAGGCTTTGTTCTGTCTGTCTCAGCATGAGAGAGCAGCAGCTCCCAGGCTGCAGGACACTGCAGAGTTACACACTGGGAATGCAGGATTTGAAATATGTAAAAGCTAAAACCTAAGGCATCCCAGGCAAGTTCTGCTCCCCCCGTGCTGGAGTGAGGTGCCTGAGCTGTTGTCTCTCCACCCAGCCCTTGCCCAGCTCTGGCTCTCCCAGTGCATGGCACTGCTGTGTTCAAAGGGGAGCAGCTCCCGTGTCCAAGGCTCAGCCCAGGACAATCCTAGAGGGAAGCAGGGTGTCCCCTGTGCCCTCAGCCCTGCCATTCCAGCCCTGATGGCCACTGGGCCCAGTGGGGATGTGGATGTGAGGCTGTGCTTGTCCTGTCACCCAAATCCTGCCTGTCCCCCTAGGCTGCAGGAGGCAGCAGGATGCATCCAGCCCATGGATGGGCCAAACTGGGCTGCAGCAGCCAGGGCTGGTGAATTCTGCTCAGGAGCTGGGGAATGCCTGCAGGGATGGCTGCAGGGAGCCTGGGGGTGCATTTGGGAGAGCCACAGGGGAGTCCTGGGGGCAGCCAGCTCCACTCAGCCCTTCCCTGAGTCTGTGCAGACACACGTGGGACACAGCCAGGGAAAAGGTCCCACCCTGCAGCAGCACCGTGTCCCTCCCCTGGGGCAGAGGGGCAGGGGAAGGGACAGCAGCAGGCAGATGGGGGGAACTCAGTACCCTGCTGCATTTTGGCTACAAAAGCCAAGGAGTGAAGTTTGTTATGCCAGCACCTCCTTCTGCAGGAGACTTCTTTTCTTCTCTGATGCTTTCCTGCTTCTCAGAGTGTGGAAACGCATCTGAGTTGTTTACCTGACCCTCCCATGCGGTCACAGCCTTTACAGCCTCTGCCTTGGCTCCTATTACACTTCCCAAAGCCTCTTCATTGCCTGGCTCCTCTAATCTTTCCAGAAGCACCCATGTTTTATGCCTTGGTTATGCCTCCCTTCCTTTTAATTAATTTTTTACAGTGCCTTGCTTGTCCCCGTTGCCCTTTTCGATTTAATTTGTTGCTCACTAGCCATCACAACACCTGGGCAAGCCTTTAATTTATCTCTTCCTGTGCCCTGTGCCCCCCCTCTGCCCTCTCCCATTATTGATTTCTCCAGTTTGATTTCACCCTGTGCTTGCCAGCATCGTCTCCCACCCTTCCCTCCCACTCAGAATTGCTTGAATGAGTTTTCCCCCCCATTAGTGACCTTGCTGCATTGTAATTCCTGGCCCAGCAGGGCTGGGATTGCTGCTTGTTGGATCATCCCCCTTGCTTGGGCTTGGCTTCCACCCCAAATGTCTCCAAATTAACTCTGGGTGATTCCCATCCCATTGCTGTGCTAAGGAAGAGGTCCTTTCCCCCATGGAAGGGCTTGATGGCCAGTGTTGGAGTGAGAGCTCCTCTGGACCCAGGCCCAGAGGAAAGCCGAAGCACAGGGGTTGAATTAAAACCTTTAGATAAACTGAGATACATGAAGTCACACCAAAGTGAAATAGAAAAGTAGATTTTTAACTTTTAGTAGAAATATATGCTAAGTGCTTTAAACACTGAAAAGCTGCAGCAAGAGAGACCTTAAACACAGTTCTTACTGCAGCAGTGTTACCCTTTCACAGAATTTCTTTACTTTAGACAAAACATAGATGGAACTATATTATTCATTTTTTATCTAGATAGAGTGTTCACATAAACAATAAGAGCTGATAGAAACTATATACACAAATCTGTGTAATACCTATGTAATACTTGTGTAAGATTCACAACTATTAGAATTAGACCAGGATAGGCTGAAAAAAGAAAAACTAGAATCGTGTGTCTATCTTATTGGTCAATTAACAAATACCATCTACGCTTCTGTAAGTTTAGAGAAGAAGCTGGTTTTTACTTGCTGTTTGCCTGCTGCTGTTACTTTTTGGATTATCATGTATCCCCTTCAAACTCTACCTTCAGAAAACTATGAAACTATGAAATAAAGAACTTCAGCAGGACAGCAGCCTCCTCTGCTCTTCACCCTCGTCTGAAAAGGGAGGGTGTCCCATGAAAAGCTCAACAGCCATGACCTGGTGTAGCTTCTCTGCTGAGTTTGCTGCAGGCAGGGAGGTGTCAGGGACAGGGATGGCTCTGGCTTTGCTTGGTTCCAGCTGTGAACAAGGAGGGAAGTGTGTGCTCCCAGCAGCTCTTTGTTCCTGCTATTCTCCTGGAGATGAGGATGTGCAGCTGGACCTGCCCTGCAGAGGCCTGGTGCTCCCAGCCCAGCTCTGCTGCTGCTCTGGAACTGTCTCCTGCCGCTCTGGAGCTGTCTCCTGCTGCTCTGGAGCTGTCTCCTGCTGCACTGGAGCTGTCTCCTGCTGCTCTGGAGCTGTCTCCTGCTGCACTGGAGCTGTCTCCTGCTGCTCTGGAGCTGTCTCCTGCTGCTCTGGAGCTGTCTCCTGCTGCACTGGAGCTGTCTCCTGCTGCTCTGGAGCTGTCTCCTGCTGCTCTGGAGCTGTCTCCTGCTGCACTGGAGCTGTCTCCTGCTGCTCTGGAGCTGTCTCCTGCTGCACTGGAGCTGTCTCCTGCTGCTCTGGAGCTGTCTCCTGCTGCTCTGGAGCTGTCTCCTGCTGCACTGGAGCTGTCTCCTGCTGCTCTGGAGCTGTCTCCTGCTGCTCTGGAGCTGTCTCCTGCTGCACTGGAGCTGTCTCCTGCTGCTCTGGAGCTGTCTCCTGCTGCACTGGAGCTGTCTCCTGCTGCTCTGGAGCTGTCTCCTGCTGCTCTGGAGCTGTCTCCTGCTGCACTGGAGCTGTCTCCTGCTGCTCTGGAGCTGTCTCCTGCTGCTCTGGAGCTGTCTCCTGCTGCACTGGAGCTGTCTCCTGCTGCTCTGGAGCTGTCTCCTGCTGCACTGGAGCTGTCTCCTGCTGCTCTGGAGCTGTCTCCTGCTGCTCTGGAGCTGTCTCCTGCTGCACTGGAGCTGTCTCCTGCTGCTCTGGAGCTGTCTCCTGCTGCTCTGGAGCTGTCTCCTGCTGCACTGGAGCTGTCTCCTGCTGCTCTGGAGCTGTCTCCTGCTGCACTGGAGCTGTCTCCTGCTGCTCTGGAGCTGTCTCCTGCTGCTCTGGAGCTGTCTCCTGCTCTGCATTTCAACCGCCAGGAAACTGCGGAAGGAAAGAGGGAATAAATTACTTTTCTTCTGTCTTTTAGCTGTCCTGTGGCTGCCACAGCCCAGCTCCCCAGAGCTCAGACCAAGAGGGAACCCCTAGATTTGCTTCATGGCTGTGAGGAATTGAGGGCTTTTACTGGCCACCATAAATGGTTTTACTTACAGACCAGTCCCTGCCGTTACCACAATGGCTCTGGAAAGCACATTACTGCAGAGACTCGGGTTATTTTGTCTTCTGTGGCCATGTGATTTGCAAGCTGAGCCCAAAAGTGGGAAAGGGGTCGGAGGATGGGAACCGTATGTGTGTTAAAAACACACAGCTAGGCAAGATCACGAGCTATTACCTGCTGTCCTGTGGAACAGGCACAAAACACAGCAGGCTGAGGCTCAAAATAGTGGTTATCTACATAGTTCCCTGTTCCTGCTAAAAAATACTTTGGTTAGAGCTGTGCTTGTAGATGGGATTTCCATTTTCCTGGAATATTGAGTCCCTGAGCTGCTTCTGTCTGATGATGAGCAGGGTGCATAAAGGGGGGGTTCAGACTGGCTCTGGCAGTGGATGTGGATGGAGATCATGTCCTTTGGATATTGGGAAAGGTTCTTCTCCCACAGGACACTGCCCAGGCTCCCCAGGGAATGGGCACGGCCCCGAGGCTGCCAGAGCTCCAGGAGCTCTCAGGGATGCCCAGGGTGGGGTTGTTGGGGTGTCTGTGCAGGGCTGGAGCTGGACTGGATGATCCTGTGGGTCCCTCCCAGCTCAGGATATTCCATGATTCTATCATTCCACCTCCTGACTCCCAGGGCATCAAATTGGTAATCCCTTGAGTGTAAGAGCCCTGCAATGCTATCACCATCTGGAAAACCAGGGAATACAAAGGGCACTGCGTGGGTCATGTAAAGTTTTGAAGATCTCAGGCAGACTCAGAGGAACCAAGGGAACATTGCTGGTTTAATTGGAGGCTGGTTATAAATCCCTGTAGTTCCACATTGGGGTATGGGCATGGTTAGATTTGGTTTGGGAATAAAATGTGGGGACTGTAGGATTGAAATTGCCCATGGCCTGGAGGAGCTGGCTGCTGCACTCAGCAGAGGTGTGCAGGGAACCTGGGAACGTGTTCCTGCTGTTGATTTCATTCTATTATCTCTCTTTTATTCTTTTCTCTTCCTCGTTCTCCCTATTTCCCATTCTCCCCTCTTAATTGAGTTTGGCACTGCAGCTAGGATCACCCTAGAACTCCTGAAGGTAGGTCAGTTCCCTGATGCTGTCAGGGAAATCTGTAGGTGTCTATGAGGTGCTGACCCTTTTTCCAAATTAAGAAGCTCTCCTTGTCCATCTTTGACAATTTCTATCAATGCGCGAGGAAAGGAGAGTGGCTCCCTTCTCCCTCTATCTCCAGATACAGAAATATCCTTTTTTCATGGAGGAACAGGCCGCATCCTACCCACCCTCACCTTACCCTGCTTTTTACAGAGGTGTGGAGTGATAGGAAAAGGGGGAAAGGCTTTAAGCTTAAGGAGATCAGGGATAGGTGGGATATTAGGAAGAAATTCTCCCCTGTGAGGGTGGGGAGGCCCTGGCACAGGGTGCCCAGAGAAGCTGTGGCTGCCCCTGGCAGTGTCCAAGGCCAGGCTGGATGGGGCTTGGAGCAGCCTGGGACAGTGGAAGGTGTCCCTGCCTTGGCACTGGATGGGCTTTAGGGCCCCTTCCAGCACAAACCCTTCAGGCATTCCATGGCAGAGCAGTTTGCAGCACTTTGGGAGGATTTGTTTCCCAGCTGCCAAAGGAAACTTTTAAAGAAGCTGGAGACCATTTGGGGGGTCACTCAGTGACACAGCTGGAGGTTCAAAGTGAGACTGCAACTTGAGCAAACTCCAAAACTGGAGAGGAAAGCTGTGCTTTACTGCTAGACCTCCAAAAGGGGATCCTGCTCTATTTTTTGTGAAGATTGTTTGGAGAGAGTAACTGACAGACAAGGATGTGTTTGGATCTGTTTGGATAATTTATCTTCCATTGTGAATTGTGGTTCTTTTGTGAAACACCCCAGGCCCCTTCCGTGTGGTGATTGATTCAATCCATCTGCCTTCCCCTGGGAATGACATCTCTTCCCCTCTCCATGGGCTCTGTGCAAACAAGGAGCTATAAATAAACACCAATATCTCTATTTGCAGGGGGTGGAAAGCTGCACTGGAGCTTTGCCTTTGTACTTGTAAATAAAAATGGGCGGGTAAGGGATGGTCCAAGCCACAGCCAGGCAGAAATTGGGAACATACATAGATGCTGCTTTGTGGCACGTGAAATCTGCAGAACTGTAAAATCAGGTGATACTGTTTTGTAATTTGAGGGAAAAGTGTATAAGGGATGGAGAGGTTTTGATATGGACCCAGCCGAGTCTTTCAGTGAACTTTTTCTTTCTCATGCTCACAAGCACAGTATAAATGCTGGAGTTGGTAGTGCTGGAGGCCAAGGTTTGATGGAATGGCAGAATTGATGCACTGGGAGGGGGTGGAGGAAGCTGCACTTGGCCTTTCCGGGCTGTGGAAAATCTGCTGAGACCCATCTGCAAGGAGATTTGGGGAAAAACCTTCTTCTTGTAGGGCCCTGGTGCCTGGGTGGTGCCTGCAGGGTCCTGTGTGGTGCAGGGAGGAATTAAGGGCTGGACATGGTGTGGCAGCATGGAAATTTGATGAGCCTCTTGCCCTTCCTGGCTGCCCCCTCCAGAGTTGGGGGGGAGCAGGGAGTGTCCTGAGGGCTGATCCCAAAGTCCCTCCACCCTGAAAGCCTCTGCTGGGACCTGTGCTGCAGCAGCCCCAAGGGTGCATGAGGTCTGTGATCATGGAATCATGGAATCATGAATGGGTTTGGAAGGGACCTTAAAGTTCATCCAGTGCCACCCCCTGCCCTGGGCAGGGACACCTTCCACTGTCCCAGGCTGCTCCATGCCCCATCCAACCTGGCCTTGGGCACTGCCAGGGATCCAGGGGCAGCCACAGCTTCTCTGGGCACCCTGTGCCAGGGCCTCCCCACCCTCCCAGGGAACAATTCCTTCCCAATATCCCATCCATCCCTGCCCTCTGGCAGTGGGAAGCCATTCCCTGTGTCCTGTCATTCCGTCCCTTGTCCCAAGTCCCTCTCCACATCTCCTGGAGCCCCTTTAGGGCACTGGAAGGGGCACTAAGGTCTCTCTGGAGAGACCTCTGGTCTCTCTAAGGTCTCTCTCCTCTCCAGGTGAACACCCCCAGCATTCCCAGCCTGTCCCAGGGCAGACAGGCCCCAGCCTCTTGGAGCATCTCCATGGCCTCCTTGCCACTTGTTCTGTCAGCTCCATTTCCTTCATGCCCTGGGCCCCAGGGCTGCAGGGGGGGGTCTCACCTGGGCAGAGCAGAGGAGGAGAATCCCCTGCCTTGAGGTGATTGTGAGCTGCCACTGCCTCATGCTGCAGAAGCAGGGCACTGCTGCACCTCAGAGCCCTTCTGATGGGCTCAGTGAGTCTCTCTCACACGTGGATTTCCTCTGGCCCTCCCTGCCCGTGCTCTGCCTCACCTCACTGCACTTGCAGAACTATTTCCAGAGCACCTGCAATCATCCCACAGTCCCTCAGGATGTTTGTCCTTCTTCGCCTTCATCTTCGGCATCCTCTTTGTGCTCCAGTGCCAGGGCTGCTGTGCTGGTGCAGAGGAGCTGTTCCCAAACTGGGATAACATCCCCCTGCATTCAGCTGACTCGCATTTCCTCCTTATCCTTGGTATTAATCCCAAACTTGCAGCATCACCAGGTATTAGGATTTGATAGAGACGCTGCTCTTTGTGTGGCGAGACAGCTGATGGAAGTCTTAATACTGCAGGTGGTGAGCTGCCAATCCATCTAAAGCCAGGCTGTATTAGCACTCTGATATCAGAAATATCCCTCCTGATAGCAGCAAGATCCCTCCAAGGGAGAGCTGGGGGAAGCAGAGTGCCCTGCCTTCGTGCCTGGGCTCTGTGCATGCCCTGCCTCGCTGGCTCCGTCAGAACCCGCCAAGTCTGGCACATCCAGAGTGCCTCCCATGGACCTGGATATTGCTGTGAAAGGAAAAGAGAGGGCAGCATCCCATTTCCAACAATGTCAGGCTGCAAGGGAGGAGGCAGGAGGAGGAGCAGGGCAGAGGGAGCTGGTTTGGGTTGTGCCTGCAGGATTGGGGACACTCAGGAAGTGACACCCCACCCTACAGAGGGGAGCACTCCTTGTTCCTCCGCCCTCTCCCACGTTCTTCTTCCATGCTCATCCTCTCCCTTCCCTGGGGTGAGACATGGCCACAACCCCGTGGTCCCTGTGGGGTCCTGCTGATGCCTAAAGAGGCCAACCTAGAAACAGGGACTGGACAGGAGTAAGGGAATAAAGGTGGATATTCATTTGAAAGGCCTTCAGAGGCACACCCTGGGCAGGCCAAAGGCTGCACCCAAGATGGACCCCGAGTCACGAGTTCTTCACACTTTTATAGCTTTGCTCCATTTGCATCTCAACCCAATTTCACCAATTAAACTTTAGCTAATGATGGAATTTCCCCTCAGCTTGCCCCCCTTCTCAAGATGCTGGGTTACACATTTTGGGCCTAGGCCGGGCTGGGTGTCCTTGGAGAGCAGCCTGGAGAGGCTTTGTTCTGTCTGTCTCAGCATGAGAGAACAGCAGCTCCCAGGCTGCAGGACACTGCAGAGTTACACACTGGGAATGCAGGATTTGAAATATGTAAAAGCTAAAACCTAAGGCATCACTGAGCCCCTCCCCAGAGTTTGGGGACCCTGCCTGGCTCAGGGATCCCATATCCAGACCCTTTCCCAGGGCTGTGAAAGGGATGCATGGATGTCTGAAGTGTGATTTGGGCTGGTGACCACACCACTGGTATTTAATACCAAAAACCTCCTTTCTGTTGGGTCACTTCTATTTTCCAGTTCTAGGAATAATCAGAATGGTAGGCAGGAAACAAAATGTACCATTTATAAAATGAAACCCTTGTTGTTATGGTGGGCAATAACATTTGCAGAAAATCCTTTTCCCCTTTTCTTACTCTAATTCTCCACAGTGACCAGGCTGGTTTTCCCCAGCTGGTTCCAAACAGCAAACACAGCTTAGTGCAAGGTAAATCCTGCTCATCCCTCCAGGATCCATCATTGCCTTGCCCTGTACCAGATCCATCACTTGTCTGGTGTTTCCAGGCAGGAGCCCAGCTGAGATGAAGGGCTGGGGAGGAGGGATGGGCTGCTCTAAAAACCCCAGCTATGATGATGGAGCAGCATTCCGTGTGGTGAGAGCAGTCTGGGCAGAGCAGGCAGTGGATAAATATGGAATATATTCTATGAAGTAACTTGGTGATTCCCAATTAATATCCTAATTGCCCCTTTTTTTAATTATTGACTCCAAAATTACCGAGCTGAGTTGCAAATGCTGTGGAATATAAAAAGGAAGGAAGGACTTTTTATCGACATTTTGGAATTACAAGTTATGTTTGTTGTGAAAAAATGAGAGACCGTCTGTTTAATTGCTCGTAGGATGCAATTTGTGAGCACTTAGGTAAGAAAAATACAGCTATCTTGGGGATCGTTAAAGATCCCTTTCCTCTGAGTCAGCAAAGCTCAGAGCTGGGGAGGAAACAGATCTATATCCCATAAAATTCAGAGTAACAAGGAGCTCTGTCCGAGGGATTGCTCGTGGCAGGCAGAGAGGTGCTGGCGCAGGTGGGATGGACAGACAGGAATAGCAGGTTTGGGGGCTCAAAAAGAAAAAGCAGAGGGTCTCCTGGCTACGGTGGCTTGATCCTATTTCACATTCCCTTCTGGAATGTGGGGTGAGCCCCCTGGGTCAGAGGAAGTTTCTGGCTGCAAACAGAAAAAAAAATTGGGGTTCTTCTAATGGCTTTTAGCTGACAGAGGGCAGATTTAGATGGGATATTGGGAGAGAATTCGTCCCAGTGAGGGTGGGGAGGCCCTGGCACAGGGTGCCCAGAGAAGCTGTGGCTGCCCCTGGATCCCTGGAAGTGCCCAAGGCCAGGCTGGACGGGGCTGGGAGGGAATGTGGTGCCAGAGTCATTCCCACAAAGCCCTTGGAAAAACACCACCGGGAGCTTGCTATTGCAGGCAGAGTCGTTAACAGCAGTAATTAGAAGTGAAGCCTGTGCTCCAGGTGGCAGAAGCCTCTGGAGATTTAAGATCAGCATTTGGACTGAGAAAGGCTCTGCTGTCCCTCACTGGATGAACGACAGGATTTGGCACGGGATTTCTTTGTGAAGGAGAAGGAGATCGGGGCTGTCCCGTGCCACCATTTTCCATCATCAAGGGGGAGAAGGAGGATGCTGAGGGGATGGATGGCAGAGCAGGGCATGGCAGGGATGGCACGGAGGGGAGGGGAGGTGGGGAGGCAGCCAGGGAGAGGTGTGCAGGGATAGAGACCTGGGTCTCATGGCTGATGTCCCCTGTGTAGGCTGTTCCTCCTCATGTCTCCTCACTGAGAGCCTCCCGTGTGCCCCGTGGGTCTGGCAGCTCCTGCCCGCCCTGCACCCCCCTTTAAGTGATGCCTAAAGAGGCCAACCTAGAAACAGAGACTGGACAGGAGTGAGGGAATAAAGGTGGATATTTATTTGAAAGGCCTTCAGAGGCACACCCTGGGCAGGCCAAAGGCTGCACCCAAGATGGACCCCGAGTCACGAGTTCTTCACACTTTTATAGCTTTGCTCCAGTTGCATCTCAACCCAATTTCACCAATTAAACTCTAGCTAATGATGGAATTTCCCCTCAGCTTGCCCCCCTTCTCAAGATGCTGGGTTACACATTTTGGGCCTAGGCCGGGCTGGGTGTCCTTGGAGAGCAGCCTGGAGAGGCTTTGTTCTGTCTGTCTCAGCATGAGAGAGCAGCAGCTCCCAGGCTGCAGGACACTGCAGAGTTACACACTGGGAATGCAGAACTTGAAAAACACAAAAGTTAAAACCTAAGGCATCAAAGCATCCCTGTGGTCTGGTAAATATGATGGCAGATCAGGTGTGTGCCATCCCTGTCCCCACCTCGTCACCATCTCCTGTGCTGGTGCCAGTGAAGCTGATGCTGGCTTGGGCACCCTCGTGCTCACCTGGTGTAGGTCTTGCAGCACGAGCAGGGCACACTGAGCCCAGCCCAGCCCAGCCCAGCCCAGCCCAGCCCAGCCCCGCCCAGC